>CM031603.1:22223932-22249036 GCA_018398815.1 Conus ventricosus | reverse complement strand
CATTCTGTCTCCACAAGCCTGTATCCTGGTACCTGCAGTGTCACCACACCATTCTGTCTCCACAAACCTGTATCCTGGTACCTACAGTGTCACACACCATTCTGTCTCCACGAGCCAGTATCCTGGTACCTACAGTGTCACCACACCATTCTGTCTCCACAAGCCTGTATATATATATATATATATATATATATATACCGGTTTAAAATAGAATTTTAAAATGGAAAAAAATTAAAACCTACAAGCTTGTTTCAAGCTAGATAAACCGCTCTCCTCAGGGTATACAATTTGGGCACGCCACAGGTGTTATATATTGTGGTGTGTGAGCGTGTGAGCTCTGTGCGTGCAGCACGTGGCCTGCCGGTTTTTTTCTTTTTTGGGGCGCGTTGAGGGGGGACGTGCCACGGAATGGTGCATTGACAAAGATTTCCATTTATGCCTGCAATTGTTTATCATTTCTACTTTAGAGTTCAGGGATGCTAGGTGGGGTTTACATAATATCAGCCACTTTTCTGTAGTACATAAGTTGCATTTTTTATAAATGTTGTTGTATGGTGTTTGCTCTTTTTATAATTTTCCATGATATGTTGTAATCTATTTTCTTATTTTTAAGCTTCCAAATATATTTACTTAATTCTGTTTGGTTTTTATATTTTTCATTTTTGAAAGACTGTTTATGGTTTGCATATCTGGTTTTAAAATGGTTTGCCGTGATCCTATGTATGTTTCTTTACCACTGTCTGTTGTTACCGTAGCTTGGTACACAATATTGTTGTAGAGACATTGATTATTAAAAGGGCACTGGTCTTTTTTTGTGCAATTACAAGATATCCTTTCATCACCCTCTTTGGTTGTGCTGTTTTTGGTTTTATTGGAAGAATCAATTATATTTTTAAGGTTGGGCATACACGAGTATGATAGCTTGACGGTATTTTTGTTGAATATTTTAGATAGTACATGTTCTTTTGGGAATGATGTTTTAAGGATTCTGAGGAATTCTTTTCCTGCGTTAGTTTTTGTTCTTCCATCATATGGAGGGTTTCCTTTCGTGTAGTTTCCGGTAAAACTACGGAATATTTGAGAGATGCGCATGCGCAGTTCCGCCATAACGCGTTTGCTGACCGCCATTCGAACACGCAGAAGATACAAGCCCAAGCACAAAAATCGAAAAGCTTTCTTAAATCAGGTGATATTTTTCCTTTTATTTTAAAAGTTTTTGGCTTAAATCACAATATATTGTAGACTACTCGTATTTGATGAAAAAGCGCCCACAGGGCGAAAATTATCAAATAAATAATGGAGGTGGAGATGGACCGCGTGTCCCGATGTTCGTCAGTGGGTTCTGACTCGGAACCAGACGAATGCCAGCTATTGGGGGACGCTCCCAGTGTTGAAGACAAACAAAGTAAACAAACTGGCACAGTTACGTTTCCAAGGGAAGAATGGGAACGACTGAAGGAGCAAAATGAACAGCTACTTCAACATTTGAAGTCCATGAGTGAAGATCGAAAACGAAAACGAAAACGGTCGCACTCAGAGGAAAAACCCCGCAGTCTGACGCGGACAAAGGCGGGAAAAAGAATCAACAATTAACAAAGAAGAAAAAGAACAAAAACATGGCCAAAACACACAAAGGGCAAAAGAGGAATGACGAAAATGATGATGATGATGATGATGATGATCCAGACATACAAATGGAAAAACTGCTGGCAAAAAATGCAGTTGATGATGATGATGGCCTCATTTCTCAGTCTGACAGTGAGGAAGAATCTGCTCTGGAGCAGATAAAACAAGAGTATGAGCAAGAATCAGAATGTTGGCCCACCAATTTCAGATCAAATGGCAGGTATTTTGACCACAATGATAAAAGGGAAAATGGATGAGAGCAAAATGATTAAAAAGTTGGAAGCCCACAAACGGCCAGAAAACTGCCAGTCACTTGTTGTCCCAAGAGTCAACAGTGATATCTGGTTTTAAAATGGTTTGCCGTGATCCCTATGTATGTTTCTTTATCACTGTCTGTTGTTACCGTAGCTTGGTACACAATGTTGTTGTAGAGACATTTATTGTTCAAAGGGCACTGGTCTTTTTTGTGCAATTACAAGATATCCTTTCATCACCCTCTTGGTTGTGTTGTTTTTGGTTTTATTGGAAGAATAATTATATTTTTAAGGTTGGGCATACACGAGTATGATAGCTTGACGGTATTTTTGTTGAATATTTTAGATAGTACATGTTCTTTTGGGAATGATGTTTTAAGGATTCTGAGGAATTCTTTTCCTACGTTAGTTTTTGTTCTTCCATCATATGGAGGGTTATACTGTATAATTTTTCTTTTCCTGTTTTTCCTGTTGCTGTTCATGTTGTTATCTGGGTTATATTGTAATTTGTAGTTGTAGCCACTTTTTTTCACGCCTCTTGGTATTCAGTTGCTGCACTGTTAAATTCTTTCTCATTGCATGACAGTTTAACCATTTTAAAACCAGATATGCAAACCATAAACAGTCTTTCAAAAATGAAAAATATAAAAACCAAACAGAATTAAGTAAATATATTTGGAAGCTTAAAAATAAGAAAATAGATTACAACATATCATGGAAAATTATAAAAAGAGCAACACCATACAACAACATTTCTAAAAAATGCAACTTATGTACTACAGAAAAGTGGCTGATATTATGTAAACCCCACCTAGCATCCCTGAACTCTAAAGTAGAAATGATAAACAATTGCAGGCATAAATGGAAATCTTTGTCAATGCACCATTCCGTGGCACGTCCCCCCTGAACGCGCCCCAAAAAGAAAAAACAGGCAGGCCACGTGCCGCACGCACAGAGCTCACGCACCACAATATATAACACCGGTGGCGTGCCCAAATTGTATACCCTGAGGAGAGCGGTTTATCTAGCTTGAAACAAGCTTGTAGGTTTTATTTTTTTTCCATTTTAAAATTCTATTTTAAACTGGTATGTCGCTCCCTACATGGTTGAGCACTTTTAGCGTTCTGAGTGGCTTAACTCTGATTTATGTATAATTTTATTAAATATATAATTATATAATAAATATATATAGATAGATAGATAGATATAGATATACAATATATATAGATCAGTATATTTAAAATGCCTAAAACAATTTTTTAAGTGCTCAACCCCTTGGGGAGCAACATTAGTTAAAACAAGTTAAAAGAGGAATCTTAAAACTATCTACAAATTTGTTTCAAGCGTGTTGCGCTTTCATCAGGATGGTTTTTGGTTAGCCCACCGCCGATGTTATATAGCGTGTGGGCTCCGTTTGCGGTTGTTTGCACGTGCGGGTTGGCTGCACGTGTTTTTTGGGGGCTTTCAGGTTTTTGTTTTGGGTGTGTTCACTAACAACGATTTCCATTTATGCCTGCAGTTGTTTACTATTTCTGTTTTGGTGTTTAAAGTTGCTAAGTGTGGTTTGCATATATATATATATATATATTATATATATATATATATATATATATATATTATATATAATAAAAAATAAGAATTTGCTCTTCGTGTACTGTTCTTCCTGCTGTGCCCTGGACTACATTGGTACGTCGTCGGGACCTACCTGGAGTGTTTTCTGGAGTCGTGTACAAGAGGAGTCGTCGTTGTATTCTGCTGTTCTAAGGAGAACACACGTTGTCTGTCTGCTCTTCATGTACTGTTTTTCCTGCTTGTGCCTCTGGACTACATCGGTACGTCGCCGGAATTGAGTTCAATGTTTGTGTCCAGCTTGGATAGCTGAACTCGAATCTGACTGGTTAAAAGTGTTTGCCCTTGAATTGTTTCTATTTGTATGTAACTGTGATTGCCAGATCAATTAAGCAGGGAAGGGACAGAGGTTTGTTCCACGCTGTAATTGGTTCCCGCTAATTTTTAGTGGAAGTTGGCTAATTTTAAGATGTGAGTAATTTACAGCAATGATTACTATGTGAAATTCTCCGCATAGAGTGTGGTTAATGGTGTTTGTAGGCTAAGGTCCATAGTAATATTAGCCGGGAGTGCATTGTTGCGTGTCATGCGACATTGCACCCAAGGAGTTAATATGGTTGGACATTAGCTTTTTCCAAGGTCGGACGTGTTAAGTGTGCCTATGGATTGAACCTATGAGTGCTTGATGGTGTGTGCAATTGTCGTGCTGTCCGTCTGGAGAGTGTGCAGTTGAGTGTAAAATATACCTATGTGTCGTCGGATAGACGAAGAATAAATGCGTACAAACTTGTCTCGGTATTAGGACTGCATTGTGTGTAGGGGAAAGTAGGATAACTAGGTCTTTAAGGCTCTCTCTCACTCTGTAGGGCAGTTCAGGCCTTAGTGAGCCTTTTGGCGAAAGCTTGGATTAAAAAATGAACTCTGTGGGCGGTGTTGAGAACGTATTGTTTATATTATAAAAAATCATGGCCAAGAACAACAGTGCCACTCGAAACATGCAGGCAGAGTGTGCTGGGACGGGGCAGATGACTGGGAATGCACTGCAGACCTCCCAGAATGGAAGAGTCACCCAGAAATCATCAGCAAGAGTGGCATGAGACCAGACATAGTAGTCCACTCTAAGTCAACCAAGCAGCTGATCATGATCGAGCTCACGGTGCCATATGAAAACAGAATGGAGGCAGCTCAAATCTACAAGACTGAAAAGTATGCTGATCTGGCAAACAGCCTGAGGAGAGAAGGCTATCAGGCCAAAGTCCTCACTGCAGAAATTGGAGCTAGGGGATTTGTAGGAACGTCTGCATACAGCCTCATGAAACAGCTCTCAGTTGCAGGGAAGGAAAAAACCAGAGCCCTGAAAGCAATGGCAGAAGCGGCAGAGAGGTGTTCAAGCTGGATTGGTCAAGGAGGAACAAAAGTGAACTTCATAAGGCTTAACTTCCCTACAAATATCAGGTGTCCCTGTGGCTCAGTGGTTAAAGCGCGAGTCATTAAGTGGAAAATGAGCATCTCCAGAGGGTCATGGGTTCGAATCCCAGCCATGGCTCGTCCCAAGATGGGGAAACAAAAAAAAAGGGGCAGCAGAGGGACATCCGGAGTCATGAACCGGGTGTGGCCAAACCCCCCTAGAGTGTCAGGAGATAAGGGCCGAAACACTTGCTTGAAGGGGCTTCTCTTCTGAGGACTCTCTGCTGCCACGCTCTCCACGAGTTTCTTTCTACTACATATATATATATATATTATATATAAAATCAGAGTTAAGCCACTCAGAACATTAAAAGTGCTCAACCATGTAGGAATAAATGTCTCTACAACAACATTGTGTACCAAGCTATGGTAACAACAGACAGTGATAAAGAAACATACATAGGGATCACGGCAAAACCATTTTAAAACCAGATATGCAAACCATAAACAGTCTTTCAAAAATGAAAAATATAAAAACCAAACAGAATTAAGTAAATATATTTGGAAGCTTAAAAATAAGAAAATAGATTACAACATATCATGGAAAATTATAAAAAGAGCAACACCATACAACAACATTTCTAAAAAATGCAACTTATGTACTACAGAAAAGTGGCTGATATTATGTAAACCCCACCTAGCATCCCTGAACTCTAAAGTAGAAATGATAAACAATTGCAGGCATAAATGGAAATCTTTGTCAATGCACCATTCCGTGGCACGTCCCCCCTCAACGCGCCCCAAAAAAGAAAAAACCGGCAGGCCACGTGCCGCACGCACAGAGCTCACACGCCCACACACCACAATATATAACACGGTGGCGTGCCCAAATTGTATACCCTGAGGAGAGCGTTTTATTTAGCTTGAAACAAGCTTGTAGGTTTTTAATTTTCCCATTTTAAAATTCTATTTTAAACTGGTATGTATATATATATATATATATATATATATATATATATATATATATATATATATATATATATATAATATATATATATATTCAATTATAAAACAAAGCTTGCTCTTATGTCTTAGATTGAAGAAATAGGGGAGATAAGCATTCATATGTGCAGTGGCAGATTTAACTCCTCTGCCTTTTCGGTTTTAAGAAGAATACTATCCCAGAAAAAAGGCTGGTGTGCAGTATGTTTGTTGAGTTTTCAAAAAAAACAACCAAAGGTGCCACCTAACAAGCAAATGAAAATCATGAATGAGCAAAACAAGCTACATTTTCTTGTGAAAAGTAGAAAATATAAAAAGATAACCTCTTAAACACAAGTGCTGAGGGCCAGTTCTTTGAATGATTCCACAAGGGACTAAATTAAAATAGACTAATAAATTCCAAGGATAAGTAACTGAGCGCCATTCCAGCAACTTACAGAGCAGCTTGGTGTTGCAATTACTGCAAGAAATATTCAATTATAAAACAAAGCCTGCTCTTATGTCTTAGATTGAAGAAATAGGGGAGATAGGCATTCATATCTGCAGTGGCAGTTAATTCTGCCTAACAGTATGTGCTTGAGAGGGTGAATGTGGAATAATAAATGCTTCTCAAAATGAGCCTTCAGCAAGCTTATAGTCTCCAAGGGGGAGGCAATCTCCAATGGGGAGGGAACTCACTAACATAGTAACTCCTGGTCCGATACCGGTATTTCGAAACCAGATTGATTATTTCTGATTGTTTCTCCTCAGTGACCGCGGAAAGTGGTAACTTAACTCCTCTGCTTTTTTGCTCTAATATAAATGCCAGACAGAGACAGCAGTAAACATAAAGAAAAACGTACAGGTGATAAGATTGTTTTGAGGAATATTCAACCTCTGACAAATCAACACACCAATTAAGCTTAGAAATTCTGACAAGAGGCAATAGCTAGAGATGGATACAAAAATGACTCAAATTCACAAACCCAGATATAAAACAAATTTTGAATAAATGCACGTCACAAAACAGTACAAATTCACCTGGATATACATAAATCCATATAAATTCTAGCACACAAAGGTTGCTGAAAGAAAGAAACATACAACCCTTAAAAAGGAAATAGAAATCTGTTGAATTAACTATGGCAGTCACTGGAGCACTCCGGAGCACTTTCATAAACTTACACACATGCATCCGCATATAATGCACACACATACATTTATACATACTCACACATGTGTGCATATGCATATTCAAATCAAAGAGAGAATGCAATATTCCCTCTACAATGTAGATTGTTCAAAGGAAAAAACAGGAAAGAAGTTCAGTTAATGTTTCTTTTTTATCATTAGAAAAGCTGTTTCAATATTTTGTTTACTGCTTCACATATGACAGCAAGCGAGAGAAAGGGGAAGAGAGAGAGGGAGAGAGAGAGAGAGAGAGAGAGAGAGAGAGAGAGAGGAGAGAGAGAAAGAGAGAGAGAGAGAGAGAGAGAGAGAGAGAAACAGTTTTGGGGTTAGTCATAAACATACCCAGTTATCCCTGAAAATGCAAGTGTCATACACGCAAGCAGCTGACTGTCATTGTACATGTACGTAATGCCTTTTTTATATTTTGTCTCACACAATTCTACATAATTCAAACATAAATGACTTGCCTTCCAGGTTTCTATAAATATGAGTACCACCACGCATAAAAACATGGGTGTTTATATCAACACATGTCAAAATCAACAAATGCGTCTCTTACTTTAGTCTTTGGGCTGTTAAAATAAAAGCTACAAGTAAACAAACCGCCCGTTATCAATGCACCAATCTCACCGGTTACTGTTAATTTCTATGTACGTGCATCCTCTATTAACAGGACTCCAATCTCTGATATCAAATCGATGCATAACAAAAGAGCACAGCAGTCTCTTTGGATTGTATGGGAGGCAACAGAAAACAGAGAGAGAAGAGAGGAGAGAGAGAGAGAGAGAGAGAGAGAGAGAGAGAGAGAGAGGAGAGAGAGAGAGAGGACAATTTAGGAATTAGGGATAAAGATAACCAGTTTTAAGTGTAGACGAAACTACACGCAAGCACCTGACCATCATGTACAGAATGTCCTTTCTCTATCTATTGTTTCTGCACATTTCAAATATAAAGGATTTGCCTTCCAAATTCTTATAAACAAGAGTACCCTCACTCATAAAATGAATGGTTCTTTATATCAAAACATGACAAAATCAACATTTTTGTCTCTTATTTTAGTTTTAGGGCTGTAAGAAGAACAAAGACACAAGAGAGAGAGAGAGAGAGAGGAGAGAGAGAGAAGAGAGGAGAGAAGAGAGAGAGAGAAGGACAGACAGACAGAACAGACGAAGACAACAGACAGACAGACAGACAGAGAGACACAGACAGAGAGAGAGAGAGAGAGAAGGAGAGAGAGAGAGAGAGAGTAGAGAGAGAGAGAGAGAGAGGAGAGAGAGAGAGAGAGAGAGATGCTGCATAATTCAGACCGCCCCTTCTCAATGGACAATTTCACCAATCACTATCAATTATTAACAAGAGTACAATCTCATACTATATCGATGCATAACAAAGTGAGTACAGTCGTCTGTTGGGATTGTATGGAAGTACAGAGAGAGGAGAGAAGCGAGAAGAGAGGACGAGAGAGAGAGAGAGAGAGAGAGAGAGAGGAGAGAGAGAGAGAGAGAGAGAGAGAGAGAGAGGTCCTAAACACCCTTTCAGAATGCCGTTGCATAATCAAAACTTCTGTTTTTGTACATTTCCGTGTACACACATATCATAACACCTATTCATGCCTACATATACTTTTAGATACAAAGAAGATGCATACGGCTAATGCATGTTTAACCGTCTGTACGTATGCATGTGCACACACGCACCCGTGGTGCTATTTCGAACACCACCATCCCCCCCCCCCCCCCCCCCTCCCCGGTGCCGTCGCAATCCAACAAGAAGCATGAAAGCAATTTGAACAGAGGAGAAACACACACACACCTCCACCACACACACTCACACACACACAACCACACCGCGCGCGCGCGCGCGCGCACACCACCACCTTACTGATCAAGGAGAAAGAAGTTCACAATTCCAGCAGTTTTAAATTGATGGAGAGCGATCCTTTTTTGTCGGCACATAGCCGCTGTCCATTACGTAATCACCACCCTGCCCCTCCACCCACCCCATCCTCCTCACTCGTCCTTTTGTCGGCACATAGCCGCTGTCCATAATCCCCACCCTGCCCCTCCACCCACACCATCCTCCTCACTCGTCCTTTTGTCGGCACATAGCCGCTGTCCATAATCCCCACCCTGCCCCTCCACCACCCATCCTCCTCACTCGTCCTTTTGTCGGCACATAGCCGCTGTCCATAATCCCCACCCTGCCCCTCCACCCACACCATCTTCCACAGACCACAGCTGTGGGCCAGCAAAAATTTGTAAATTTTGAAAAATTACATACACGGCTCAATACTTTGTCAACGTCCATGTCTATCTCCAATATCTGTGTCGTTCCATTTTTTTTGAAATATTGCAATAATTTGTCCATGACTGCTCCAAGCATCCATTGTCGAAGAGCGTTCTTTTGCATCTTTTAACAGTTTATAATTTAGTGATGTCAAATCCTTGGAAATCGATATCCTTTGAATGTTACCTTTTAAGTTCCTACGTTATGCGAGGAGTTCGTCTTTTATTTTCCTGGACTGAACACGAGCGAACATGGGCCGGGTCTGGCATGCTGAGGGGAAACGGGCGCCAGTCCTGTGAGCTACCTCAATGTCCATGTCGGTCACTGTCACTCCCACTTTAGTCGGCTCCAGTCCTGTGAACTACCTCAATGTTCATGTCGGTCACTGTCCTGTGAGCTACCTCAATGTCCATGTCGGTCACTGTCACTCCCACTTTAGTCGGCTCCAGTCCTGTGAGCTACCTCAATGTCCATGTTGGTCACAGCCACACCCACTTTAGTCGTGAAAACGTCACACAGTTTTTTATGCAGTCGGTTCCCGTTTCTGGCTCTCCTGGTTTTGATTCCGGAACATTGTAGATCCGGTTTGATTCCGGAATATTATAGATCCGGAGATTCCATCTGCGACCGTACTGTTCTGCATCATTGTTTTCTTTTCGCAGGGCTGACATCTGTTTGATCTGTCGATTAAGCTGATCGAACAGTTCGGCATTGGGTTTTTTTTAACGGCGCCACTTCTCTTTGCAACAGGTCTTTTTCGTTTTCTACACTAAGAATCCGTTCTTCTAAAGCTTCAAACTTTCTCAAGAAACGAGAGGGCAGATTTTCTATTTCTGTCTGAATATCGACTTTAAGTTTGGAAATGTCATCTTTAGATGCTTCATTTTCTTGTATTTTGTCTAGCTGCTGACTAATCTCACTCATGCACCAAAAAAGTTGTGATTCTGAGTCTTTCTCTTCCATTTCATGTCTCAAACCCTCACTTTCACATGCAAGATTTAGCTTTTTACTGACGTGTTTTGAAGCTTGTGGACTATCACCGTCACTGCTAGATGAAGAATTTGCTTGTTTGCGTTTGAACTGAGACAGGAAGTTTTTGTAGTTTGACATCACAACGTCACGACTGGATATGTTAATCTTAAAGTTGATATGGCTAACCTTCAGCACGAGAAGTACCCCGGAAGTACTCACATTATTTTCGGAGTCACGAACAGACACTGGATCAGAGCCACATAGGAGTCTAGTATACACATGGCACAGTACCGCTGAAACTGGAACATGCTCCAAGATGCACACTGAGACTGCACGGAGAGGGCGACACATTCACATGTCACAGAACTACCACCATCACAGCTTCGAAAGGAGACAAGAAAAAAAAACCCAGCTAATTTGTGGTTTCCTGAGTGGGTTTTTTTCTCAGAAAGGTTTATAACATTCCAAGATGGGACTCTCACGGCATACAAGGAAAAGGCGTTTCATTAACACAGCCTCGGTTGATCAAATTTTCCCGGAGAGCCAAGAAAGAACGTCCGTCCGCCATCTTGAAAACCGCTCACCTCCCCAAACCTATATATCTTACTATCTACATATCATGGAAGCGACGTATCTCCATACATACATATTTCTGAACCTATAAGTCGTCGTAGCTGCATGGCCCTGTGCCTATGCGTCTTTATTATTCATACACGGTCCCTGTGTGTTGACGTTGCACTGTGCCTATGCGTCTTTATTATTCATACACGGTCCCTGTGTGTTGACGTTGCACTGTGCCTATGCGTCTTTATTATTCATACACGGTCCCTGTGTGTTCACGTTGCACTGTGCCTATACGTCTTTATTATTCATACACGGTCCCTGTGTGTTGACTTGCACTGTGCCTATACGTCTTTATTATTCATACACGGTCCCTGTGTGTCTACTTTCGTTTGTGTTACCGGTAGAATGAATTATCACGATCAAAGTTAAATATGATGCAAATAGGGTCATGGTGACCCAGACTGAGATCAATTGTCAAGGGACTCAAATGGGTCATGATGACCCAGATTAAGGGCTAAGGCCACGTTACCCACACCGGGTCAAGCTTGCAAGGAATCAGTTCTAGATTAAATGTCATTACCCAAACTGAGCTCTCTATGGTGACTCATATCTAAGCGTAATGTCAAGATGCCAGAAGCTTTCAGCAAGGACAGTGTTCAGGATGACGTGAGCCGACTCTTGTATACACTGATAAGGACTCAAGTGATGAAACAAACTGGGTCATCATGACCTAGTCACAGTTAAAGTCATGTGACACAAACTGGGTCATCATGACCTAGTCACAGTTAAAGTCATGTGACACAAACTGGGTCATCATGACCTAGTCACAGTTAAAGTCATGTGACACAAACTGGGTCAACATGCACCTAGTCACAGTTAAAGTCATGTGACACAACTGCCAGCAGCACACACTTGAGCCACTTTGAACTTCGTCGTCTCCTGATATTCTGCTGGACGAACAAGGGATCAGGAATCAATACATTTGCTCCCAGCAGAAATTTCTCCTCTGAGTGGTTATCTGATCAGCCAGTACAAGAAGACACAGAGCAAACAAATGCGGCATGGATGAAATACATTGTACAGACAGACAGACAGACGGGTAGTTTATTGAAAATGCATAATGTCGATAGTTAGGTTCTCATACAAGGTGTAAAGCATGTGGTTACACTTTGTCAGCAGGTCAGACAGCCAAGCCACTGCCTGAATCCAAGACCGGGATCTTGAAAAATCTACCATGGTAAGCTGACTTCATCATGTTCACCATCATTATCAGCAGCAGTAGCGTTATCATCATCAAGACTGACTACTCAAATGCGCCCTCTTTTGTTGCACTTTTGCTTCTAGATATGCAGCTACTTCTTCTCTTAAAGTTCTGTTCTGCAGAATGACCAGCTTTGGCTTTCTGAGATGATTCTACGGTGTGTGTGTGTGTGTGTGTGTGTGTGTGTGTGTGTGTGTGTGTGTGTGTGTGTGTGTGTGTGTGTGTGTGTGTGTGTGTGTGTGTGTGTGTGTGTGTGTGTGTGATATTTCATTTACTGTTTCCCTGTTGATGTCCCAGTCTGCAGTGAGCCCAGACACAGTGAGGGAAACCAGAGAGGTGCTGGAACAGCAGGGAAAAATGTCGGCAGCTGACGTTGTGCACGTGGCTGAAATTCTCCATCAGGCATCCCGGCTCCAGAACATTTCCAGACAGGTGCGTCCTCTGCCTGTGGTCAGATATCCAAAAATACCCTCCTGTCGTAAGATTTCCTTTCGCATTCCCCACCTACAGTGAGTTTTCCTTTGGGGATAACTCTCCTGTGTTGTGTTTTCCTTTGATAGTTCCCCTCGTGTGTTGTTTTCCTTTGATAGTTCCCCTCCTGTGTTGTTTTCCTTTGATAGTTCCCCTCCTGTGTTGTTTTCCTTTGATAGTTCCCTTCCTGTGTTGTTTTCCTTTGATAGTTCCCTCCTGTGTTGTTTTCCTTTGATAGTTCCCCTCCTGTGTTGTTTTCCTTTAATAGTTCCCCTCCTGTGTTGTTTTCAATTGATAGTTCCCTCCTATGTTGTTTTCCTTTAATAGTTCCCTGCTGTGTTGTTTCATTTGATAGTTCCCCTCCTGTTTACTTTTCCTCTAATGGGTCCCTTCCTGTGTTGTTTTCCTTTGGCAGTTCCCCTCCTGTGTTGTTTTCCTTTGATAGTTCCTCTCCTGTGTTGTTTTCCTTTGATAGTTCCCCTCCTGTGTTGTTTTCCTTTGATAGTTCCCCTCCTGTGTTGTTTTCCTTTGACAGTTCCCCACCTGTGTTGTTTTCCTTTGATAGTTCCCCTCCTGTGTTGAGTTTTCTTTTGATAGTTAATCTCCTGTGTTGAGTTTTCCTTTTATAGTTACTCTCCTGTGTTGAGTTTTCCTATGATAGTTCCCTCCTGTATGAATTTTCCTTTGATAGTTAATTTCTTGTGTTGAGTTTTCCTTTGATAGTTAATCTCCTGTGTTGAGTTTTCCTTTGATAGTTAATCTCCTGTGTTGAGTTTTCCTTTGATAGTTAATCTCCTGTGTTGTTTTCCTATGACAGTTCCCCTCCTGTGTTCTTTTCCTATGATAGTTCCTCTCCTGTGTTGAGTTTGTCTTTGATAGTTCCTCTCCTGTGTTGAGTTTTTCTTTGATAGTTCCTCTCCTGTGTTGAGTTTGTCTTTGATAGTTCCTCTCCTGTGTTGGAGTTTTTCTTTGATAGTTCCCCTCCTGTGTTATTTTTCTTTGTAGTTCCTCTCCTGTGTTGTTTTCCTTCGATAGTTCCCCTCCTGTGTTATTTTTCTTTGATAGTTCCCCTCCTGTGTTATCTTTCTTTGATAGTTCCCCTCCTGTGTTGTTTTCCTTTGATAGTTCCTCTCCTGTGTTGTTTTCTTTGATAGTTCCCCTCCTGTGTTATTTTTCTTTGATAGTTCCTCTCCTGTGTTGTTTTCCTTTGATAGTTCCCCTCCTGTGTTGTTTTTCTTTGATAGTTCACCTCCTGTGTTATTTTTCTTTGATAGTTCCCCGCCTGTGTTATCTTTCTTTGATAGTTCCCTCCTGTGTTGTTTTCCTTTGATAGTTCCTCTCCTGTGTTATTTGTCTTTGATAGTTCTCCTCCTGTGTTGTTTTTTCTTTGATAGTTCCTCTCCTGTGTTGTTTTTCTTTGATAGTTTCCCCGCCTGTGTTGTTTTTCTTTGATAGTTCCCCTCCTGTGTTGTTTTTCTTTGATAGTTCCCCTCCTGTGTTGTTTGTCTTTGATAGTTCCCCTCCTGTGTTGTTTTTCTTTGATAGTTCCTCTCCTGTGTTGTTTTTCTTTGATAGTTCATCTCCTGTGTTGAGCTTTTCTTAATAGTTCCCCTTCTATGTGACCTTTTTACTTGATAGTTCCCCTCCTATGTTGGCCTTTTCCTTAATAATTCCCCTCGTATTGTGACCTTCTCCTTGATAGTTCCCCTCCTATGTTGACCTTTTCCTTGATAGTTCCACTCCTGTGTTGACCTTTTCCTTTGTAGTTCTCCTCCTATGTTGACCGTTTCCTTGATAGTTCCCCTCGCATGGTGACCTTTTCCTTGGTAGTTTCCCCCTTGTGCTCACCGTTTTCATTGATAGTTTCCTTCCTATGGTGACCTTTTCCTTGATAATTCCCCTCGTATGGTGACCTTTTCCTTGTAGTTTCCCTCGTTGGTGACCTTTTCCTTGGTAGTTTCCCTCCTATGGTGACCTTTTCCTTGGTAGTATCCCTCCTATGGTGACCTTTTCCTTGGTAGTTTTCCTCCTATGGGGACCTTTTCCTTGGTAGTGTCCCTCCTATGGTGACTTTTCCTTGGTAGTTTCCCTCCTATGGTGACCTTTTTTTGATAATTTCCCCTCATATGGTGACCTTTTCCCTGGTAGTTTCCCTCCTATGGTGACCTTTTCCGTGGTAGTGTCCCTCCTATGGTGACCTTTTTCCTTGATAATTCCCTCCTATGGTGACCTTTTCCTTGGTAGTTTCCCCCTTGTGTTGACCTTTCCCTTGATAATTCCCCTTGTATGGTGACCTTTTCCTTGGTAGTTTCCCCCTTGTGTTGACCTTTTCCATTGATGGTTCCCCTCCTGTGTTGAGCTTTTTCTTAATATGTTCCCTGCTGTGATTTTGTTTTCTTCATAGTTTCCCTGCTGTGTTGAGCTTTTTCTGGATAGTTCTCCTGTGTTGAGCTTTTTTGGATAGTTCTCCTGTGTTGAGCTTTTTCTGGATAGTTCTCCTGTGTTGAGCTTTTTCTGGATAGTTCCCCTCCGTGTTGAGTTTTTTCTTAATTATGTTCCCTGCTGTGATTTTTTTCTTCATAGTTTCCCTGCTGTGTTGAGCTTTTTCTTGGATAGTTCTCCTGTGTTGAGCTTTTTCTGGATAGTTCCCCTCCCGTGTTGAGTTTTTTTTCTTAATAATATTTTTATGTTCCCTGCTGTGATTTTTTTCTTCATAGTTTCCCTGCTGTGTTGAGCTTTTTCTGGATAGTTCTCCTGTGTTGAGCTTTTTTCTGGATAGTTCCCCTCCCGTGTTGAGTTTTTTCTTAATATGTTCCCTGCTGTGATTTTTTTCTTTATAGTTTCCCTGCTGTGTTGAGCTTTTTCTGGATAGTTCTCCTCCTGTGTTGAGCTTTCTCATGATAGTTCCCATCCATGTTGAGCTTTTTCTTGATAGTTCCTTTCCTGTATTTAGCTTTCCTTTCATAGATTTTAATTTGAATTGAGCTTTCTCTTGATTTGAATTGGGCTTTCTCTTGATTTGAATTGGGCTTTCTCTTGATAGATGTCATTTAATGTAGCATTTAACTTTATTCAATGGATATCACATGATGTGACATTGTTTTCTTGATAAACGTGACATAATGTGGACGAAATTTTCTTAGGTGATTGTAACTGAAGTGACGCTGAGGGTCCCGTGTCACAGACAGAGTTTAATGTGAACTCACCCGTGGCATTGCAGTGAATAGAACTTCAAAACAGAGCACGCCACAAGAACATGAAGGACCAGAGAATGCCATTCTTTTGTTCAATGATAAGGTTGATAAAGATGATGTAATGGAATTCCACTCTCGCCCCAAATCACATTTGCATTTCACGCTTCGCCCCAAATCACATCATTTGCCTTTCACGCTTCGCCAAATCACATCATTTGCCTTTCACGCTTCGCCCAAATACATCATTTGCCTTTCACGCTTCGCCCAAATCACATCATTTGCAGTTCACGCTTCGGCCCCAAATACATCATTTGCATTCCATGCTTTCTTTCATGGAAATGTCGGAGTGCTTCAGGTCACAAATCACATCATTTGCCTTTCACGCTTCACCCCAAATCAATCATTTGCAGTTCACGCTTCGCCCAAATCACATCATTTGCATTCCATGCTTTCTTTCATGGAAATGTGGGAGTCCTTCAGGTCACAAATCACATCATTTGCATTTCACGCTTCGCCCAAATCACATCATTTGCCTTTCACGCTTCCTTTCATGCAAATTGGGAGTCTTCAGGTCACAAATCACATCATTTGCCTTTCACGCTTCCTTTCATGGAAATGTCAGAGTCCTTCAGGTCCTGGACACTCGTTGTGGTCACACAATGTTGGCAGCTATATGAGCTGCTCTCACTACTGGACCAACCTCCATAGCACAGAGCCACACATCTGGTGTTGGGCAGGTTGGTCAGGCTTCTGGACGGCTTCCTCTCTGTCCTTTGGGGTTCTGCGGTCAGTGTGTCCCAGAGAGAGAGAGAGGAGAGAGAGAGGAGATGAGAGAGAGAGGAGGAGGAGAGGAAAGACAGGAAGGAGAGGACAGGAGACAGAGAGACAGAGAGAGAGGAAGAGAGAGAGAGAGAGGAGGAGAGAGAGAGAAGAGGAGAGAGAGAGAGAGAGAGAAGAGAGAGAAGAGAGAGAGAGAGAGAGAGAAGAGAGACGAAAGAACGAACGAACGAATCTGTTTATGAGGGAAAGAAGCGGAATAGCACAAAAGGCTTTTACAATCGGACCCTCAATGAAGGGAAATATATAGAAAATGCAATAACAACATCAGCAAAAATAATCTAGATAGAAGTAAAATACAGAAACGCAGTTATAATAGAAAGAAGAAATGGTTAACATAAAAGAACAGAAACAATCAATAGCCTGGAAAGAGAGAGAGGAAGAGAGAGAGAAGAGAGAGAGAGAGAGAGAGAGAGAGAGAGGAGAGAGAGAGAGGAGATGAGAGAGAGAGAGAGAGAGAGAGAGAGAGAGAGAGGAATGCGAATGCGAATGCGAAATTTATTCAGATAAAGGCCAGAGCCCCATACTGAAGGGGTGATACTTGCAATACACATGATATAAATACTATCATGAAGGAAAATGCAAGGAAAAAGCAAACATACATGCACAATTCAATAATATTAAGAATAAACAGTACGCAGCCTTTTTTGTGCTTCATAAATGTACCGAGCAAGATTTAAGAGAATATTTTCATTTCTTGATGCGAGGAGTAAGTTCAGCCTAAAACTACAGGGTTCAGAATAATACTTTGGCTTTATAAATTTCACTCTAAGGTCATGAAACGCAGGACAGCAAAAAAGGAAATGGACTTCATCTTCCCTGTCCAAATTACGTAAGCGGCATATTATTTCATTTTCACTGATGGTACTGTACCTAAAACGATGACACGCAATGTCAGAAACGCCAAATCGAAACTTACTCAGTGCACTCTTAACATATCTATTCACATCCATTTTTATGTATGGTTCTCTCATATGCGTTGTTTTAAAGAGTCTGTATTGCGCAAATCTGTCACTACTATAAATGTGATCATGCCAGTCCTGCCATCTGCAGTCAATTACTCTTTGTTTAAAACATTTCAAAAATCCTGGTATATTTTCAACTCCTTGGTTGTCCCAAACATAACCAAAGCCATAAGAAGTTAAGCACTGGCGAACATTAGTAACCCATGTCTTCTTGCCATTACAATCCAGATTTCTCAATACTTTGTAAGCTTTAAGAGGTATTTTGGTTTCTTCCATTCTAGTTATTTTCAGCCAGTATATAATACATTTCAAAAACGAGTTAACATAGATTGGATATCGTCCAAGCTCACCATAAACTAGATCATTCGGTGTTCGACTGTCTACATTTAAAAATCTTTTCATTGCATACAAATGGACATTTTCTATTTCAACACTTTTCTCAAGAGCCCAAATTTTCGCCCCATATTGTAATATTGGCTGCACCTGAGAGTCAAATAGCTTTGAGAACACTGAAAATGCATTACAATTCAATCTATATAACGAGTGAAGTATAACAGTGACTGCTCTCTTTGCTCTATTTGCAAGGTCTTGGCATCCAAAAGTGAAAACTTAATCTGGTTGTAAAATAAAAACCAAGATACTCATATGCATTGGCAACAAGAATATATTGACTACCATAGACCCATCTCTCATTTCGAGCCAAATATCCACCTTTACGGAACACAATGATATTAGTCTTATTCATATTTACTTTTAATTCTAATCTAGATGCAGCGGAATACAAACTATTCAATTGTCTTTGAAGACCAACAACAGTTGTAGACATTAAAATAATGTCGTCAGCAAAAAGCAAGACAAAAATCTCCAAAAGGTCAAAAGTTACGCCATGCCTTCCATTTTGAATAATTTCCAAGGCCAGTTCATTTATGAACAAGGAAAACAAAACTGGACTGCAGACGTCCCCTTGCTTAACTCCTCTGGTACACATGACATAGTCTGATAATTTTGCTCCAGATCTGACCCTAGCTTTCACTTCACTATACATACTCCTTACACAACGGTACAGTTTACCTTTAATTCCATTCTTCAATAAAAAAAATAGGCCATAGCAATTTCCGTGAAACTGAATCAAAGGCTTTTTCAAAATCTACGAAAGCAACATACAACTTTCGATTATTCACAAATTGTTTCTGAACTGCAGCTAAAAGACTAAACATATGGTCAATTGTAGAGTAGCCTTTCTTGAATCCTGCTTGATGTTCTCCTGTCATATTATTCTGAGATATCCAATCATGTAATCGGTTATTAATAACGGAACTATAAAGTTTACTACATATATTGCACAAAGATATACCCCTATAATTGTTTACATCATTTACCTCCCCTTTTTTAAACAAGGGCAATATTATGGATTCTTTCCAGTCCTCTAGATAAACCCCAGTGTCAAAAAGAAAGTTAAAGAGTTTACATAAAAAGCTTACAACGGTCTCACCGGAATTCTTGAAAAACTCTCCAATGATGCCATCAGGTCCAGCACTTTTACCATTTTTCAATTTTTTAATGGCTAGTATTATATCTTCTCTGGATATTGGTCTATCATATATATTTTCTTCATTATCAATCTCCACATTGATCACTGTGTGCACTTGGTCATCTTTTTCTAACAAATTTTTAAAATGTAGGAACCAATCTTCCATTGGAATGTTATTTATAGGTTGTAATTTCCTTTTTGAAATTTTGTGTATAGTGTTCCAGAAGAACTGTTGATTTTTGACTGAGGACACAAGATCATTCAATAAGAGAATCATTGTATTCTTTCTCTTTTCTTTTATTTAAATTTTTGTACTCTCTTCTTGCTGTACAGAACGATACTCTGTCATTTTTATCCAGCGTTTTCAAAAAAGTTCTGTACAATTTACGTAATTTACTTTTGGCTGCCCTACATTCTTGATCAAACCAACTCTGCTCAAATTTCTTGTTTACTGGTTTAATTTTCTTCATACTTACAGCTTGTTCTTTGACAGTTTCATTAAATAAAGACAGTGCCTCATTTACGTCCACATGAATAACATCTTCCGCAGCTTTCAACGTTTCTAGAACATGTGGTGAATTAATAAGATCCGTAAACTGTTGACCATAATCTAAATTCCAGCAATACTGAACAATGAGCTGACTACCCTGACCACACTGTACACTAGGAGCAATACTGGTATGTGGCTGATCAGTCTGCAATTTCAATACACATCACTAGTGGCAAGTGATCAGAATCGTATCTTTCTATCACAGTAAGAGTAATTCTTTCATATAATAATTCCAAAAGGTGTACAGATGCTAAAAAATAGTCATTCACACTGCTCCCTACATCAGAAATGTACGTGAAAACGACCTTCACGGTCGCCATTACATACACCATTCAGAATTATCAGTCCCAATACAGTGCACATGTTAAGTAATTTCTTTCCATACAAATTTGATACCTTGTCTTGAGAACATCTTTCATATATAATATTAACCTCCTTGTCATAATTAATGTATAATTCACGTTCGCATACAATTTCCGCAGAAATGTTTGAAGTTCTTGCATTCATGTCACCACAAAATAATAATTCAATATCATCAAAGTACATCAAGTTATTGACAACACAATTCTCCAGCAATTCAATACCATCATCAAAACCACACTTAGAATAGAAAGGTGAATTTTCCGGAGGGACATACACACATACAAGTAAGACATTTTTACTGAAACCGAAAAAATCTCTATCAAGCATAAATAACATTGAATACTGATGGTCACAAGCCACTTGATGAACATACGGAAGAAGACTTTTTCGTACCATACAAATCAGTCCTCCTGAACATCGACCCTGTTTCGTAAGCCTTACAGCCGGTTTTACAAATAATCTATGGTCTGGAAAAATAGTTGACTCAAATGATTCAGCAAAAGTTTCAAGCAAACATACAAAATCAAAAGAAGAAATAAAGTGGATAAAGTCTCTGTCGTGTAATTTACGAAATAATCCACAAATATTCCAGTGAAGAAAGGACACACTATTTACACATTTATTTACAGAAGACGTCAAAGGTATATGTGTATTTGTTTTTGTGTCATGTTCGTGTTCATTCGTACTGTCACCACCATGACTGAAAATTCCATCTTCCATCGCACAATCATTACCATCATTCACCCCATCATTGGCACAAACAACAGCATGCAAAGGTACAAGATCATCAAGACTGTTAGCTACATTAATTCCATCTTCCATCGCACAATCATTACCATCAGTCACCCCGTCATTGGCACAAACAACAGCATGCAAAGGTACAAGATCATCAAGACTGTTAGCTGCATCTGCACTGATACTGTCAACACTTTTATCTATTTCAGCAGCAAGTACACGATCATCACGACAGCCTCCCCACCCAGCCCCACGTGTTCTCACAAATACACTCTGTTGGGTTTCATACACTCCAGTGTTTACAGTAGATGGCATAACATCGCTATGAATCATGGAAGACATATTGCACGAAACATGACAGTCAAAAGCCAAATCCAACTTTTCCACAGTTGACACATTAACCGATCGTGTGTTGTTAGCATCTGACCCATTGCTGTCCACACCAATGTCAGTGACAAGCTGCACGGGATTTCCAACACATAGGCCTACCTGCTTCAAACCAGAATCGTTCACTGCCCCAGTTAAAGTGTCAGCACGTGGAGACGGAATATGAATCTCGTGCGGTGGCAGCTTAAATTTCGCCTCCCTCTGACTTTGACAACGGGGCATTTTCCAAAGGGGCATTTTCCAATGACAGGGCCGGCTGAATCCTATCTTAATTCCGCCAGATTGCCACCGACATCCACACCAAACGTTTTACTGTCAATTACAAGATGGTCATATACCATTGACACTTTCTTTCCTTGTGCCCGAGCGGACTTAAAGTGTGGGATAAGTTTCTTTCTTGTTTCTCTTACCCGAAAGGAAAAATCTTCATTAACGAATACTTCTGTACCCTTCAGTTTCTGTTTTGCTCGTAAAATGTTGTCCTTATCTTTGAAGAACGTACAACGCACAACTATTGGCGAGTCTGGCTTGGAGTTTACCACGATGCACTCGGTCGAAGGAATCTCTCCTGCAAAATCCATTTTTCAGTTTAGCATTTCTGTTACCAACTCTTCACAGTCCTGCCAAGTCTCGTTGCTCCTACGGGGAATACCATGAATTATTATGTTATTCCTTTTCGACCGGCCTTCTAAATCGTCCACTTTTCTGTCCAACGGTACCACCCTGGCAGTAAGTTTGCTGTTTTCATCTTTTAATCGGTCATTTTCCTGCTTTAAGTGAGTCATTTCCTGCTTCAGACCAATCAGTTCATCCTGTAAGGTCACACACATCTGCTTCACATCCTTTACATCTTCACTGACACAATCGGACGTACAGGTTAAGTTGGTCAACATGGTCACAACATCTCTCAGAGTAGGATCCGGCGAGAGCTTAGAAGCTGCAGGAGCAGAACTCGGTCCATGTCCACTGTCTCTGCGGGTACTTCCGGCGCTTTCCAGGCGAGTTTGCCGCTTGCTGTCGGTCTTAGCAGGGCCAGGTCCTGGGTTCAGCTCCACATCACCACACCGTTGGAGTAAATGTCCGTAACAAAACAGAGAGAGTAGCAGACCTAGGGTGACACCGTCCATGCGTGACCGCAACGTTAACACAAAAATCCTCATGGCGGATTTGAATTTTGCCCGTTTTGTCATAAAAGAGACAAACACATGAGCAAACGCTCCACATACAGGCCTGAATGTCAGTGGTCCAGAAGGCATGGCACCTCACAAATGTCACTGCTGACTGTAAAGTCACAACACCAAAAATTTCAAAGGAAAAACGAAGAAAAAGCACAGAGCTCAACAAACGTGACCTGCCAAGTTCGTGTACCACAGGAACCCCCCCCCCCCCCCACCCACGAGAGAGAGAGAGAGAGAGAGAGAGAGGAGAGAGAGAGAGACGAGACAGACAGACAGACAGACAGGCAGACAGACACACCACACACACACACCAGAGAGAGAGGGAGAGAGAGAGAGAGGAGAGAGAGAGAGAGAGAGAGAGAGAGAGAGAGAGAGAGAGAGAGAGAGAGAGAGAGAGAGAGACAAGACAGACAAGACAAGACAAAATTCTTTATTTACGAGGTTAATAGATAAGCACTAACGTGCTTTTTTACATCCAGTCCTCGCCCTGAGTAGGGACTACAACATGCAGTGAAATCAATTAATGTAAAAATCAAGGAAGCAAGCAAAGCGGTCATGTAATCATAGAGGAACATCAATGAAAACAGAAGATAAATGAAACAAAACAAAAAAAAATAAGAATAATAATAAACAAAACAACAACAAAAAATAATAATAACAAAAGAAAAAAAGAAAAATGAGAATAACAATAATGAAGAGGAAGGAGAGAGCGGGGGTAGGGAGTGAGGTGGGTGGGGAAACATATGTAAGTGTACTACAACGTACAAGATTGTTGTACAATCTACAACGTACAAGATTGATGACTGGAGTCATCATAATAATGATGATGAAGAAGGTCAATATTTTTGTCAACTAGCGAGAGAGAGAGAGAGAGAGAGAGAGGAGTGAGAGAGAGAGATAGAGAGAGAGAGAGAGAGAGAGAGAGAGAGAGAGAGAGAGAGAGAAACAGCTGGGGTGGGAGGGAAGGGGTCATCATATATAGTTCACGAAAAAATTGTTATTGGATGATAAGATAAATATATACAATAAACATTATCACAACAATAAAATTATAACACATTTCTGGAAAAAGAAATAAAATCATTGAACAGATCCTGTAGGCAAAGACAAAGAGAGAGGAGAGGAGGAGAGAGAGAGAGAAGAGAGAGAGAGAGAGAGAGAGAGAGAGAGAGAGAGAGAGAGAGAGAGGAGGATGTGATGTTGCGCGTGTGCTGCAAAACTCGAGCTTCAGTAGTAGTACTGGTGGTAGTAGTGGCAGTAGTAGTAGAAGTACTGGTGGTAGTAATGGTAGTGGTTAGGTAGTAGCAGCAACAGTAGCAGCAGCGCAGCAGTGGTGGTAGTAGTAGTAGTAGTAGTAGTAGTAGTAGTAGTAGTTAGTAGTAGTAGTAGTAGTAGTAGTAGTAGTGTAGTGTCGCCGCTCAATGTGTGTGATTTGTGTCGATCATATTCTGTAGACGGCCACAGACCTGCTGGAGATTGTGGACACAGTGGCGGAGCTGAACCAGTCCGTGCTGCAACAGTCCAGTTCTGCTGTCAACATCACCAACACGTGAGTCATGAAATTTATAACACACACACACACACACACACAACACACACACACACACACACGCACACACGCACACACGCACACACGCACACACGCACGCACGCACGCACGCATGCGCGCGTACACACACACACACACACACACACACACACACACACACACACACACACACACACACACACACACACACACACACACGCACGCACGCACGCACGCCGCACGCACGCACGCACGCACGCGCGCAAAGCACACAGTGCAGAAGTACTGATTTTTTTTTTTTTTAGTACTACTTGGTTTTGTTTATGTGATTGCACGGGTATGACCTTGCTTTAGTTTCTGACTGTGGCAGAATTGCAAAAAGAGATACAGTGTCTGGAACATCACTGTTATAAGTGGGTTCTGACTGAATATGGATAAAACCAGAGTGGCAGCGTTTAACATGGTGATTTCGTTAAATGAAGTGAGAAATGAATGGTGTTATGATGCTAAGCAGATCCAGGTTGAATCTAGCTACACTTTTCTTGGCCTTACATTCTCAGCCCATCAAACTGGTCCAGGTGTGTAGAACATCTGTCAGGTAAGGCCCTGAGAGCTGTGGCAGCTAGTAAAAGACGGCACCTTAAACTTCAAGGAATTCCAGCTGTTACGTTACACAACTTTTTTGACAAAAGGAAAGCCAATTCTGTTCGGTTCTGAGATTTAGAAGTTCGTAAATATGATTCTATTGTAAAATTCCAAATTAAATTCTGCAAGATGGATTTTACTCACATCAGTGGGCCAGAGGCTTCATAATAATAATACAGAAGAAGGTTACTGGAGTCATCATAATAATGATGATGAAGAAGGTCAATATGACTGTCAACTGGATGTCATCATAGTGCTATTGATAAAGAACGTCAATATCATTGACATTGATGCCGAACTTACCTAACAATGATAACGAAGATAGCCAGTGCTACCAATAACTGAGGTCATCATAGTGACAATGATAACAAAGAATGCCAGTGCTACCAATAACTGAGGTCATCATAGTGACAATGATAACAAAGAATGCCAGTGCTACCAATAACTGAGGTCATCATAGTGACAATGATAACAAAGAAAGCCAGTGCTACCAATAACTGAGGTATCATAGTGACAATGATAACAAAGAAAGCCAGTGCTGACATTAACTGAGGTCATCTCGATGTTGTTGTTGTTGTTGTTGTTGTTTTGTGGTTGTTGTGGTGGTTG
>CM031603.1:22216432-22218932 GCA_018398815.1 Conus ventricosus | reverse complement strand
GCATTACACTTGGACTGTGTCCATGGCTTTATTACAGAAGGCATTACACTAGGACTATGTCCATGGCTTTATTACAGGCCATATAGTGAAGGCATTACACTAGGACTATGTCCATGGCTTATTACAGGCCATATGATGAAGGCATTACACTAGGACTATGTCCATGGCTTTATTACAGGCCATATAATGAAGGCATTACACTAGGACTATGTCCATGGCTTTATTACAGGCCATATAATGAAGGCATTACACTAGGACTATGTCCATGGCATTATTACAGAAGGCATTACACTAGGACTAGTCCATGGCTTTATTACAGAAGGCATTACACTAGGACTATGTCCGTGCCTTTAGTGCAGGACAAAACAACGCTCTAGACGGGACAGACTGGAAGAGCGTAGTTGGGAGGGAGGGATGATGGTGGGAGGGCATAGCGCTTGGTCTGACTGTTCTATTCCGCCATGTTTCTGCTGTTCCAGCTGCTCTGGTCTGTCATGTTTCTACTGTGCTAACTGTTTTATTTCGTCATGTTCCTGATGTTCTATCACGTCATGTTTCTGTTATTCTTGTTGTTCTCTTACGTCCTGTTCCTGTTGTTCTCTTACGTCCTGTTCCTGTTGTTATGTTACGTCCTGTTCCTGTTGTTCTATTACGTCCTGTTCCTGTTGTTCTCTTACGTCCTGTTCATGTGTTCTCTTACGTCCTGTTCCTGTTGCTCTATTACGTCATGTTCCTGTTGCTCTATTACGTCCTGTTCCTGTTGTTCTATTACGTCCTGTTCCTGTTGTTCTCTTACGTCCTGTTCCTGTTGCTCTATTACGTAATGTTCCTGTTGCTCTATTACGTCATGTTCCTGTTGCTCTATTACGTCCTGTTCCTGTTGTTCTCTTACGTCCTGTTCCTGTTGCTCTATTACGTAATGTTCCTGTTGCTCTATTACGTCATGTTCCTGTTGCTCTCTTACGTCCTGTTCCTGTTGTTCTCTTACGTCATGTTCCTGTTGCTCTATTACGTCATGTTCCTGCTGTTCAGACCACTCTATTTCGCCATGTTCCTGTTGTTCCTGTTGTTCAGACTGTTTTATTTTGTCATGTTCCTGTTGTTCAGACTGATCTATTTCTCCATGTTCCTGTTGTTCCTGTTGTTCAGACTGATCTATTTCCCATGTTCCTGCTGTTCAGACTGATCTATTTCGCCACATTCCTGTTGTTCCTGTTGTTCAGACTGATCTATTTCGCCATGTTCCTGTTGTTCAGACAGTTTTATTTGTCATGTTGTCTAATATTCAAACTGTTCTATCTCGGAATGTTCCTGCTGTTCTAATTGTTATATTCTGTCATGCTCCTAATGTTCAGACTGTTCTATTTCGTCCTGTTCCTGCTGCTCAAACTCGTCTATTATTTCATGTTGGAGCTGCTCTATAGGATGTGGTTATTGTCGTGTTTCCCCGTCCTGTTTCGCTGTTCAAACTGTTCTTTTTCCTTATTTTGTACCTGTTCCCACTGTTCTTCTCCATTACAGCTGTTCAAACTATTGTGCATTGTCACATTACAGCTTTTCTAACTTTTCCATTCCACCACGCTGACGGTGGATTCTCCCGTCGTGTCCGCATATGAGTAGGCCGGCAAGTCATGTGCTGATGGGGGTCCTCGTTTGGGAATGAAGACCAATTCCGGAGGCCCTAAGTCTCCACAGACGCTGCATTTCCTGAATGGCGGCTGCTCTGTTGCACTGGAATGTCTCTGTGCCCTGGGTACACCTTGCTTTGACTGTCATCTGTCAAGGGTGACATCTTTTCAGGAAGCAGTGTCGACGTTGTAGCTCCTGAGGGAAGTCTTCAACGTATCTTTGTATCTCTGAGGCCTTCCTTGGTCACATTGTCCTTCCTTTAGTTATCCATATAGCAGTATATTTGAAATTCTGCCGTCCTCCAAACGGACGTGTCATGTTCATTGGAGCTGACTTTAAATGAGTGTTACTCAAAGCTGGGTAGGCCAGACTTCTTATAGATCTGTAGGTTGGACACTCTGTCTTGCCATTTAACACTGCAGATCTTGTGCAAGCATCGTTAATGGAACTGGACGAGTTGCTGGATAGGTACACAGTACGATGTCCAAGTCTTACAACAGTAGAAGAGAGAACTCAGAACCACACCTCCATACAAGGCGAACTTTGTGCGCAATCTGATGCCAGGTCTTGCCGCAGACTCTTTGACAGTCTACCAAAGTTGGAGCTGGCATTCAAACAGCAATGAGGAACTCTCTCAGAGGAAAATCAATTACTGTAGTCTTCGTCTGAAGTCGTCGAAGGTTAAAGAGTTTGCCCTCTGAAACTGGATGTTTATCCCCTTGTTACAGTCCCGGATTGCATCAATCAGCATTGCAGCAAACAGAAGATAAAAAAACGGTGGGAGCTGAAACGCATCCCTGCTTCACTCCGTGTTTCAATAGGAATAGGTCAAGGCATCTTCGTTTTCTTGCACCCTCGCCTGCATGCCATC
>CM031603.1:22201971-22216332 GCA_018398815.1 Conus ventricosus | reverse complement strand
AAAAAAACCCGGGAGTCTCTCACTGGGAAAAAACCGAATCTGTGTCTTCAGTGTTGCAACAGGCCATTCCAACAGTCAAGAAGAACAGTCAGGGCCCTTTGGAAGATGGTATGATGATACGCTGAAAGACACACAAAGAGCAAAAGAAACCAAGCAGATGGCAGAAGAAGGCTTGGAGACCATTGACCAGTGTGGGCTCCCTGGCAAATACAAGGTCTGGTGTCTGCAGTTCATGCTGATACCAAAGCTCCTATGGCCTCTGATGATATACGACATCTGCACCAGCACAGAGGAGGCAATGGAAGCCAAAATCAACAAGTTCACAAGGAAATGGCCTTGGTGTCCCACCCTGTCTGACTGACTTTCGCGCTGTACTGTCGCCAAGCAAAGCTCAAACTACCACTGAAATCCATCCTGGAGGAATACAAAGCAGGGAAGATCAGACTTCAAGCATGCTGGAGGACTCAGGAGACAAGGTGGTAGAAGCAATCAAGCCCCAGCTGAAGACAGGCAGAAAATGGAAAGTTCAAGAGGCGATGGATTCTGCAAAGAAAGTCTCAAGATCAGAGAAATAACAGGACACACACAGACCAACAGACAAGGACTGGGGGTGACCAAAACTGAATGGTGGTCAAAGGCCAAAGGAAAAGCCAAAAGAGACATGATGATTCAGGAGATGAGAAAAGAAGAAGACCAAAAAAGACTTCAAAAAGCAGTCCAGCAGAGCCAGCAAGGGCAATGGACAACGTGGGAGAATGCACTCCAAAGAAGTCTAACTTGGAATGATATTTGGCACAGGGCCCCCTCTCAGGATCAGCTTCATCCTCAGATCTGCATATGACCTTCTGCCCTCAAATGCAAACCTGGTGAAGTGGGGGAAAACAGACGATCCTGCATGCCCCTCTGCTATGAAAAACAAACAGTGGAGCATGTTCTAAGCTCATGTAAAGTAGCCCTGGTAAAGGGAAGGTTACACATGGCGGCACAACCAAGTGCTCAAAGAGATTGTACAAGTAGTCTGGGCTAGTAACAACACCACAAAGGGAGAATCAGGACTCCAAAAGCACCCGCAACATACTTCACGGCAGGAGGCAGCAAATCATGGCCAAGAACAACAGTGCCACTCGAAACATGCAGGCAGAGGGCTGCTGGATGGGGCAGATGACTGGGAGTGCACTGCAGACCTCCCAGAATGGAAGAGTCACCCAGAGATCATCAGCAAGAGTGGCATGAGACCAGACATAGTAGTCCACTCTAAGTCAACCAAGCAGCTGATCATGATCGAGCTCACAGTGCCATATGAGAACAGAATGGAGGCAGCTCAAATCTACAAGACTAAAAAGTATGCTGATCTGGCAAACAGCCCGAGGAGAGAAGGCTATCAGGTCAAAGTCCTCACTGCAGAAATTGGAGCTAGGGGATTTGTAGGAAACGTCTGCATACAGCCTCATGAAACAGCTCTCAGTTGCAGGGAAGGAAAAACCCAGAGCCCTGAAAGCAATTTGGCAGATGCAGAAGGGGGCAGAGAGGGGGTTCAAGCGGGAAACTGGTCAAGGAGGAACAAAAGTTTAAATAAGGTTTAATTTCCCCCTACAAATATCAGGTGCCCCTTGGCCATTTGGTTTAAAAAGGGCGAGTCATTTAATGAGCATGCCCCGGGGTCAGGGGTTTTCAAAATCCCAGCCTTGGCTCGCCCCAAGAGGGGGAAAAAAAAAAGGGGCAGCAGAGGGACCCGGATTCATAAACCCGGGTTTTGGCCCAACCCCCCTTTGGTGCAGGAAATAACCCCAAAACTTGTTAAAAGGGGCCCTTCTCTTCTGGGACTCTCTGCTGCCACGCTCCCCAAGGTTTTTCTTTTCCCAATTCTTTAAATCCATTGCTGAAATTTAAAGCCAGGGTTAAAAATTTCCCCAATGCCTTAAACCACATGTCCTGTAAGGGAAACCATGGATTTTTCCCCATGCCCCTTCCCCAAACTTGCCCTTTTAATTTAAACCCAAATGGATTTTTTTCCTATGCCCTTCACATTGTCCTGTAATAAAGCCATAAAAATATTTTCCCTTCCCCTTTTCATACATGTCCTCAAATAAACCCAAAGGGATTACCCCCCAAACCCCCCTTCACCACAGTCCTTTTAATTTAAAAGCCTTGGATAAATCCCCAATGTCCTTCACCACATGTCCTGTAATAAAGCCACGGAAAAATTTTCCATGTCCTTCAAACAGGGTTCCCTTAGAAAAGGCCTGGATTATTCCTATGCCCTTTCACCCGTGTCCGTTTTAAAGCCATGGATCCACCCCCCAAAGCCTTCCCAAACATGTCCTATAATAAACCCAAAGGGAAAAAACCCAAAAAGTCCTTCACCACATGTCCTGTAATAAACCCATGGATATTTCCCCCTTTGTCTTTCAAAAATTTGTGCTGTAATAAAGCCTTTGGATTTTTTCCCCAAGCCTTCCCCAACATGCCCGTAATAAACCATGGTTTAACCCCCTTTTCTTTCCCCAAAACCCCTGTAATAAAGCCTTGGATTTTTTCCTAGGGCCTCCCCACATTTTTTACTGAAATTTAAACCCAAAGGTTTTTCCTTGTCCTTCATCCCTTTATGAAATTAAAGCCATGGATATTTTTTCCCCTATCCCTTCACCAAAAGCCCCTGAAAAAAACCGGGATATACCCCCCTTTGTCCTTCCCACGGGTTCCTGTAATAAACCCCTTTGGTAACCCCCAATTTGTCCTTCACCCGGGTCCTGTAAAAAAAGCCGGGAATATTTTTTGTCCTTCATCACTGCCCCCTGAAGTAAAGTCATGGATATACCCCTATTTCTTTAAACCCAAGGGTCCGGTAAAAACCCAAAGGTTATTCCCTTTTAAGGGTCCTTCCCAAAAATGCCCTGTAAAAAAGCCATGGCTTTTCCCCAAATGTCCTTCCCACAGGGGCCTTTTTATAAAAAGCCATGGTTTTAAATCCCCTCCCAGGGTACGGGTTAAAACCCAAATGGATAACCCCCAAATTTGCCCTTCCCCCCTTGTCCTGAATAAAGCCATGGACATTTCCCCAATGTCCTTCACCCCCCCATTCCCTATAATAAAGTCATGGTTATCCCCAATTTTTTCCCCAACAGGGTCCTTTTAAAAAAACCCCTTTGGACATACCCCCAATTCCTTCCCACATGCCCCTGAAAAAAAAGCCGGGGTTTTTCCCCCAAAACCCCCTTTTACCCTTTCCCCTGTTTTAAAGCCAAGGTTTTTAAAACCATGCCCTCACCAATTCCCTAGAAAAACCCAAAGCAAATTTCCCCAATGTCCTTCCCCCCCAAAATGTCCTTTAATAAAGCCTTGGTTATTTTCCCCAATGCCCTTCAAAAAAGGGCCCTTTAAAAAAAGCCAGGGTTTATATCCCAATGCCCTTTTCACCACATGTCCTGTAAAAAAGGGAAAAATGGTTATTTCCCCAATGTCCTTAAACCCGGGTCCTTAAAAAAACCCCTTGGACATATCCCCTTTTGTTTTCACCTTTTTGTCCTGTAATATGCCTTGGATATATCCCCAATGTCCTTCACCACTTGTCCTGTAATAAAGCCAGGGATTTTTCCCCAATGTACTTCACCAAAATGTCCTGTAAAAAACCCGGGGGAAATTTTACCCCCAAAGGGCCCTTCCCCACAGGTCCTATAAAAAAGGGCCATGGAAAATATCCCCTATGTTTTAAAACCAAACAGCCCCCTGAAAATTAAAAGCCAAGGAAAATCCCCAATGTCCCTTCACCCTTTCCCTGTAAAAAAGCCAGGGGTAAATCCCCAATGTCCTTCCCCAAACTTGTCCTGTAATAAACCCAATGGAATATCCCCAATTTTCCCTTCACGCTGTTTTTAAATTAAAAAAAATGGATTTTTCCCCTTTGTCCATCCCACCCCCCCTTTAATAAAGCCGGGGTTTTTACCCCAAAATTGCCCTTAAACCAACATGCCCTTTGAAAATTAAAGCCGGGTTAAAACCCCTTTTTCCCCTTTTCCCCAACTTCCCTGTTTTTAAACCCGGGGGGATTTTTCCCCAATGCCCTTTCCCAAAAAATTTGTCGTTTTTTTAATCCCAAAGGACTTATCCCCTATGTCCTTCACCACATGCCTTTTTAAACCCCGGGAAAATTTTTCCAATGTCCTTCCCCACATGCCCCTGTAATAAACCCTTGGATATTTCCTCTGTCCTACCAAAAGCCCCTGAAAAAACCCCCATGGTTATATCCCCCAATGTCCCACCAAAAATTCCTATAAAAAACCCATGGAAAAACCCCCCAAATTTCCACAACATGTCCTGAAATTTTTGGCCATGGTTTTCCTCAATGTCCCCCCACCACAAATCCTTTTAATAAACCCCTTGGATTTATCCTCAAGGGTCCTTAAAACCACATGTCCGAAATTTAAAGCCAGGGATTTTAACCTCAATGTCCGGGCCCCTTTTGCCCTTAATAAAGCCATGGATGTTTCCTAAATGTCCTTCACCAACCCCCGGGAAATTTAAGCCATGGATTTTACCCCCAATGCCCTTTCCCCACATGCCTGAAATAAACATGGATATACCCCCCAATGTCCTTTACCAATGCCCTGAAAAAAAAGCCAGGGATATATCCCCAATGCCCCTTCTTTCACATTCCCGCACCTGGAACGGCGTGAAGACCATGGTGACGCGCTGTTTGTCAAACCCGGAAAAGGTTTTTTCATGGCTTAAACCCATCCACCGTAAATCCTCAGGAAAGCCCTTGCTGTGGACCCTGCCCCCCGACACTTGACCTGCCCCTGTACCCCCCCCCCTCTGTTTTTGGGGTTTGGCGTTTTTTGTTTTTGGCTGTTTTGGGTTTCTCCCCCCGTGTGGAGAACGGTTTTTTTAAAAACCCCGTGCCCTGACAGCCGGCATCTTGCCCGGAGTTTTTTCTGTTTTTTTGGCTTTTCCTTTTTAGTCTGTCTTTTGTCTGCGAGTGCGTGTGTCTGCCCTGTCTTTTCCTATCTCTGTATGGTGCATTTTCCCACGACCAAACCCCGGGAAAGGTCGGCCCTGAAAGGACCCGGCCCTAGATGGGGGAGTAAAGGGGAGGGGGGGGGCCCTGAAACGCCCAAAAAGGGCCCAAACGAAAAAAGTTACGTTAAAAACCACCCCATTTAAAAAACCCCCAGCAAAAATAAGCATTCCAACACACACAACAGGGGCACTTTCCAATCAAGCCCCCAAACCCGCCCCAAAAATGCCCCCAATCACAATAAACCCACTCCAACCCCCCACAAAAAGCACGTTTTATAAAAAAATTTTTTTCCCCCGGGAAGTAAAACAATCACAATTACAAAAACCCCAACCTTTGCCCAAATCCCAAAATTTTATAAAAAAAACTTTTCCCAGCATCAAACCTTTTTAAACACCATGGATTTGGGGCCCAAACACCCCTGCCTCTTAAAGCCTACTGGGGCCCCCTGTGGGCACTGGGTGCTCCAAACCCCGGGTCGGTTCTGGGAAAGGGGGGTGCCCCAAACCCGACACCCTCGATCACAACAGGCAAAAAAAGGGGTTTGTCCCCGGGGGGGGGGGGGGGGGGGAAACGTGGCGCTTTTTAATGGGGGCCCCTGGAGGGGGGGTCAGGGCCGGCCATAAAAAACGGCGGGGTCCTTTCCAGTCCGGGGTTTCCCGACCAGGGCGGGGGCCTCGCCACGCGTGGCACCACCCCGCCCCCGCGATCCCCAGCCAGAGTGTGGCCTCAAACCACCACGTTGGCACCTTCCTTCCGTGGTACAGCCACCCCCGGGCCTAAACCAAACACGGGGGAAACCAAACCAGTCCGGGGTTCGGCCAAAAGGTGGCCTAAACCCGGGCCTTTGGAAACCACCCCTTCCGTACCCCGGGGGGGAAAGCCCCCAAAAGGGGGGGGGGGGGGGGGGAAACTGGGTTTGGAGGAGAGAGAAGGGGGGGGAAAGGGAAAAAGGGGAAGGGGGGAAAGGGAAAAGAAGGGGGAAGGAAGGAAAAAGGGGTTACTGGAACCCCCCCCATTTCAGTCCAAAGCCCGACCCATGCCTGTAAAATTTAAAAAGCCACTCGCATTATGGGGGGGGAATTCTTTTAAATGCACCCATAAACCCCAAAGGCTCAACAAAAGCCCGAGCAAAACACAGTAAACCATCAAAACAGGAATTTTTCACAAGGGTTTTCCCTCACACTTTGAAGGAAAAAGACTGCTTTTAAAAAAAACCAGGTTTAAAACAAATATGAATTATCTTCACCCTTCTCTCAAACATTTAACTTTTCCCTTTTTGGGGGGAAAAAACCCACCAGGGGTCCATCGTTTTTTATAACTGCCACCCCCCTTTTTCCCAAAAAATAATTCAATGGCATAATTGTCACATTTTATAAACAAAAATTTCAAAAAAACCCACAAATTCCCAACCACGCTTTCCGAACGAAAAAATCATGCGTACGCACGCCCGCAAAACATAAAACTCGTTCCCCCTTGCACCACAAAAGACGGGGGCCGAAGGAAAACGGCCCCGGCGAACTTTTACAGGGGCAGACGGGGGGGGCCCCCAAAAGCAAGTTCCAACCCAAATCACCGGTTCTCTCCCCCCCCCAACCGACCCCGCATCCCCAGAGGGCCAAAAAAAGGGAGAAAGAATTTTGGAAATAATTTAGAAGGGCCCGGGTTTTAAAGTTTAAATTTTAACCAGAAAAAAGGTCTCAAAAAATTTTTTTCTTTTACAATTTCGAAAACAAAAAAAAAAATTCCCCCCCCCGCAAAAGAGAAGACAAACCCGGGCTAACAACAAAAAACCCAAAAAACAAAAAAACCCACGAAATGATGCGTCCCAAAGCTACAGGTGGGCCCCCCAAAAGAGGGGGGTTTCAAACGACTCTCTTGCCCTCTGTCCAGCCGGAGGACAGAGGCACGGGGCGGAAAAAAAGAAGAAGGGATTTTCCCCTCCTACGGGCCCCGACGTGGGAATTGAAAAATCCCGGGACTGTACCCTCGATGAAAGGGGGTTTTAAAAGAACCCCCAAGACCCCGGAAAAGGGCCCCCAAAGGGGGCCCCCCCGGGCTCCCAAAAAAATTTTTCCCCGGGCTCGGGGTAAAAAATTTTTAAAATGGGGAAAAAAAAAAGGGTTTGGGGGGGGGTTAAAAGGAAATTAAAAAATAAAAATTTTTTTGGGGGGGGGGGGTTTTGGGAATTTAAAAAAAGGGGAAAGGAAAATTTTGGGAATGTTAAGGGGATTGGGTAAAAACCCAAACCGTGAAAAAAAGGGATAAATTAGAAAGGGCAGTAAAATTAAGAGAGAGAGAGAAGAAAGCAAAAGTGTTGAGTTTAAATACACCAAGGAAAAACCCGAACCAAAAACCCAACATCGGGGGAAGGATACATGAAAACCCAGAAACACAAAAACAAATGAATAATTCCTGCCACCCTAGATGGGTCAAAGTCTTTGGCCCTTGTGACAAATGTAAAAAAACCCCCCTTTTCTAAAAGCATCTTTTTCCCTTGAATACGTGTTTTTTAAAAAACCTTGACGCATGTGAAAATTTTCACAACAATGGGACCGAACCCAACTCTCGTGATCGGGGAGAGCCGACAAATCCAATAAAAACATTCCCGATAGAATCACACCGAGGAATAATAAAAAACATTTAATTTAAACAACTTTAAACAAACCTTTCCCAACCCTGAAAATAACAATCCGAACCACTGGTTTATTCAAACCGTTAACAACCTGAAGTGAAAAATGTCCCTTTTTCCTGGGTACAGGACCAAAAGGGATATTTAACCCCGGTTGAGGGGGGAAATGTCCCCTTTACCGATTTTCCAAAGTGCTGATACGGGGCTCGGCCCAAGTTTGTCAGCATCCGTATTTCAGGAACCCCTTTATTAAAGACGGAAAGTGAACGCGGGCTCTGCGTTCCCCGCCCAAAATCAGAGTCGACACTGACTGGCCCGGGTCCGGTTCCAAGCCTGGAAGGGGGATGATGACGCTCTCCAGTACAAAATTTTCCGGCCCCTTCTTTTTCTTGGGGACGCCAGTGCGTGTCCCCAAAATTTTCCGGAGGCCCCCAGCAATTTTTAGGGGTTTCGATAGTCCTAAGCGGGGGAGCCTCTGGGGACCGACTCGCAAATTTTTACCCAAATTTCCGAAGTGAAACGGTGACCGCGAAACGGGTGGAGGAAAAATGGGTTTCCCAGGTCCGACTCCAACCTTGGGGGGAATTTCCCCCCCAACCCGTGGCCTGACCCTAGGGGAAAAACGCTTTGAGCGACCCTTAGGGGGTTTTCCCTTGGGAGAATCGCCCTGCGGCAGTTTCTGGCCAAAAATGTTAGTTCACCCCCCGGCCAAAAGAAGTCCTTCTTACTCGCCCGGAGTCCGCTTTTGGGGCCCTTAAAGACCTGCCCAAAGGGGGAATCGTGGGCCCCTCCCGGAAAAAACGCTCCCAAGCTTTGGGGAACAACAAGCTGTTTGGCCACACGTTTTGCCTGGTTTTTAAAACCCTTTTAAAAAGGAACCCCTGTGGAGCTTTAAGCTCACCTTTGGGGTGTCGGGCAGGGCGGGGCGGGATGATCCAAACCCAGTTGTGCAGGCGGGTTTGGGCATCCAAGTCCCTGGCCTGAAGAGGATAAAGGGTAGCGGATCGGCCCCCTTTCCCGAAATCGTTAAAAGATCGGCGAAGAAAACGGGACCAAATTCCGTTCCCGCTTCTTGCTTTTTTCGCGTGTGGTGACTCCCACACAGCCCGTCGGGCAAATCCGTGCCGGACTGGGTGCATCCCCTGCGAAGGGGATAGTATTCCCTAAAGATAAGGGGAAAACAGAGGGCCTCCCCCCCGCGATGGGCCCCTTTCTTCGCCCCCGAAGTAGGGGGGGGAGATAGAAAGAGGGACGAAGGACGGGTGGGGGAAAAAAAGCCTCCAACCCGCCCCACATCGTAAAATTTGGGGCCCCGCCGGGGGCCCCAGGGGGGAAACCAAAATTTTTATCCACAAAGATCGTTGATGCCCCCCGAATCCCCGATGGTGTCGAACCCAAGGGGGAAACCAAAAAACGGGGAGAAAAAACTGGGCACTTTGAAACACCAGAAAGCTGGGGTGGAACCCCCGTTTGCCAGGGCCCAGGGCGGGGGAAAAGGGCCAGCCCCACGACTACCAGCGGGTTTTTGGGGCATTCCCTTCCTAAAGTGGCCCCGGAAAGGCCAAAAAAGAAAACACAGTGGGGGGCTGGAAAAACCCCCCATTTAAATGCCCGCCTTGTTCACCCCCTAGCGTTGGGCGGCGCCCTTTCCGCCATAAATCCGTGGAGGGCTTCCTCTCCCCTATCTGGGCGATGCCCCCTAAGCCCTGCGAGCTTTCCAAAAAAAAAACCTCAGCGGGGAAAGAAACCCCGAAATCCTGAGGTGTGTCTCCCATTATCCGGATCCCAACTCTGGGGAAAACAGTGTTGGTGAAACTGTTCAATGAGGATTGAAACCTTTCCCGCTCCAATTGCCCAAATGACGCCCAAAACCCCAGCGTTTTTTCGCAGCCTATACACCAAAATGCACGAAAGGGCCTCGTCGTTATTTTTCTTTTAAAGGACCCCGAATTCCTCCTGTTACTCTTGGGGGGAAAGGGGGAAAAGCTTTTCGCAGAGCCAAAAGGCATGTCTGCATAAGACCACCCTTTGTTTTAGGTTTAGCACCAATCCCGCAGCACCAGATAACCCTGAAAAAGGTGCATAGGGCCCTTTTTTTTATTCCCCAACAATTTTGGGATGAACCAGAACCTTTTCAAATGTTTTAGGAACTTTTCAATTCCCTAGGCTGAACCCCTGGAAACTTTTAAAATTTGGGCCCTAACTCTATCACCTCCTGGTGATTAACCCCCCGGGCTTAAAAGATGGGAGAAACCCCGAAAAATTGTTTCCTTTTCCCCCCAAAGCAGAGCCTCCTTTATTTAGTTCCCTTTCCCCCCCGGGGGGCTTCCTGCCGGAGCCCCTTCCCAAAGTGAGCCCTTTCTGGGCCTCCTCCCAAACCCGACAGCCCCTTCCTTTCGGGGAGCCTTTCCCGTTGGGCAGCCTCCTCCTACGCTGAGAAACCCCTTCCCCTTTCGGGAAAGGCCTCCTGTCGGGGGGAGCCTCTTACTGCGCGCATAGGGCCCCTTTTCCCATGCAGAATCTCCGTTTTGTCGTTCCTCCCTGCCAGAGCCCCCATCCAACCAAATTCCTACGCGGGGCAGCCCCTTCCCAAAGAAGGGCAGCCTCTTCTCGGGCGCTGCTGCTCCCAGGAACATCAGGACAGAGGTGATGCCTGGGAGGGATTTCACCACTCCCCACACTGGAAGGGTTTACCCGTCTGAACCCCTCCCTTTGGGGCTCGACCCTTTCCCCTGAGGAAAATCCCCCGGGGCATAACCCCTTTCAAGGGGAAAAACAAAGGGGAATAGGGGGGTTTTTTTCTGCGACCCCAACGGAAGCCCAAAAGTTGCCTTTGCTATTAAATTGACGGGTTCCCCCCCGGAAGTGCCCGGTTTGGGGTTTCACAGGGGAAAAACCCCCCGGAAGGGAAAAATTTAAAGTACTCGCGGACTACCTGCTACAGACTGGAATAAGTAGAAGTTAACCCTGTCGAAAATACTGGTACCTTTTTTTGTAGGGGCTACAGTAAAAATTTTGAATACCCTTCTTCTTCGACGGGCCCGGGGTGCCATAACCCCCCAAACCGGACTTTTCCCCCTGACAATATATCCTACAGTTTCAAAATTTAAAAAGGGGAAAGGGCAAAATTTCCCCTTGAAAAAAAAAATATTTTAGGGGGGTGTGTATATTGTTTAAAGTGTGGTGTGCGGGTGTGCCCGGGCAAGTTTCCGGCCTTTCTCCCACTCTGGCAACACCGCGCTCAAAAACACACAACAGGGGCGGGGGGCTCACCGAAAAAACAAACAACCCAAAAATAAGTCCGGGTGCCCCCCCCTCTGGCAAAAACGCCGCTCCACAGACGGCAACGTGCGGTGGGGCTGGGGCCGGGGGGAAAAAAAAAAAACAAACTGGCAAAAAAGGGAAACCGGAGAGGGGGAAAAAAAAAAAAAGGAAAAAAACTAACGTCCGAACAACCCCCTGTACTCAATAACCCCCGGGAGAAAAGGGAAAAAAAAAAAAGAATGGGTAAATACAAAACAGGAAAAGGAAGACTGGCGGGAACAGAAAGGCAAGACTTACGGCCGTAACCGCGTGAAGGGGGACCCGGGGGAAGGGGTCCCTTGAGGACGCCCCGGGCCGAAAAGGACAAAAAAAACAAAAAGAAAAAAAAAAGGGGAAAAAAATAAAGAAAAAACCCCACCAAAAAACCCGGGATCCGGGGAAAAAGGGGAGGGACAGGGCCCCGAAAGGGCCCTTTCCCCGACCAGCCCCCCTTTCCCCCCCATACTGCCCTTCCTCCGGGCCCCCCGGGGGTGGTGGGTCCCCCCCTTCCACCCCCTGCCGGGCCCCCCCTTTTTCCCCACCCCTTTTCCCCCCACCCCTTTGTTTCCCCCCCCCCCCAACCTCCGCCCTCCCGGGCCCCTCCTCCCTCAAGCCCCCCCCCCTCCTGCACCCCCCTTTTAAAATTTTCCCCCCTTCATCGGCCCCCCCTCCTTCGCTTTCCTCCCTTAGCCCCCCCCCCTTTTTGCCCCTTTCCCCCCCCCCCCCCCTTCCCCCTTTTCCCCTTTGCGCCCCCCCCCTCCCCTTTCAAACCCCTGGGGCCCCCCCCGTCCCGGGGGCCCGCCGGGCCCCTCCCCCGCCCAACCCCCCAAACCCCCCCTCCACCCCCTAAAAACCCCCGGGAGGGAAACCGGGCCCATAAAACCCCCACTAGCCCCGGGGGGGGCCCCCTCCCCACCCCCCCCAAACCCCCCCCCCCCAAGGGGGTCCCCCCCACCGCGGGACCAAAAAAGTCCCCCCCCCTCCCAACCGAAGGGCCCAACCAACCCGGGACAAACTTCCCCTCGGCCCCCCGACCCCCGGAACCCGCCCCACGGCACCAAACCCGTCGGGGTGGTTTAGCCAAGCCGGGGGCCCCAAACCCCCCGAGCACGTGGCAACCCCCCCTTTTTCGGGGGCCCCCCCAAAATAAGTGCCCCCAAAAAAAAAAAAAAAAAAGGAAAGGAAAAAAGGAAAAAAAAGGGGCTTAAAACCCCGCCCTTTAAAAAAAACATTTTTAAACCCTTCGCAAAAACCTTAAAAGCCCTTCCCCATATTAATCCAAAATTCATTAAAGCACCCCTTTAACCCAAGGGGTTCCCCAACCCCCGCCCTGACATTACCACCCCTAAAATTTTCCCAACCGGGTGGGTTTTCCCAGGGTCCTCAAAAGATGCCCCGGGGAAAAAAATGCTTTTCCCCAGGGGGGTTAAAACTTGTTACTTATTCCTACCTTTCATTGTTTTGGAAAAAACCCAAACTGGGGACCATCCCCCTTTTAAAACCCCCCCACATTTTCCCCAATTTTCACCCCCCAATGGGGATTTTTGGTCAAAATTTTATTAGCCATTTCAAAATAACACAAACCCCCTCCCAAACCCCCCGAATCCGAACCCCCAAACAGCCCTGGCACCCGCCCAACCTAAAACCCCCTTGGGGGGGTACAAAAAGGGAAAGGTGGGAAGGAAAAGAATAACGGGAAAAAAAGGGAAAGGGGGGAGAAAATAGAACAAGGGCAAAGTTCCCAACCCCGAAATTTCACCATGGTTCCCCCAAAACCCAGCTAACCGACCTGAGCATAACCAAAAAAAGAATTTGGGTATATAATTTTAAAGGCCCGGGAAAAAATTTAATTTAAAAAAAAGGTTATAAAAAAAAATATTTTCTCCCCTTCCCCCAATTTTAAAACAAATTTTTTTGGGGAAAAAACCAAAAAGGGAAAAAAATTTTAAAATCCACCAAAAACAAAAAAACAAACAAAACACAAATCCTTTTTAAAAACACCAACTAAACCCGTGGGGACCCAAAAGGAGGCCCCCGGGCTAAAACTCTTTTCCTTTCCCCCGCCTGGCCCAAAGGAAAAGGGGGGAAGTGGACAGGGGGGCGGGAAAAAAGAAGAAAAGGTTTTTTCCCTCCCCCACAGGGCCACCTGTAAAGTATAAAAATTTGGGAAATAAAGAATGTCCCTGTTGTTTTAAAAGGGGGAAAATCCCAAAACAAACCTTCCCCCCGAAAAAAAAAATTTCCCCCCGAGGTGGGAAAAACAACCCCAAAAAAACAAACCCAAAAATTTCTTCCCCTCCCCGGGTGGGAACCCAAAAAGGGGAAAAACCTCTTCCCAAAATTTTAAAAAAGGAAGAGGCACAGGTAAAAAGAAAGGGGAATCCCTAAACAGCCAATTGAGGGGAAAAATTCCAGCCCCCGTGAATACTGGAAAATACCGGGCAGGGTAAAAAGAAAGGAGGAAAGCAACCCCTGTTTAGCGGAACTCCACCCCAAGGGCAACCCAAAAAAAAGAAATAAGGGTCGGAAATTAAAAACAGGGGAACCCATAAAGAAAAGAAAAACCGCCACCCGTGGGAAACCTCGTTGGGATCGTGGAAAATGGAAGAGAAATTTTTTTTTGGGAAATTGAATGTAAAAATAAGAAAAAAATAAGTTTTTAGGTAAAGTAAAGAAGAAAAAAAATGGAAAAATTTGGGATTTTTTTTTTGGAAAAAGTGGTTTGTTTTTACGGATGTTTTAAAAGTTTGTTTGTATGTTTTGTATGGGAAAGATGTAAAGTATGTTTTAAAAATTTATTTTGTAGGGATGTATGTATGGAACCTTTGTTTTGCGCTGTTGTTGTTTTCTGTTTGTGTTGTAGTTGTTGTTGTGTGTTTGTTTTGTTTAAAGAGAATGTTTTTGGAGGGGTTTTTCGCGGTTTTGCGTTGGGGTTTGTGTAATCGTTGTTGGGCCGGGCTTGGGTCTGTGGAAAGGAGTATTTTAAAAGGGGTATTTCGTGCGTGCGTGTTTCTGTTGGGTGCGGCCCTTTTGGTTTTTGGAACGGTTTTTGGGGGGTTTAAAAAGGTATCCTCCTTGCCCCAATGTCTTTTTCCCGGTTTTGGCTTTAAATTTATTTTTCCCGGGTCAAACAGTGCCCAAAGTGTGGTGGTTTTGAAACCCAAAAAAAAAGGGGGAAAAAAAAACCCAAATTAAACCCCAATAGAGGCCGGATAGACAGCAAGTCGAGAGAAAGGTACCAGCCACCCGTGAACCTACAGGATGAATAGCACGGGCAGTGGAATAAGAGAGAGAGAGAGAGAAGCAAACCGAAGTTGAGCTGAACTACACCAAGGTGCAACCGCACCACAAGCCACATCAAGGGACGGATACATGACAACAGCAACGACAATAAACAAATGAATAATTCCGC
>CM031603.1:22136971-22194471 GCA_018398815.1 Conus ventricosus | reverse complement strand
ACACGGAGTGGAACATCCAAAAAAGCTCAACACGGAAGGAACTAATCAGAAAAAACTCAACACAGATGGGAACTATCCAGAAACGCTCAACAACGGGAGGGGCTAACTATCCATAAAAAGCCAACACGATGGAACTAGTCCAGAAAAACTCAACACTGTACGGAAACTATTAGGAAAAAAGCTCAACACAGGAAGAAACTATGAAGAAAAAGCTCAACACAGAACGAAACTATCATGAAAAAGTCACACAGGCGGGGACTATCAATGGAAAAGGTCAACACGGGAGGGGAAACCATCATGAAAGGTCAACACAGAGGGGAACTATCAATGGAAAAAGTCAGCACAGGAGAACTATCAATGGAAAAGTCAACACAGCGGAACTATCATTTGGAAAAGGTCAACCAACAGAGGGGACTATCAATGGAAAAGGTCAACACAGGAGGGGAACGGTCAATGGAAAAGGTCAACACAGAGGGGAACTATCAAGGAAAAGGTCAACACAGAGGGAACTTCAAAGGAAAAGTCAACACAGGAGAGAAACTATCAATGAAAGCAACGATAGGGGATCAATTAAGTGGAAATAAACACAGGGGGAAACTATCAATGGAAAAAGTCAACACAGAGGAGAATCTATCAATGGGAAAACTCAACACAGGAGGGGAACTATCAATGGAAAACAACCACATGAGGGGAACTATCAATGGATAACAAGACGGGAAGGAAATACAAAGAAACGAAACAGTGATGAACTATCATAGAAAACTCAACACAAAGATAAACTCTGAAAGAGAAAAGAACACAGGAGGATAACTTTCAAAGTAAAACAACAACGGGGGGGGGGGGGGGTGGAGGGGGGGGGGGGGGCTATCAAAGAAAAACAACACATAGAGGTACTGTCAAAAGGCAAACTCAACACAGAGGAATCAATCAAAGAAAAAACAACACAGTAGAGAACTTCAAAGGAAAACTCAACACAGGATACAACCATCAAAGGAAGAAAGACACTGAGAGAACTATCAATGGAACAAACAACACAGGAGGGGAACTATCAATGGAAAACAACACAGGAGGGGAAACTATCAATGGAAACCAACACAGGAGGGGAACTAATCAAAGGAAAAGAACACTGGAGGAGAACTATCAATGGTAAAAACAACACAGAGAAATAACAAAGGAAAACTTCACACCGTAATGGGTAACTATCAAAGACAAAAACACAGGATCGGAAATATCAAAGGAAAACTCAACACCGGAGGGACTATCAAAGACAAAAAACACAGGTAAAGGAAATATCAAAGGAAAACTCAACACCGGAGGGGGACTATCAAAGGAAAACTCAACACAGGAGGGAACTATCAAAGGATACAACACAAGGGAACTATCACAGGAAAATAACACAGGAGGGAACGACAAAGATACAACACAGGAGGGGAAACTATCAAAGAAAATAACACAGGAGGGAACTATCCAAGAAAACAACACAGAAGGGGAATATCAAAGGAACCCACAACACAGGAGGAACTATCCTAAGTGAAACCAACACGGAGGGGAACCTATCAAAGAAAACAACACAGAGGGACCTATTATAGGAAAACAACACAGGAGGGAAATCAAAGAAAACAACACAGGAGGGGAGCTATCAAAGGAAAACAATCACAGTCGGGAACTTCAAAGGAATTCAACACTAGGAGGAACTATCAAAGAAAACAACACAGGCGGGGAACAATCAAAGGAAGTCCACACAGGATGGGAACTATCAAAGGAAACACCAAACACAGAGTTGAACTATCAAAGGAAAACAACACATGATCGGACAAACAAAGAAAAACAACACAGAAAGGACCTTCAAAGGAAAACAAAACGGATGGGGAACTATCCAGAAAACAACACAGGAGGGAACTATAAAAGGAAAACAACACAGGAGGGAACTATCAAAGTTAAACAACACAGGAGCGGAAACTATCAAAGGAAAACAACACAGGATGGTAACTTATCAAAGGAAGACAACACAGGAGGGAACTATCAAAGGAAAACAACACAGGAGTGTCGGAACTATCAAAAGAAAAACTCAACACAGGAGGGAACTATCAAAGGAAAGCAACACAAGAGGGAACTATCAAAGGAAAAACTCACACAGGAAAAGAGCTACCAAAGGAAAACCCACACAGAGAGAACTATGAAAGCAAACCTCAATACAGGAACAACTATCAAAGGAAAACAACACAGGAGGGGAACTAGCAAATAAAAACTTAGGAGAGGAACTATCAAAAGGAAAAGTCAACACAGGAGAGGAACTATCCAAGAAAAATCAACAACAGGAGAGAACTACAAAGGAAGAACAAAGCAGGAAAGAACTATCAAAGAAATGCCACGCAAAAGAGGAACGATCAAAGGTCAAAAACCACATGACAAGAACAAACAAAGGAAAACAACACAGATGAAATATCAAACTGAACAACACAGGAGATAACTATCAAAGGAAAAACTCAACACAGGAGAGGACTATCAAAGTAAAAACCCAATTACAGGAGGATAGCTATCAAAGAACTCAACACATTAGAAACTAATCAAAGAACACAACACTGGAGGGGAAGCTATCAAAGGAGTACAACACTTAGGGGAACTATCAAAAGGAAAATAACACAGAGGGAACTATCAAAGGAAAATAACACAGGAGAACTATCGAATGAGTACAACACCATAGGGAACTACAAAGGAGAACAAACAGAAGAGACCTATCAAAGGAGAACAACACAGGAGGGGAACTATCAAAGAGAACAACACAGAAGGGACATCAAGGTAAAACAACACAGGAGGGAAGCATCAAAGAAAACAACACAGGAGGGGAAGTATTCACAGGAAAAACAACACGGAGGGGAACTATCAAAGGAAAACAACACAGTAGGAGAACTATCAAAGAAAAACAACACAGGAGGAGCACTATCAAAGGAAAACAACACAGGAGGAAACTATCAAAGGAAAACAACACACGAGAGAACTATCAAGGGTAAAAAACACACGTGAACTATCAAAGGAGACAACACAGAAGAACTGTCAAGGAGGCACAACACAGGAAGGGAACTATCAAAGGAAAACACACAGAGGGTAACTATCAAAGAGAACAACACATGAGGGGAACTATCAAAGGAGTACAACACAGGAGGGGAACATATTCAAATGAAAATAACAGCAGGAGGAAACTATCAAAGAGAACAACACAGGAGGGGTAACTACAAAGGAGTACAACACAGGAGGGAACATCAAAAGGAAAATAACACAGGAGGGGAACTACAAAGGAAAACAACACAGAGGGGAACTATCAAAGGATACAAACACAGGAGGGGAACTATCAAAGGGGGGAAAATAACTCAGGAGGAACTAGAACGATCAAAGGATACAACACAGAGGGAACTAATCCAAGGGAAATAACACAGGAGGGGAATTATCAAAGAAAAATGACACAGAGGGAACTAAATCAAAGAAGTCAACACAGGAGGGAACTATCAAGTAAAATAACAAGGAGGGGGAACTGCAAAGGATCCAAACAATCAGGAGGGGAAACCCCGAAGGAAAACTCAAACGTAGGTGGAGAAATGCGAAAGGCCATCTAACGACAGGAGGGTATTAATTGGATATCTGACCACAGGCAGAGGACGCACTGTCTGAAAATGTTCTGAGCCGGGATGCTATGGAGGAATTTTCAGCACTGCACAACGTCATCTGGGCCCGACATGTTCTCCCTGCTGTTCCCAGCACCTCTTTGTTTCCCCTCACTGTGTCTGGGCTCACTGCAGACTGGGACATCAACAGGAAACCGTAAATGAAATATCACACACATCACAACAACACACACCACACACACATCACACACACACACACACACAACACACACACACACACACACACGCCACGCACGCACGCACTCAACGCACGCACGCACGCACGCAACACGCACGCACGCACGCACACACACACACACACAGAGAGAACATGAACATCTCAGCAAAGCCAAAGCGAGGGGAGAGAATGTCTTTAATACGGGTTTTCACGAGACCACCCAAGTTATTCTGCACGAAAACCCCCCTTTTTTCACATACAACTTACGCCTTTACTCCATATCCCAGTTTTGGGCCAAATTAACACCTGATTCAAACAAAATTAAACACCCAAGAACTCTCTAAAATCAGACCAAATTGGACATTAAAACGGGGTTTTCCGTGCAGAATTAAATGGGGATCGTGAACAACCCCGTATAAAAGACATACTCTCCATGTAATAAAAAAATCTAATGGCTAATACAGCCGCTCTTCTACTCCAGCACTATAATCAATTAGAACAAACAAACTAGCTCTTGGTTTTATCCATCTTGATATTATTTTTATATTTAATGAATTTATTCCTACGTAAATTGGCTGTCCTCCGTCAAACCTGTACACTATAATCGCAAAAACCCAGCCTTATTTCCGGCAGAGCTCGTAGAACTGTACAGGCTTCCCAAAAATAAATGCGGTCTGTTTTTAACTCTTCTAAATCCAATGCAACATTGGGTACCTGAGAAAATCGCTTGTCTACTGCTACATACTAAAAAGACGCTTTTATTTAAGTATACATATGTGTTTTAATATGATATGTTTTTCTCACCACTATCATAAAAGCCTAAAAATTCGAGCAGGCTTCTATGAAAAAACGGACTCCCTTTCTTCAAGTTCTGGAAAATTTATAGTAATTATAAGATTGCCTCGTTATTGTTACTTAATGTTCAAATTGCTAAATACTTCTCTTAAAGAACAAAAGTTGTAGTAAGCCATCGGGTATTTTTAAATGTTTTAAAGATTGCCTGTACGTTCCTACATGCGCCCAATTAATCTTAGCTTTTTTTCTCAAAATGTATAATGCATTTTTACTTTAACCACCAATTTTCTTTAAGTCAATCCTATAATCCCACCGCCCTATTGTTAATTGGTCGTTAAGAACTACTCTTTTGTTTTGTTGGATTATATAGAGTCATCTTTTATTTATAACTATTTAAAAATACTATTTTTAAAAAAAATTGAACCTTTTAAATTTAACGAAAGTGCAACTAACATTTGTAGACGTTTTATAAACCCCAAAATACTTAGAGCTATTCAGCATTTTAACAATTGCAGTCGATGGATCCATACGGCTTCCGGTTAGACTTGTAAACCCACGAACAAGATATTTAAATCCGCCAATAAAAGAGCGACAGAGTACCATCACATGTCAATCCCGCCCTATGACGTTTTTAAATACCCAGAAATCAGTTAAATTTTGCTATTTACTGCGCAACTACTGGCTGGGTGTTTCCAATGCAAACCATTTAAAAACCATCCCAATGTTTTAAGTAAGGTCATAAATAACTTTCATGTATTATTACCAGTACAGACCGAATACTAACTGTAACTACAAGTGTCCCTCCCCACGACAACGCATTTAATCCATTTAAAAAGCCCCAATGGACAATAATGCATATGAAAGAATCTGCAACGAATTTACATTAATCCCAACACTGATTTTAGACAAAGTTAGACCGCAATCATGTTAGGCACATTGTAAACTAAAAGTAAAACAAAAAAATAATAAAAATAAATAAAATAAAAAGAAGAACCTATGGTGGTGAGAGGGGTACAACAAAGAGAGTATACATATTTACTACTGGCCGCCACACCTCTTTTCACAACCACACAAACAAGTTCGATGGGACAATTGAACAAAAAAACATCCTAAACTTTGGGCAACATTTATCTTAGATGAAATTGAAGGTCTAACACTGCAGGAGAGCAAAGGCCTTAATACTCCATACGACATATGTTTGGTTCTGTTATGGGCACAGCACAGACCAAGTCAGCATCGTGGATCAGTCTACAGGCTTGATGCTAGAAAACAAATTCTAGCTAATTTAGAAATGCTATTAACTCTGCTGTTGATCTTACCCCTCCAGCAAAACAAGGCATCACGACGTTCTTGCACATGCTAGGTCAAAGGTTGACTTTGTAGTAGTCCATGATTATACATGCAACCTCTGACCTTAGACTGGTCCGATTGGTATGATACAAATTATATAACAATGAAATCCTTATAGCTGGAGATGACCAAATCATAGGGCACATCAAGCTCAAACACCAGGCCCGCCCCATCCATTTTAAAGAAAGTACCTACTTCTGAAGAAAGCGATTCCAGTTATAAGCGCCCCACAAGCCAGAAAGCAGCCCAGAAAGCACTCCGCCTGTTGATCTACAACCTCATACTGACAGTCATCACTATCGAAAACCAAGCCTACTCGTTGTATTTTAACTTTTACTGGATTAGCTATACTCTATTTCATCTAAAAATTAATCCACGCACTACACTCCTAACGTCACAGATGGTCAGAGCCATATAACCTAAAGAGACAAAACCCAACTAACAACATACCTATTATCCAGCAGAGCACAAGCGCTTGGCTGCTAACTTCTTTAATTAGTTTTGCTAGATGGTTTAATGTTTCTAATCCAACTTTTACCAGGCTGAGGTTGGTAGGCGCTATCTGTCCGGTTGGTGCATGCCGGTTAAAGCCAAAACGAGGTAAGAGATAGCAAACCCAACGCTGTTAAAATACTAACTATTTAATCCCTTGTTCCCTGAACATAGTCCATATTCTATCAGCACGCCTAGTGTTTTCATAAAGTATTCTGTTTATTAAGATTTCTTAATTCTGCTTGTTTGTGATCTAACTGCGGCTCTGTTAGTAGACAACACTTATAACCTGGCCGCCCTTTGTAGCATTAAATCCATATTTTCTGGCTGTAATACTAGCTTTTCTCTCGCCCTAAATTGTTATCGTCCTGCATCGATCTGATAATTTTTTTCTTCTTCTATCTCTCAACCAACACACAAGATATGCCAAATGTTGGTTATTTCCGCCCCTTATTGTCCGTAGAGCAGCATTAAGGCCCCAGATTTTACGCATAGTCATGGAGAATCACCAATTGTTTTTTATTGTTCTCCTCATTAAAACTCGTCTCAATTCTGCTATTAGTATTCTTCTGCTCTTCCTAATTGGAATCCTCTGTTTTGTTAATTGCATCATCTGCTTTTTGACTTAAATCTGAAGAGTATGTTTTGTATTTCAGATTGTGTTGGCAACTACTTGCCCCAAGGTTCGTAAAAGACTAACGGCTGCCGTGTCTAAGCGCAAAAAGGTTAATTTTCTCCATATCAATAGGGAGTTTACGTCTAATTGAGCTTATTTATAAAAACTTGTTTGGGTTTTGCGCTGCAGTAAACCTTTGCGGCGCTCAGCCTGCACCAGTTTTCTAAATACAAATGCCCACCATCACCCTCAAAATCGTTAGGATCAAGCACGTCTGGTATCTCGTCTATGCTTCTATAGAATGATTAAATTCTTTCTCGCAATAGTTCTTGACGTTGGCTAGGGAGTAAAGACCTCGCTCCTTCAATCTCTTCTTGCAATGAAGGGCTATTCTTCATCTTCATCTTCTTCACCACTAGGATCACTCGGGTCATAAATCTTCACCATATTATTTTATTTTATATTCTTTTTTTTGTTTTATAAAAAATGAACTCATAATACGGGTTGGACCTCGATCCAACAGAAGAAGAAAGAACCCCCATGGCGTAAAAGTATAAGGCAGACTGGATTATGTAAATACACAATCACAGTTCAGCCTGGACAAGCTTTAAACATCAATTCCTGATCTTTGGCGCTGACGTGTATCAGCCGGCACTGCTAAACTATCATTCAAAATACGATATAAATTGGCAGATCCTAATGCTACTGTTGTTCTAATTTGGGCAGGGCCTATCGTTAATCTTATAGCAATTAAACTGGAGGGCGTAGAAGTCTTTCTACTAAGAGAGGCAGACATTTTTGCCCGTCAATCTGATCTATGGCTGCCTAAAAAAGAAAGAAAAAGAGAAAGTTTATCAGGGAAAACAAGGCCCAAACTGTCACAGCACAGGCTTAAACAGGGATGCAAAGAATGATGTTAAAGATGAGGCAGTAGCACGAAGCATTTTGGGCAACAGATTCTGCATCCTCTAGAATTTGAGCTGTTTAAAGACGCATATTCCAAATTACCAAGGCGCACTAAAAAAGAAAAAACTACTTATGAATCTGACATTTACTCCTACGTTCTGTCGTTACTGTCTGAAGACCTTGAAGCTAAATACACATTCCACGACATTTCTCTAGTTGATGTTTTACTTCAACCCTGACTGGCTAGAACAATCTTAAACCCAGTATAAAAGTAAAACGTTTAGTTTTATTATAAAACGTTATGCACTCTATTACAGAAAAAAAAAACAACGAGACCACACTCTGGGAACATACATCTAAATCAGTCTCCAGAAGTCCTTAAATGGGAATTTTGTTCTTATTTACTGAAGAAACAACTACCTTTACATAGCGAATCAGAATCGTTTTATAATCCAAAAATTGAGAAGGGTTGACTGTGTAATAAAATGGCAAGTCCTGATCAGTTGTATACGGGTCGCGGACTTTTATCCTCACCAACACTTTCGATGAAATTAAGAAAGTTGTTCGCTGAGTAGGCAAAGAGATCCTGCAGTTGTCGTGTATGTAAAAAACTGTCGCCTTTATGATGTAAGACTCGAAGACTACTTAAAAACCAAATATGGACTGTGGCTAGATTTTTAGATCCACAATTGACAACAGATTGTTTGGAAGTGGAGAAAGGGTAGGGCAAATGGTATAAAAAATAAATATTCGCAAGAACGAAGACGGAAACGCCCCAATACAAATGCATGTTTTTAATGGTTTGTGGATCTCATTAAACATTGAAGAAAACAGGCTAAAAAGACTGGCTTCTTTAATATGTAAAGAAATAATTACCTAAAAAAAACAGATGGATATCTTGAATTTCTGCCAAAAGATCCACAACTGATCTCTTATCTGCGGGATTACCGGTGTGAAAACTATCTTCGTACTTGATGTGTTACAAACAATATACATGTTCATTACGAGCACATTTGTTATATTCTGCAACCACCTTTAAGCACAACAATCTTACAAAAAAGGAAGTTTTATTGACAGACGAGAATATATTTCTAGTTGATCCTACGACAAACAGAGGCGACTGTTTTTAGAACATTACTATAAACTATTTGAGGAAACTGAACCCTGTTTATTATTGATGACTGTTTCACTGAACGAACATTGTTAAAAAAAGACATCTCTGTCAAAGCTACCATTAGAGGGACGCCACGCCTTATTTCTGTATGGCTCTTAACTCAAAATAATGATGCCGTCTTAAAAGACTTTAGATCGCAGTTAAATGGTTTGTATTATTTTACACTAAGGACAAAGAACGTTTTGAAGAATGTTTTAAGTCAAAATTATATAATAAGGGACAAAGATGAGTTAAAAAAAAATAAAAGAGCATTTAGAAAAAAATCTAAGCACGCAAGCTTGCATACGATCTGACCCCCCAGTTCAATACGCTTTGTTTTATTGTAGCATTATTTTAATATATTTTTTTTAAACAATTCTGTTTATTTTAATTTTAATTTAATATTAAAAAAAAATGTCTCGGGCGGGGCCAGAATCCAAAGCGCAGCTAGCTCCTAATGCGTTGCAGTAGAGCTAAAAGACTAGCAGACACAGCCCGATTTCATTTGATAGGGTAGATAATAGGAAATGTTATCTGATTGAATACACAGATGCAGGGTTTACAAACGAACAGAAATTGAAAGACAAAAAACGACAGCAATATCCTAAACTAGACAAATAAGAAATCTAGAAACAACTGATTTACGCACATATGAATACAGGCTTGTATAGACAAGACAATAACTGGGACTTCGCCCTGAAATAAACTGGGATTTTAAATTTTTTGTTGACCTGCGAAGCCCCAATGTAGTACATTGATAAGAAAAACAATTTTAGAAAAGCCTAAGTGGGCCCTTTCTTACTAGTCTTGTCCCAGGAACACAACAGAAAAAGGCAGATTGGAATTAGATACAATAATGCGTGAATATGTGTTGAGCAGGAAAGAAAACCTAGTTGAAGTGGGAAGACACAGTAAACCTAGAATTTTCCCCAAAAACCGCCAATGCCTAACACTGCTAACTTTGTTTTTGTTTTATTGTAATTACTCCAGGGGGTCTAATTCTATTTGCCAGAACATTAGCAAGGGGAGTACAAATAAAAGGCTGAAAACTGGAGGCCCTCTTAGGCTTGTTATTGCCATTACTAAAACGGGATGAAATAAAAACTTTTTCATCCATCCTGACAAAGTTCCTGTGAAGGTTTGAAAAAACAAACTTAACAGTACTCGACTTTTTTTCATTAAGTATGTGTATTTTATTGCGTTACCTCTGTTGTGAAGTGCTGCCAAAAGGATAATAAAAAATCATTTTACAAAATTAATTTGATTAAAAATGGAGGTTCAACAGTTTAGTTAAAAAGCAAATAACTGAACTTCAAAAGGAATAGAAAGCGACTTGGGATAATATAGGGATTACCAGAAAGAAATATGCAAACCTTTAATTACTCTTTCTTATGTAATTACTGGCTCATCAGCTTACTGCGTAATGCTGGGTCTAGTGTTGATGTTTACTACGGGTTTTGACGCGCCAGCCTCTAAGCAAATAGGGGGAGGGGCCTTGCTTAGTTTGGGCGCCATGTCCCTAAGATTGAAAGTCTGTTTTTAAAAAAAAAAAATAACTCCAAATTACAAAAGCACACGCTATTGTTTGCCCTACATCACAAAACTTTGTTCATTAAGATTAAAAGAAGCAACCCATTACAGGATGAAAACATTACAGACAAGAATATCAGAAGATTAGGCCGAATTGAGGAATACAGACGACAGAAAAGTGAAACTCAAAAAGAGTGGATAAAGATTTCTTTTCTCACGACAGGTAGACACTGATGCAATTAAACAGAACATTGAAAAAACAAACCCATGATCGGTAAACCCAAAATTAAACCAAAAAAAAAAAAGTTTAACAAATACTATTTTTTTTGTTGAGTCCACATGTGTTTGCGGACAACTTGCAGCACTTCAACGAACAAAGGATCTTTAGGGGCTGTTTTTTTTAGCAGAAAGCGCTCTCTTAAATAATACAACGGGTAGGATTGTTTTCATAATTCGCTCAACATCAATACGTCTATGCTCCATATGGGATCGTGGCGCAAATTCTAACCATCACCTTCTTGCCTCTCCAGGAGTCATACAAGTAATCTTTACTTTTAGCCCAAACGGCAAGAAGTTTTTGAGTCCCCCGCACATCATCCGAAATGCTAATTTTTTTTTATAAATTTGATTGCGTTTTTTACACTGTTTAAAAGGCCCTGTTGCCTTTAAATTCTTCGTTTTTCATGCGCCGTAAGACTGCTGGCAATCTCCTAACCCATTCTGTGTGCGCGGTTTCGTCCCATAATTTTCACTGTGATATTGATAGGTAAACAGACGTTCAGCTATATTCTTATTAAAGATTTTCTATTAGGGCTTTATCGATGGTTGCCCAGGGATCCCTCTCTTAACTGTAACATGATGTTATAAAAAACAGCTGTTTACAGAACCTTTAAACTCTTTTCCATCATCAACTTGAATCATTCTAGATACTATAATGGGCCTCGCATGTATATTTGTTGTAAAAGCCACAGCCACAGCGTTGACTTTTATCTGTTAAAGGTTCAGTGTCTTTGTATCTTGAAGCCATGTCAACAACTGTGCCAGAGCATACTTAAACATTTTTTCTTCTAACTTTGTCATGTGGAAGATACAGCAAGTCCATTTGGTGGGTGTCATTTGGAAACTGAGTTAAACAAATCTAGGACTTAATTTAATCTTTTTTTTTGGGGCGGGCAGATAAATTTGCAAAATTGCCTGTTTTGAAAGCCAGTCCTTTTCGCATCAGATTCAGACACTCAGCATCTTCTACTCTCAGTTGTTCAATAGCAGTCTTTCCTTCCAAAACCCTTTTTAGGAGAATAATATATTTTGTACTTCCGTATTGACCATTAAGAAGGACTGTATTTTATTTGTATTTTTTAATTGTTTTTTTTAGATTGTTTGTGCACAGGAATATAGATTGCTCCCATAGCACCCACAATAAAACCAATTTCTGCTATTTCTGTTCTACTGATGGACATAAAAGTCAACAGTTCCTGGAGGCTGTGTTGTTAGAAACTGCTTTCTGTCACTAAGTAATACTCATTCATTTCCTCATCAAAGCGTCCCTGTAAATGTGTGCTCTGCATGACCCCTGTTCCCATAACTTTTATTTAAGAAAGTCTAAGTGAGCAATCCTCCCTTTTCTCATAACGTCTCTTGCCTTGGCTAAATCTTCTAATGCTTTGTTTATGGCGTTCTCCTTTATTCATCGACCGCAATTTACTAAACATATAATTTGCATCCAGAGAGAGCCATGGCATAAAACAATAGCTCCTCCTCCTCCTACCATCATAAACTCCCGCCATCTTTTTTTATGAATTATTTTTCTTATGAATTAAATCTTCTATGCACTAATATTTTCTGTATATTTCCCCAGGTAACAAAAAGTCTTTTTGACGCAATCCCTCAGTATTACACAAAACCTAACAACGTCTCAATGTCAACCTTCCATTTTTGCTAACACACTATAAGCCAAACTAAGACCCTAATCACACAAGTGTAAATCGTATTGGATAATCTTTTTTCCAGCTCATCTTTTTATGAACTAAAAAAATAATTAAAGTAATCATATACAAAGGCTGTCTATATGCTTTTTAATCAATATTCTTTTTTTTGTTAAAGCTAAAAATAAGTTGCAACTAGATTTGGCGAATCTTTTATCTTTCCCATGTTGGGCGTCTTTATTCCTAACAAACATTTTGCAAGGGTGTGACATAGACTAATAAACCCAAACGATAGCACGGCATAATTAACCATCGTTAAAACTCATGTTTTAACAAGATAAAATTATTTTTTATTGTTTTTTAAAACTGGATTGTGACGAACTATTAAAGTGTGAGGGCAAGCAACTACTCCGTAGTCTACTCAGCAGATCAAACTGGCCATAAAGCAGATTATACTCTCTAGCGCGTGTGAAAAACCTAGAACATAATTTTAGGCATTGAACTAAGTATTGAACAGATTCAACAACTGTCTACATCAGACTTGAGAAGTACTACGCTAGAACGAAGGCGCAGTTAGGGTCAAAAAATGTAAGATCAATGGTGAAGACAATGATTAGCCCAATATGCTAAGTAGAAAAGTAAGAGGGCGCCAGTTGATCATAAGAAGATTTAAAATTCACTTATCACTAGATCCATTTTAAAACAAGTCACTAGAACACTTGCATGTGACATTGTATTATAGATTTGGGACTATGTTATGGCCAATCACATGGGATAATTAAAATTTAAAATCATATAAATATTTTTGATCATATTAAATTTAATCGCAATTAAAAAAATGAGCGATCAGAGAGAAGACACCGCAGGACAATCCGCTAGAACCCTCCGCCAGGAGCAGAATGCAACCATAATGAATGTACGCCGCAAGTGAGTAGTGTACTAAGCCTAAACAAATCCGGGCGTGATTGAGGCAAGGGCTAAACAAGCTGAATGGAACAGACTTCAAAAAGGCAAACCAATCAACAAAACAAAATTTATTAGTCAGTAATAATACATCGCCGTCCAGCACCAACATCCCAATAACAACAACACAAACACAACAAACGATAAATAGTATTAATATGTATTGCTGCTGTTGTTGTTGGTGGGGGGAGTTTTAGCATACAAATGTCCTAACGCCATACTTAGCAGCAAAGTTACAAACCCCCACAAACCTGTAAAAGAAGAAGAACCACCTTCTCAAAAAAAGAGCAACCTCCTGTTGTAACCCCCATTTTCTATAGAATATTTATTAAGAACCTGAATAAAGACAAGTTTAAGAACTACATAAAGACAAGTTTATTTTAGTTAATAGAAAGTACTTTTTAAGTTAAGTGCAATTAAATTACAAGTAAGAGTGCAAAAATAGTTCTTGTTTTAAGTCAAGTAAGGTTCTTAAATACGTACAGTTAGGTTCTTAAGTTAATTCTAATGTTCTTAAGTAAGTACTATTGCGGTTCTTAAGTTAATAAAACCAAGTCAGTCCAAGTTAATCTTTTAAAGTTCCCATGCCCTACAAGCATAAGACAACTCAGGACTGACGTAAGTTCTTTCTTGTTAATTGTTAGAGACTAGTGATTTTATGTTAACAGCAGTATTGTGTTAACTTGATGAAAGTAGAACGCATATTAACATTTGTGAGATAAAATACTTTTGTTTCTCAAAGAAGCTTGCTTGAGTTATCGTGAGTTATTTTTTTTTTACAACTTCTTTAACTTATCCTTTAGCTTTTCACAATACAGAAGTCTGGCTGGCAACGCTATAACATCTTCCGACTGCAAACCAACAATTCTTTGATAACTGTCCCATTGAGATCACCTTCAATCTTTCCAATTACTTTCTTGTTTACAGTTTAATGTTAAAGGACTGTCCTTTTGGATATCGCATGTGCGTACCATCCATCAGCCCCTTTAGCCACTTCAGTTTTTCTAAATTCTAGAAAAAAGTCTTCTGTTGGGACGTCAAGAATAATAAGTCAGTGTCTGTGTAAAGTACTCTTGCTTCTGGGTACATGGTGTTAAATAGTCGTACATGAATTTCTAACAACAATAACTTTGAACAGCTCAATACAGTAAGCAGATAAACACCGGCTGTCCAACTTAACAATCCTTTTTTTCTCATTCATAATGCCAACCAGGCTGTCGTTAAATCTTCTAAAATCTTGATATTAGGTATAAAGCAAACTTAATTGCTTGGTTTTCTATCATAACTAATATCCACATCCTTTACCGTTTGTGTGGATTTCCATGGTTTTGCCAAAACAGTCTGTTGTTCATCAGTTTTAAAAAGACTCTTACTGAAGCATTCAGTGGCTTGCGATTTCTAAGATCAGTATTCTTTTAATGTTATGCCTCATAAAGGGGCTCTGGTCACAGATAAATTATTCTTGAACAGCTGTCATTTCAGTCCGTGTCCTTAAGTAAAACTGTAAAAAAAAAAAAAAACAACAGTCTGTAATGGACACACGTACTTTAGTTTTGTGCCTATGATTGGGAAACAAGTTTAGGCGGTTCGAAGGAACTCATCTTAATCTTTCTGCGGCTAGGGGTAATCGTATGTGGAGATCAAGTAATACTATAAGGATATTCTAATCTACTTCCAAGATTATCCTGGCTGGATTATCAGGCGTAAGCTGTGACAACATGCCTAACACAGTATTCACAACATGAGGTCCTTTAATCATTTTAAAGTTACATAATGGAAGCGGTTTGACTCATGGCCCACCCGTACAAAATGTTAGCGTCTAAGTACATTAGATAGTTAGACGGTTTAGTAGATCATAGTCTCTAAATATTTGTTGTTGGCTTTACAGTAAGATGAGAGGCCATGCCTAATACCTTCCACCTTAGACCGTCTTCAATCATCCTGAAGGTATGTAAATCAGAAATTAAGTCACTCTGGATTTGTAACTTTAAAGAATGCATCCCAAGAAAGGCCAGCCAGTGATGTAATGTAGATGATCTAAGCTGTAATGTTTCATGCATGTATTCTGTAAATCTGAAAGACGTTCTGCCAATAAACACACGTCAGAGCCAATAAATATTGATCAATGAAAATTCACCCAACGTTCACAGTGTAATTCTATCCAGGCTTTTTGAGCGTATTCATAGGCAGCATCAGTTATGTCCCCTTAGCCCTCTAAACAAGAAAAGAAAGCGCCTGTAGGAGGAAGTGATCTTCTTCAACCCAATCCCACGAGTTCATTATTCATAGGATAAAACTCCATTGCGCACTAAAGATGGATCAAAGTATTGTTAGTGATTGGAAAGTCTGTAGAGATCCCTGCTAACTTATCTAAACTCCCCAACAGATGTTGGCAAGTCTTAAAAGAATAAAACAATTCAAGAGTAAAAGTCAAAGTACATTTTCTGAAGATGTGGCAATGCATGTTACCCCTCGTTAAATTCATAAGTTACTGCTTGCGCTGATAAAATGAGAACGTAGCCTCATAGGTTAGAAAGAAGATAGGTATTTTATCCCATTTTTTAGGGATCCGGCCTTAAGTTGGAAATTACATGGTTGAGCGGCGGCCCCTCTGAACTTTCCAGTCAATGTGATCGTGGTCTCTTAACTGTATCGTCTTTACTGTTAGGCGTTAGCTACTAACCCCATCATCCAACAGAGGTGTAGATGAAGTCATATCGGTTCTTGATCTTCAGGAGTCATAACAATGTCTGAAAGATTTAGTTGTTGGATAACTGAATGCGAAGTTGATTCATCTGCTCTAAAAAATCACTAGCTCCGTTAGGGGCCAAAACTCAGTATATCTCTGGTGTCGTGTGTTTGGCCGTCTGACCCTAACAACAATAACGGCATAAAGAGCAGATCTGGGATGGTGGGTTAATAACGTTGTTTTTTTTTCTTGCGTTGTGGACCATAGTAACTGCGGTAAGAGATTGATTCAAAGTCGCATAAACTACGTATGGATCTCATCTGCATTATTTGTGTACATTCTTAAAACTAACTTTAGACCCTATTTTAGGGCGGTACTAAGTTTTGGTTTCAAGTCTACAAAACGTTTACAATAGTTCTATGACTATCAACTGCTTTACTATAGTTGGATTCAGACCAAACTCTTCTACAAAGCCGCTTGTTTAGATTTATCCGTTGACGTAAAAAGCCATAAAGTCTGCTTATCTTTGTTCTGATAATACATAAAGACTCTTTGTACTATCTTCTAAAACAGTATCAAGTCCTAACCATGTTTGCAAGTGATTCGCCTAAAGTAGGGAGCATTGGGAGAAACCCTTAGAGGCACTATAACGGTTTCTCAACCATGTGTATACGTTTTAACAGTGATTGGTTTGTTTTGCTCATCAAAACTGAGATATACTGTTAATAACTTACAGGAAGGCTATGTTATCAAAGAATCACTCTTGCTTATATGTTTCATAGATTGAAACTCTGTTTGCATGACTTTTGACAGAAGTAATGTGCTAAACACAACCACATAAAACACATGTTGTTCAGAAATTATGTTATGATTAAAACTGCTCGTTTTTAACTCTAACTCTTTTTTGAGAGAAAATGTAGAATTGCCCAACGTATAGGATTAAAAACTTTGTTTGTCACAATCTGATTCAAGGAGACGTCCCTTCAGACCAGCCAGAACCCCTTAACTTTGCCTCCCTCCACTTGCATGGTTAAACTGTGTAAGCATGTAGTCAGCCCAGTCAGAATTAAAGTCGTGATAGCTGATTACTTCTTTCTTTTAAGTTGAAACCCACCCAGACTGGCAATGTTAGTATCATCAGGCGTTTATAATCAATCAGAAACGGCCAACAGCACTTTAACTGGGCTCCATCTGAAGAGACACTGAAATTTTAGAGATAGCATGCCACGCTTTCATGGACATTTTGTGGGGTTAATGATGTCCATGTCCGCCTCACTAAACATATTGCTTAAGTGTTTTGTCAACTACTGAGATATTTCCTTCCAACGTATATAGTTTCCCATCCTCGAATTTACTTGTGGCGTCATTTTTAAAGCCACAATATTTACCGTAAATTTAAAAAAAATAATATAAATAAAAGTAAAATAAAACAGGCTTTTATTCTTCGCCCAAGCGTTGCAACACTTCAAGAAGACACGATAACCATTACAATAACACCTTCAATACATTATTTAAGCTTTTTCTGAATCGCTACATCATGTTCAACACTTATTATTGATTGCTTCGTAAACAGTTCACTATGATCTTTATTATATTGTATACATCTTCTCAAAACCAAATTCCACTAAAATCAATGTTAACACTTACATTGTTATCGTCAAATAGTTGCATTACATTTCTTCAAATCAGATTCACCAAGTTTCGGCAGCCATTTTAAAAATTATAAATAACAAAATATTGTAAATTCACTGTTAATCATATCTTTTTTACTTATCCGTAAACCTGAACCTTCAATAAAGGCGAATAGGCGACTCCATCAGGGTGGTAGAAACAGTCAGATTAACATCTTCAGGAGTCCAAATTATCAACTAAAATGGCAAACAGCTTTACAGCCGTCGGGGCCAAGAATCTGGTATTTCACACTGACGACCTTCTTCCAACAGCTTTCTCGCATGTCCTAATTCGAATTTAAAAGATCATAATTAATATTCTTCAAACCTGTTCTTTAACTGATCTTTATATCGGCCTCCCTCTACCAATCCAACTCGAGATATATTAATAAGCGTCTTTAGCTACTTCGGTCCTTCATTTTTAACCCAGAATATCAACGACAATTAAAAAAATTAAGTAAGTCGCAGCATCTCTCTCCACCCTCATCCACTCCCACATCACTCTCTGTCTCTGTCAGTCTGTCTTGTTTTCCGTCATTGTCTGTCAGTTCCCGTCTCCCACCTCTCTCTCCCCCTCTCTTCATTCACACAAGCAAGCGCACAAGGGAACAACTCCGTAGACGATTTATGTAACTAAACAAATAGGAGTTGTCCCCCGTGTAACAAGGAGCAAACAAATTCTCAATCAAAACGAAAAGGAGTCCCGACTTAACAATAGTTATTCAGACGAACCACACACACACACACATACAGACAGACACATAGGCAGGACAGACATTCAACACACTGACATACAGATACACATGCACAGAGAGAGAGCAACACTTTATTGATTCGTATTAGAAAGCAGCTAAGACAGGCTATTTTGAGTTCCGGGTTTTCCCCGATCTCTCCGGATTTTCTAACAGCATGTATGTCTAGTAGTCGATTTTCTAACCTTCCTTATTAATACAAGCACAAAGAAATGCATTAACAAACAAAATAGCAAAACAATGATAAAGAAAGTGATTTATCTCGCTTTAATTATGTATAAATGTAATTGCCTTTTCCCAGAATAAATTTATCTATTAAGATCAAGTAGGAGATAATTGATTATTAAAAGTTTGTTTTATTTAACGCTTAATTTGCTAAAAGCTTTTTAATATAAATATTGTATAAAGTAGCTACTAACAAGGACTTATATCACAGTTGTTGTTTTAAACCTTAAAACTGAAAATTCATGAATAAAAACCAATTTTAGATAACGAAGTCGCACATTATGCACCATAGAATTATAAAGTCCTTCATTTGCACATAATATATTAATCTTAACGGTGAATAGGTAACAGCCCAGTTGGAAAAAGAGTAAACTAGCCAAACGTTTTCCTGTCAGAAGCGCTCAGGCAAAGGCACTGCAGTAAAACGGGGGGGGGGGGGTCAAGTGATCACAGTTCTTTTTTGACCTAGGTCAAGTGACCACAGTTCTTTTTAGCCTACAAAGCAGTGCTGTAAACTAGGTTAAGTGATCTGTGATGAATTGACCTAGTTTATTAAACTCATAATTTTTTATGTGCCTGGAACGGAATGTGTTTTATATGGGTTCACGATCACCCATCGTTTATCTGCACGGAAACCCCCGTTTTTAAACTGACATTAGGTTGATTGTTAGAGGTTTGGGTGTTAATTTTTGTTTTAGAAACAGGTGTTAATTTTGGGCCCAAACTGATATGAGAAGAGCGTAATTTGTATGTGGAAAAAGGGGTTTTCGTGCAGAATAACATGGGTGGTCGTGAAACCCTATAAAGACATTCCTCTAGGGGACTATAGCACTGGTCATCTGCAGAACAGATCGTTGAAAGAAGAATAGCTGCACAGTAGAAGCAACGAGCGACAAAAGAAGGCGGCATTTGAGTCAGTCTTGATGATGAGAACGATACATACTTGCTGACATATGTGAAACATGAAGAATCAGCTTACCATGGTCAGTTTTTCAAGATCCCGGTCTTGCTGGATTCAAGCAGAGACTGTACAGTTTCTGTCGACAAGAGTAAACACATCTTTACACCATTTACTGTTTTCTGCGACAAAGCGTAATCACATGCTTTACAACTTGACTGTTTTGATTGGACTAAAGAGTAATCACGAAGCTTATACAACTTGACTGTTTTCCTGCTGACAAAGCGTAATCCACAAGCTTTACAACAACGCCATCGTAATAAAGTACCCTTGTGCCTGTCTGTATTCAGCATTGTTTCAATCGTCAAATCATTTGTTTATCCGATTAAAACTTACCAGTCAGCCTGTCGGCTGTCCGATGCATTTCATATGTCCAGCATTTGATTTGGTCCATGGTTTTCTTGTTCAGGCTGATCAATAACCACTCAGTGAGAAATTTCTGCTGGGATCAAATGTTATTGATTCCTGATCCCTGTTCGTCCAGCAGAAATATCCGGCAGACGACGAAACGTTCAAAGAGCCACAAGTGTGGTGCCTGCTTTGCCAGTTAAGTGTCACATGACTTAACGTGACTATGTCAAGATGACCCAGTTTGTGTCACATGCCTTAAACTGTGACAGTCATGAAGACCCAGTTTTGTGTCACATGACTTTTAAAACGTCCAAAAGCCCCATACAAGTATCTACTTTTACCCAACGGCAGAGTTTTTAAAGTCCCCGCCATCTTCAGTAAGCTATTTTTTTTTTAATTTGATTGGGGTTACTGGTTTAGGGCCTGTTGCTTTAAATTCTTCGTTGTTCATGGCGCGTAAGATGCGGGCAATCTCCTAAACCCATTCTGGGGTTGCGCTTTTCTGTCCAAAATTTCTCTGTGATATTGATAGGTAAACAGACGTTCAGCTAGATTCTTATTAAAGTTTTCTATTAGGGCTTGTGATCGATGGTTGCCTGGGATCCCTCTCTTAACTGTAACAGTGTTTTAAAAACAGCTGGTTTCAGAACCTTTAACTCTTTTCCATCATCAACTTGAAATCATTCTAGGATACTTTATGGGCCTCGCATGATATTTGTTGTAAAGCCACAGCCACAGCAGTTGAGCTTTTATCTGTTAAAGGTTCAGTGTCTTTGTATCTTGAAGCCATGTCAACAACTGTCGGGAGCATATTTTAAACTTTTCTTCTTACTTTGTCATGTGGAAGATACAGCAAGTCCATTTGGTGGGTGTCATTTGGAACTGAGTTAACAAATCTAGGTCTTATTATTTTTTGGGGCGGGCAGATTTATTTGCAAAATTGCCTTTTTGGGAAACCCAGTCTTTCCCCATCTGATTCAAAACACTCTAGCAGCTTTACTCAGTTTTTCAATAGCAGTCTTTCCTTTCCAATACCCTTTAGGAGAATAATATATTTTGTACTTCTTTATTGTCCATAAGAAGGACTGTATTTTATTTGTATTTTATGTTTTTTTAGATTGTTTGTGCAAGAATATAGATTGCTCCCATAGCACCCACAATTAAAACCAATTTCTTGCTATTTTCTGTTCTTCTGATGGTACATAAAAGTCAGACAGTTCTGGAGGCGGTTGTTGTTAGAACTGCTTTCCTGTCACTAGTAATACTCATTCATTGCCTCATCAACGTCTGTAAATGTGTGCTCTGCATGACCCTGTTCCCATAACTTTTATAATTTAAGTCTAAGTGAGCAATCCTCCTTTCTCATAAGCGTCTCTTGCCTTGGCTAAATCTTCTATTGCTTTGTTATGGCGTTCTCTTTCTTCATCGGACCGCAATTTACTAAACAAAATAATGCTTCCAGAGAAGGCCATGGCATAACAATAGCTCCTCCTACCATCATAACTACTCCCGCCATCTTTTTATGAATTATTTTCTTATGAATTAAATCTTTCTATGCACTAATATTTTCGGGATAATCCCCTTTTGAAACAAGAAAGTTCTTTTGACGCAATCCTGCAGTAATTACAACTATAACCTTAACAACGTCCTCAATGTTAACCTTCCTTTTTTGCTAACAACCATTTATAGCCATACTAAGACCGCTAATCACAGCAGAGTGGTAAATCGTATTGAAAATCTTTTTTTCACTCATCTTTTTTGAACCCCCAAAATAATTAAAGTATCATAATACGAAGGCTGTCTATATGCTTTTTAATTTTCCGATATCTTTTGTTGTTAAAGCTAAAAAAAGGTTGCAACTAGTTTTGGCGAATCTTTTAAATCTTTCCATGTTGGGGGGCTTTATTCCAAACCCAAACATTTTGCCAGGGTTGAATAGACTATAACCACCAACGTAGGCACTGCAAAATTAACCATCGTTAAACTCAATGGTTTTAAAAGTTTATATTATTTTTTATTTTTTTTTAAAAATGGATTTGGGGACGAACTATTAAAGTGTGAGGAGCAAGCAGACTATCCGTGGCTACCAGCGCAACTGCATAAAGAAAGATTATACTCTCTAGCCGCGTGTGGAAAAACTAGACAGTATTTGGCATTGAAACAAAGTATTGAACAGATTCAAACAACTGTCTACATCAGACGTTGAGAATTTACTACGTAGGTACGAAGCGCAGTTAGGGTCAAAAAGGGGTTGATCAATGGGACAGACAAATGATTAGCCTATATGCTAGTTAGTAAGTAAGATGGCGCCATTTAAATTCATAAAAAAGATTTAAAATACGACTTATCACAAGATCCAGTTTTTAAACAAGTCCCTAGAAAAACTCTTGCATGTGCATGTATTATAGATTTGGGACTATGTTTCCCCATTCTCATGGGTTTAAAATTAATTTTAATCATATTAATTTTGATCATATTAAATTTAATCGCAATTAAAAAAAGAGCGATCAGGAAAGCGACCACCGCAGGACAATCCGCAGGACCCTCCGCAGGAGCAGAATGCACCATAAGTGAATGTACCGCAAGTGAGTAGTGTTACTAAGCCTAAAAAATCCGGGGCGTGTTTAGGCTGGGCGTAAACTAGCTGAATGGAACAGACTTCAAAAAGCAAACCAATCACAAAACAAAAAAAATTTTTAGATAGTAATTAACAATCGCCGTCAGCACAACATCCCCAATTAACAACAACACAATCACAAACAAACGATAAGATGTATTATTATGTATTTGCTGCTGTTGTTGTTTGGTGGGGAGTTTTAGCATACAAATGTCTAACGCCATACTTAGCAGCAAAGTTACAAACCCCCCCAAAGCCGTAAAAAAAAGAAGAACCAAAATTCTGCAAAAAAGAGCAACCCCTGTTGTAGACCCCTTTTCTATAGAATAGTTTTTTAAAAACTGAATAAAGTACAAGTTAAGAACTACATAAAGTACAAGTTAAGTTAGTTATAGAAAATACTTTTTAAGTTAAGTGCAAGTAAATTACAAGTAAAGTGCAAAAATAAGTTCTTGTTTTAAGTATAGTTTAGGTTTTAAAAAAAGTACTAGTTAGGTTCTTAAGTTAAGTTCTTATGTTCTTAAGTTAAGTACTAGTGCGGTTCTTAAGTTAAGTACAACCAAATCGTCAAGTTAATCTTTTAAAGTTCTCCAATGCCCTACAGCATATGAAAACTCAGGACTGACGTAGTTCCTTGTTAATGTTAGGACTAGTGATTTTTTGTTAACAGCAGTTGTGGGTTTACTTGTGAAGAGTAGAGCGCAGATTTAAAATTTGTGTGATAAAATACTTTGTTCTCAAAGAGAGCTTGCTTGTAGTTATCGTGAGTTTTTTTTTTTTTTTGACAAACTTCTTTACTTATGCCTTTAGCTTTTTTCATTACAGGGAAGTCTGGCTGGCAAACGCTATACATCTCGACTGCAAACCAACATATTCTTTGATAACTGTCCCATTTAGTTCATCCTTCTCTTTCCAATTACTTTCTTGTTTACAGTTGAATGTAAAGGAATGTTTTTTGGATAGTCGCATGTTTCGTACCATCCATCAGCCCCTTTAGCCACTTCTGTTTCTAAGTCTTTGTAAAAAATCTTCTGTTGGGACGTCTAGAATAAAGAGTCAGTGGGCTGTGTAAAGTACTCTTGCTTCTGGGTACAGTGGTTTTAAAGTAGTCGTAACAGAAATTCTAACATCAATAACTTTGACAGCTCTATACAGTAAAGCTGGATAAACACCGGCTTGTCCAACTTAACATCCTTTTTTATCAAAAATCCCAAAAACCAGGCTGTCGTTAAATCTTCTAAATCTTGTGTTGGGTTTAGAAGAAAAACTTAATTGTTGGTTTTTTTTTTAAAACTATTTAAATCTTTACGTTTGTGTGGATTTTCCTGGTTTTGCCAAAAACACTGTTTTCATCTTTTAAAAGAAGTTCTTTCGAGCATCGGGCTTGCGTTTAAGTCGTTTCTTTTTAATGTAGGCCCATAAAGGGTCTTGGTACAGATTTATTCGTGAACACTGTCAGTTTTTCAGTCCGTGTCTTAAAGTAAAACTGTAACGCTGTAAAGGCACACTACTTTTTTTGTGCCAAAATTTGGGGGAAAAGTTTAGGGGGTCGAAAGGACTCATCTTTAATTTTTTTGCGGCGGGGGGGTAATCGTGGGAAAACTAGTATTCTTTAGGATTTTCTGTCTATTCCAAAGTTGTCCTGCTTTATCGGCTAAGCGTGCCAACATCCCTAACCAGTATTCCCCTCATGAGGTCCTTTATCTTTTTAAATTTCTATAAAAGCGGTTGGACCGGGCCCACCCATAAAAATTGTGCGTCTAAGCTTTGATATTTAGAGGGTTTTTTTTTAGGTCATAGTCGTTAATATTTGTTTTTGGGGCTTTACAGTAAGGAGAGGGGCCCAGCAATCCCCCCCTTTTAGCCCGTCTTAAATCATCTGAAGTGTGGAAAATCAGAAATTAAGTCACTCGGATTTTTGTAGCTTAAGAATGCACCCAAGAAAGGCCAGGCGCAAGAGTAATGTGAGGGTCTAGCGAAAATGTTTCTGAAAGTAGTTCTGTAATTCGAAAGACGTCTGCCAATAAACACACGTCCCCCAATAAATATTATATGAAACACCCCTCTTTCACAGTGAAATTCATCCGGGCTTTTTAGCGTTTCTAGTCAGCATCAGTTTGTCTTTGCCTCTAGACTAGAAAAGAAAGGCCTTTAGGAGGAAAGTGAGTTTCTAAAAACCACCCCCGAGTTCATGTATTCAAAGGATAAAACTCCTTTGCGCACTAAAGATGGATCAAAGATTGTTTGGATTGGAAAGTTTTGTAGAGACCCTGCTAATTTATCAAACTCCCCACAGATGTTGGGCGGTCATAAAAGAATAAACAATCAAGAGAAAAAGAGTACTTTTCTGAAGATTTGTGCAATGCGGTTCCCCTTTTATTTGAATTCTGCTTGCATGTAAAATGAGAATCGTGCCTAAAGGGTTATAAAAGAAGATGGGTAGTTTCTTTTTTTTGGGTCACCTTAAGTTGAAGATTACAATTGTTGTGCGGGGGCCCCTCGAACTTTCCCAGTATGTGTCTGGTCTTTACTGTATCGTCTTTCTGTTAGGGGGTTGCTCAAACCGCTTTCCCAAAACAGGTGTAGATGACATATGTTCTTGACTTCAGGGTCAAACTGTCTGAAAGTTTATTTGGTTTGGATAACTGATTGCAAAATTGTTTCATTGCTTAAAAAATTTGCTCCTTTTGGGGCCTCTGTAGATTTTCTGGGTGTGTTTTGGGCCCCGTCTGACCTAACAACTGCTAGAGCGATTGGGTGGTGGGAAAACGTTGTTTTTTGTTTTGCTTTTGGGGGCCATAGTACTGGGGAAAAGATTGTTCAAAGCGGAAAAAAACCGTATGGACTCTCTGCATTTTGGTACTTTTTTTTAAAAACTAATTTTTGCCCTATTTAGGCTACAAATTTTGGTTTCACTTTTTACAAAACTTTTAAAATGATTTCTATGCTAGCAAACTGTTCTTATTTGGGATTCTGACCAAACTCTTCACAAACCCCTTTGTTTAGATTTTCCTTTGATTTAAAGCCATAATTTTGCTTATTGTCTGTTAATCATAATGATCTTTGTATATCTTTAAACAGTATCAAATTAATGTTGTCAAGTGATTCGCCAAAGTAGGAGATTGGGAGAAACCCTTAGAGGGCACTAGCCCGGGTTCTGCAGCCATTGTTCGTTTCAGTGATTTGGTTTGTTTTGCTCTTCAAAAAATGAGTTCTGTTTTTACTTATGGAAAGGGTATGTAATCAAAGTTCGCTCTTGCTTATATTTTTATAATTGGGGAAACCGTTTGCTGACTTTTGACAGGTGTAAAGTGCTAAAAAACACACAAAAACAATGTTGTCGAATTTGTATGTTTTTAAAACTGCTCGTTTTAAAATCTAACTCTTTTTTGGGGGAAAAAGTAAGATTGCCAACTATAGGTAAAATTTGTTTGTTCAATCTGATTTAAAAACTGTCCCCTTTGCCCCCGCCAAACCCCTTACCTTGCCTCCCCACTTGATGGTTTAAAATGTGTAAGCAGTAGTCAGCCCCCGTCGAATTAAAGTCGTGATAGGATTATTCTTTTGTTTTTGAAAACCCAGAGGGGAGTTAGTATCAATCAGGCGTTATTATCATCGACCCGGGCCAACAGCCTTTTACTGGGGGCTCCATTGAAAAGCTCTGGGATTTTTGGATAGATTTGGCCACGCTTTCTGGACATTTGTGGGGTTAATGATGTCCATGTCCGCCTCACAAAAAAAATTTCTTAAAGTGTTTTTGTCCCTACTGAATATTTCTTTCCCTGTATATAGTTTTCCCCTCCGAATTACTTGTGGGTGTCATTTTTAAAGCCCAATATTTCGTAAAAATTTAAAAAAAAAAATTAAAATAAAAGTAAGAAAAAGGCTTTTATTCTTCGCCCAAGCGTTGCAACCTTCAAGCCGTTAACCTTTTCAAAAACACCTGCCAATATTTTGCTTTTTCTGAATCGTACAGTCTATGTTCATCCTTTTATTCTTTGTTAAAAAGTTCACTATGCTTTTTTTTATTTTTTACATCATTCTCAAAAACCCAAATTTACTAAAACAAGTTTAAAAAATTTCATTTTTTGCAAATAGTTTATTTCATTTCTTAAAACGTTCACTAAGTTGGCGCCATTTTTAAAAATTTTAAATAAAAAAATTAAATTTTAAATTCATGTTTTCATAGTCTTTTTTATCGTAAAAAACCCGTCTTCATTAAAGCGAAAAGCGATCCTTCAGGGGTGGTAGAAACAGTCAGATTAAAATCTTCAGGGCCATATTATCAACTAAAATGGCAAACAGCTTTACAGCCGGTTGGGGCCAAGAATCTGGTATTTCACTGACGACCTTCTTCACGCTTTCTCGCATGTCTATTCGATTAAAAAGATCAGTAATTAATTCTTCAAACCTGTTCTTTAAACTGATCTTTATCGGCCTCCCTCTCCCAATCCAACTCGTAAAGTATATTAATAAGCTCTGTAGCTACTTCGGCCTTCATTTTTAACCCAGAATATAAACGACAATTAAAAAAATTAAGTAAGTCGCAGCATCTCTCTCCCCCTCATTCACTCCCACATCACTCTCTGTCTCTGTCTGTCTGTCTGTTTCCGTCTTTGTCTGTCGTCCGTCTCCACCTCTCTCCCCCTCTCTCATTCACACATGCACGCACAAGGGAAACAACTCCGTAGACGTTTTGTAACTTAAAATAGGAGTTTGTCCCCCGTGTATCTAGGAGCAACAAATTCTCATTCAAAACGAATGGAGTCTCCGACTTAACAATAGTTATTCAGAACCACACACACACACACATAGGCAGACAGACACATAGGCAGACAGACAGACACACTGACATACAGATACACATGCACAGAGAGAGAGCACCACTTATTGATCGTTTTAGCAGCTAAGGCTTATTTTGAGTTCCGGGTTTTCCCGATCTCCCGGGATTTTCTAACAGCAGGTTGTCTAGTATCGATTTCTACCTTCCTTATTAATACAAGCACAAAGTAATCATTAACAATCAAAAATAAGCAAAACAATGATAATGAAAGTGATTTATCTCGCTTTAATTATGTATAAAATGTAATTGCCTTCCCTGAATAAATTATCTATTTATAGATCAGTAGGAGATAATTGATTATTAAAAGTTGTGTTTTTACGCTTAATTGCTAAGCTTTTAATATAAATATTGTATAAAGTAGCTACTAAAAAGTACTTTAAAGCACAGTTGTTGTTTAACCTTTAAAACTATTATGCTTGAATAAAAACCAATTTTAATAACAGTCGCACTTTATGCACCATAGAATTATAAAGCCTTCAGTTTGCACAGTATATATATTAATCTTAACGGTGTATAGGTAAAGCCCAGTTGGAAAAAGAGTAAACTAGGCCAAACGTTCCTGTCAGAACGCTCAGGGCAAAGCAGTGCAGTAAAACTAGGTCAAGTGATCACAGTTCTTTTTGACCTAGGTCAAGTGACCACAGTTCTTTTTAGCCTACAAAGCAGTGCAGTAAACTAGGTTAAGTGATCTTTGTGATTAATTGACCTAGTTGATTAAACCCTTAATTTTTATGTGCCTGGACGGAATGTGTTTATATGGGTTCACGATCACCCATGTTATTCTGCACGGAAACCCCGTTTTTAAACTGACAATTAGGTTGATTTTAGAGGTTTTGGGGTGTTAATTTTGTTTAGAAACAGGTGTTAATTTTGGCCCAAACTGATATGAGAAGGGCGTAATTTGTATGTGAAAAAGGGGGTTTTCGTGCAGAATAACATGGGTGGTCGTGAACCCGTATAAAGACATTCTCTAGGGGACTATAGCACTGGTCATCCTGCAGAACAGATCGTTAAGAGAAGAAGTAGCTGCACATGTAGAAGCAAACGAGCGACAAAAGAAGGCGGCATTTGAGTCAGTCTTGATGATGATAACGATACATCTGCTGATCATGATGGTGAACATGATGAAGTCAGCTTACCATGGTCAGATTTTTCAAGATCCCGGTCTTGCTGGATTCAGGCAGAGACTTGACTGTTTCTGTCGACAAAGAGTAATCACATGCTTTACACCTTTACTGTTTCTGTCGACAAAGCGTAATCACATGCTTTACAACTTGACTGTTTTTTGTTGACAAAGCGTAATCACATGCTTTACAACTTGACTGTTTCTGCTGACAAAGCGTAATCACATGCTTTACACGCATCGTAATAAAGTACCCTTGTGCCTGTCTGTTTTCAGAATGTGTTTCATTCGTCAAATCATTTGTTTATCCGATTAAACTACCAGTCTGCCTGTCTGGCTGTCCGATGCATTTCATTTGTCCAGGCATTTGTTTGGTCCATGTGTTCTTGTTCTGGCTGATCAGATAACCACTCAGTGGAGAAATTTCTGCTGGGAGCAAATGTATTGATTCCTGATCCCTTGTTCGTCCAGCAGAATATCAGGCAGACGACGAAAGTTCAAAGTGGCTCAAGTGTGTGCTGCTTGGCCAGTATGTGTCACATGACTTTAACTGTGACTAGGTCATGATGACCCAGTTTGTGTCACATGCCTTTAACTGTGACTAGGTCATGATGACCCAGTTTGTGTCACATGACTTTAACTGTGACTAGGTCATGATGACCCAGTTTGTGTCACATGACTTTAACTGTGACTAGGTCATGATGACCCAGTTTGTGTCACATGACTTTAACTGTGACTAGGTCATGATGACCCAGTTTGTGTCACATGACTTTAACTGTGACTAGGTCATGATGACCCAGTTTGTGTCACATGACTTTAACTGTGACTAGGTCATGATGACCCAGTTTGTGTCATCACTTGAGTCCTAATCAGTGTGTGGTCTTTTCCTGCCGAGATGGAAAAAAACAACCCTTGTTTTACACACACACACACACACACACACACACACACACACACACACACACACACACACACACACACACACACACACACACTTGTTCATAGGTTTTACGAATGTCAAAAAAAGTAGCGAGGACGTTCTTACGACGTGCAAATTGATGTTTTACGTGTGTTGTAAGTTTTACTAAGTGCTCAATTGTAGATCTGCCTGCTTGGAATGCAGCTTGGTTGATAGGAATGATGCAGTTTTTATTGCAATGATGAATTAGCCTTTTTAACACTATCTTTTCCATCAGTTTACACGTGTTAGACGTTAATGATATTGGCCGATAGCTGTTTATATCACTGAGTGGTTTTCCTTTTTTATGAATAGGAATTATAATTGAGTGTTTCCAAATTAGGGGCATTTTGCCACTGTCCCAACATTTTTGGAAAAAACAAATGTAGAAATTTTATGACATTTTGCGGGAAATGACTTAATATTTCATTTGAAATGCCATCTAATCCCACTGATGTCTTTTTATTTAGATTAATAATGCACTCATTGACTTCCTGCAATGTTATAGCAGAATTTCGATAGTGATTTTTCTGTTGGTGTTGGGCTATCATAGATGTTTTTCTTTTCTTCACGTTCACGGTGTTTTTCTTGTCCAAGGATAAGCTGTTAATGCTACTGTTGTATGCAAATAAGTCAGCAAATGCTTCAGATTTATCAAAATTTGACGGAAATTGATATTGTTTTAATTTGATCGGACAATGTGGAAAGCTAACTCCATTTTTCATTGTTTTTAATTGTGTCCAAACTTTTTGAATGTCTTTATAGTTTGATACCTCATTTTGACATACAGACGACCAATACTGTCGTTTTGCTTGTGCAATTATTCTATTTTGGTAATTTTTCGCTCTTTTTTTCTCAAGACGTTTTTCAGTTTTTTCCTTAGGATTTTTTTCTCTTTTGTATTCTTTTGTTTTTTCTATTTTTTCTTGTTTTGCCTGTTGACATATATCATTCCACCAGACATTACCCAAATGTTTTTTTGATTTTACAGATTTTACAGTCGGAATTGATTTCTTTTGCAGCAGAGTGTACTGCTTTCTGAAGATGATCATATAACGTATTGACATCTTGATTCTCAATATTTTCTATGCTCATGTTAAATGAACTGAGTAGATATGAAAATTGTTTCCAGTTAGCAAATTTATAACAATATTTGGGAACTTTGTCATGTGTTACATCATTTGTTACAGGTCTCATATTTTCAAGAGAAATCTTAATAGGTAGATGGTCACTATTTAATGTATCATCAAGTGTCAGCCAGTCACATGATATAGCTAGTTCAGGAGATATGAATGATAAGTCGATGGCACTAGGTTTATGTTTAGGGTTGTCTGGAATACGAGTAATACTGCCATCGTTGAGAAGGTAAAGAGAGGAGTCCACTATGTTTTCAATAAAACGGTTACTGGTTATTATTTGGCATCCCTTTTCCCAGAATGGCGAATGGGCGTTAAAATCACCAGTGATTAAATATTTGGTAGATGGGTCTGATTGAACAGACCGTACCCATTCTGTATTACGATCGTTTGGGCCCTGAGGTAGGTATACAGAAACAACCGTTACTATATTATGGTCAACTTGAATTCTGACTGCACATGAGTGCAATCCAGGAATGTCTAGTGGAGCAGGACTGGCACATGGAGCATATTTCTCATCTTCACGGACATATATTGCCACATTTATTTTTTCTTCATTATTAATGTTTTGGATAATTGGTGGAAAATAATAATTAGGAAGCTTAGGTAGTTTATTTTACTGACATTCAGTGATTGCAAAGCTAATATGTTGTATTTGACTTCAGATAGATGTTGTACTAGTTGATCTTTACTGGTTGTGATGGATCGACAATTCCATTGGAACACTTTAAAATCCTTAGCTATCATGCGTTCTATTAATAGATAAAACAAAATAAAATGAAGGTTAAAATGCGATTAAATACAAATTATGCACTGAAAAGTAACTAACAATACAAAAAACAAAAAAAAATCACTATGATACGATAAAACAATATTAGTTATGACAATAACGAAAAAAGAACTGTACACAGAGAATGCACTCTATCAATGAAGAAAGATTGATCACTGTCCTGTTAGCGAATGCTTTAACTAACACATCAAAAAGAAAATCCCCCTAAATAGTCACTCAAGATGGGAAGAACAGAGTCAACGGTTGAGATTTCCGCCAAAACTACACTAACGTATTTCTCTGTCTTTGGTTTAATACCAGGATGTAGGCCCACTAATGTACAAAATTAAGAATATCGGAATCAGTGGGAACATATACAATTTTATTCAAGATTTTCTACAAGGTAGGCACATTCAAGCAAAAATAGGAAATACGTATTCCAACCCAAGACCCTTACAAATGGGTTTACCCCAAGGTTCAGTAATTTCCCCAATATTATTTAATATTTTAATCTCTGACCTCCCTAAAGGTCTTTCTAAAGATACTGAAGTGGCTCAATTTGCTGATGATATATGCCTATGGACAAAAGTGACAATGAAAAGAAATACACCATCAAGATCATTAAATTACATCAAAATAAAGTATCAACTTGAATTAAATAAGATCAGTGATTTTTTAAATGTAAATGGTCTTTCTCTTTCCCCAGAAAAAAAACTAATATGATTCTTTTTAATGCTGGTTACGATCCAGGACAACTTCCTACTTTCACGTTGGATGGCATTGTTTTAAACTATGCAAAAAGTGTCAAATATTTGGGTGTTATCTTAAGTAGTAAGTTATCTTGGAACGCTCATATTGAATATATTTTAAACAAAGCAAGAAAGAGCTTGAATTTCCTAAAAAATAATTAGCAAACAATCTTGGGGACAGGATTCGAAATCATTATCCGTCTTAGCAACTGCCCTTATACGCTCAAGACTAACTTACGCTCAGGAAGTATTCTTTAATGCTCCTCAATACCTGTTAAATAAACTTCAGAGTACTGATTGCAAAGCTTATAAAATTGCCCTTGGGGTTCCCACACATACATCTAACTTAGGAACGTATAATGAGGTAGGAATCTTACCTCTTGCAGAACTTCGGAAAGCTTCTACTTCAAAATTTATCTTAAAGAGCTTTTCACAAAACAATCTTAGCTCAGAAGAAGTATGTTTAAAATCAGAGGAGGATTTCGGAAAACGTGCCCAAAATATACTATCAACTAGGTCTATTTACTCGTTTTCCTCCGATCTTCTAAAGGATACTAAAATAGATAAAAACAACATTGCCCAAAAGCCCACATATTCACCTATTCCAAAATGGGAACAAAGTAAAGTCTCCTTTGATATAGATTATACAGATGTATCAAAACAAGATTGTCCACATACCTTAAGAACATCTGTTTACGCTCATTTAGAAAGTAACTACAATCACCATTTGAAAATGTTTACAGATGGCTCAGTGCTAGAAAATGATAACACGGGAGCAGCCTTCATAATCCCTAGTTTCAAAATAGAAAAGCTCTTCTATCTTGGTAGACAGTTATCGATATTTAGTGCCGAATTAATTGCTATACTTAAGTCGTTAGATTTCATCCTAAATTTTCCAATAAATAATTCCCAAATTATGATAGGTGTTGATTCGAAAGCAGCAATCCACTCGATTAAGTCTGCATGTCCTTCAATTCGTCTTGATATGATATTAGAAATTCATCATCTCATTCATCTTTTATCCTTGAAAGGCATTACTGTTACTTCTTGTTGGATCCCCTCTCATTGTGGTATTGTACCCAACGAGCGCGTAGATCAACTAGCAAGAAAAGCAGCTCAAAATGTCAATTACGCAATACCACTTAACATTCCTTTAGATTTGAAAGAATGTTTTTCAATTATAAATTCAACGTCAAGAGAAAAAGGTAAAACATTACTGATGAACTCAGACGTCCAATATTATCACAACTGTGTAAAGTTTAGTGATGGGTACAAGGGGAAAACGTACAAACAAGTCTCTTTCTCGTCTAGGGAGATTGAAAGCTTAATCCATTGATTTCGTTTGAACGCATTGAAAACAAAATATTGTCATAACGTTAAATGTATGTGTGGGGAAACCTTAAGTATCAGTCATTTACTAAGTCAATGGCCAAGAGCAAGAGAACTCTTTACAAATTCGGGTATTGATGGTTACACTGATGGATCGACTTCCTTGCCTTTACCAAGTATTTTAAACAGTTCGTATGTTCTTGAGTCAATTTGCAAATGTTTGTTAAGTAGTTCAATTGGCCTTTATCTTTAGATCTTATCTCTACTCAGTTACATAATTTTGTTTTGATCAAATGGAAGAGGGATAGAGGGGAGGGGGGGGGGGAGGATGTGATATTCTATCATTAACATATTAATACACTCAATCACTTACATACTTCATTCACCCACACATAAAACTGTCTGAATCACTGTAGTGGAAGGACATTAAACCGACGACAACACACACACACACACACACACACACACACACACACACACACACACACACACACACACACACACAACGCACACACACAACACACATATATATATATATATATATATATATATTAGAGAGAGAGAGAGGAGAGAGAGGAGAGAGAGAGAGAGAGAGAGAGAGAGAGAGAGACCTCATATATATATATATATATATATATATATATATATATATATATAATATATATATATATATATATATAGTTAAAACAAGTTAAAAGAGGAATCTTAAAACTATCTACAAATTTGTTTCGAGCGTGTTTCGCTGTCATCAGGATGGTTTTTGGTTTGCCCACCGCCGATGTTATATAGCGTGTGGGCTCCCGTTTGCGGTTGTTTGCACGTGTGGGTTGGCTGCACGTGTTTTTTGGGGCTTTCAGGTTTTTGTTTTGGGTGTGTTCACTAACAACGATTTCCATTTATGCCTGCAGTTGTTTACTATTTCTGTTTTGGTGTTTAAAGTTGCTAAGTGTGGTTTGCATAGTATTAACCATTTTTCAGTTAAACATAGGTTGCACCTTTTTGAAACATTGTTGTATGGTGATGCTCTTTTTATGATTTTCCAGGATATATTGTAGCTTGTTTTTGCGTCTTTAAGTTTCCCAGATATATTTGCTCAGTTCTGTTTGGTTTTATATTTTTTTCTTTATTAAATGACTGTTTGTGGTTTGCATATCTGGTTTTGAAGTGGTTTTCAGTGATCCCTATGTATGTTTCTTTTTCATTTTCTGATGTCACAGTGGCCTGGTATACAATGTTGTTGTGAAGACATTTATTGTTTAGTGGGCACTGCTCCTTTCTGGTGCAATTGCAAGATTTCCTTTTCTTCACCCTTCTTTGCTGTGTTGATTTTCATTTTGTTGGATGCGTCAATTAGGTTTTTGAGGTAGGGCATACATGAGTACGATAGTTTGACAGTGTTTTTGTTAATATTTTGGACAGTTTGTGTTCTTTTGGAAATGAAGTTGTTTAGGATTTTGAAGAATTCTTTCCCTATGTTTGTTTTGAGTTTCCCGTTGTATGGGGGGTTATACCATATGATTTTTCTTTTCCTATTTTTTCTTGCTTTTATTTGTGTTGTTGTCTGGGTTGTATTGTAATTTGTAATTGTATCCACTTGTTTGTAGTGCCTCCTGGTATTCTACTGCTGCATTGTTGAACACACAGAAATGGAAATCATTCTCCACACCAAGAAAACATTACTACACCAGCAAAATGAAACCTGGATCAGAAAAACCAACAGAAACCAACATTCGACGTAACCATGGGATCATATGATGGTGCAGAAACATGTGAACTGGTCGGACTATTCATGCTGTCCAACATCAAGAAAAAACTCGGAAAACAAGTCGGACAATACAGAGACGATGGCCTTGCTGCACTAACCAACAACCCAAGAACCATCGAAAACAAGAAGAAAGAACTATGCAAAATCTTCCCAAACCACAACTTAAAGATTACCATTTGTCACCGATCGGCGGTACTAGATCAGCCGTCCATGTGTTTGGAGTAATGGTAGTTCAGAAATAGAGAGCGTTTGCATATGTGTATATGTGTGTGTGCGAGCGTGCGTGTGTAAGATTTGGGGTTTTGGTTAAGGTGGAAGGTTAGGCTAGGTAGGGGGGTGGAGAAATAAGACATACAATATTCTTAAATTCCAATTTCACTTGTTGAAGGGATGGAAGCGGGAGGTTGGTTTCGTTCCCGATTGTTACTCTTTTGTTACGTTGGTTCTACACCAGAGAAGGCGGGGCAGGATATCAGCTGTTGTTGGTGTTGTCAAGTTTGTGAGTTGTTGTGGTAAATTGTCGTGTTGTTGCACGAGCAACAAGTAGTCCGTTGGTCGGGCGTGTTCAGCTCTGCGGAGGGATACGCTGCTCTGACCAATCGCTGTTTTGTGTTGTGAGTAGAGTTCGCTTGATTCCGACCAGTGCGGAATGCGTTGGGGTTGCTTCACTTCGGTCCCTGGTGTTCGTCGGAGTGGACGTGCCTTGTAGTGCGGCGGGAGCGCCGTTAGTCGAGCTGAGTGACTTCGAGTCATAGTTAGTGCCAGGTCCTCGTCGGGTCTGGGTGTGCCCTTGGCCTGTGCTGGGTTCTGTGTCGTCTTTGTGGGCAGCCACTTCAGCCAGTTGCAGAACTGGTGTGGTTGAACGTCTGTCTCTCAAGGTTGGTGATTTGTTAGGTTCATGGTGGTGTTCGTTTATGTTGTCTTGTATTATGGCGAGTTGTACTGTAGTTGTCTCGTGTTGTGTTTAGTTGTATTCTGTTTGTTGTGTATACGGGTTGTCTGGTATGATGTCGTCTTGGTTCTGTGATTGAAACTTCTTGTCAGCCGGTTTGTGTTGGTACATCTTTTCTGTATATTCTGTAAGTAGTGTACATAGTGGTTCCTGAGTTCGATTATCATGTGATAGTTTGGCTAGACAATGTGGGTTCGATATAATTTAAACCCTTGATGGACGGTGATGTAGATATTGGTTGTGATTAGTTCATGTTAATTTCAGTGGGTTCAATAAGAAGGTAATATGAGGTTGCATTTTGTTGAGGATCATAGTGTGAGTCAGGTGCAGATGTGTCTGCGTAAATCGTAAAGGGATTGTGCTCAATGTCAGTTGTAAATAGTAGTAGTTCGTTGAAATTGATTAACGATTTCGGAGTTGACCTGCACAGCATTGGAATCGGTTAACTGTGCAGTAAGGCCAAGGCTGATTTGTGGTCGAGTGGTTTATACTGGAGTACGGTCGAGACTATTCAACTTATGTTGGTGTCTTGTCACTTTCGTTACGAGTCATGGTTCTCGACGCGGGTGTCGTGCGCGTGCAGACTGTATCTGTGACGTACGTATTTAGCACAGGACAGTGAGTTCATATGGTTAGAAGTGGTTTTGGTTTTGTTTTATGTTTTTGTTTTTTTTATTTAAGTAGAAGACAGTCGACACACATGCAGGGATGTATGTGTTTGTGACATAATAGGGTTGGAGAAAGATATTTTAGGTTGTAGGGAGACAGTCCCATTATGAATTTTAGTAGTCGGAAAGAAGGGTAAGGTAAAGTTTAAGGCAGTAGCTCAGCAGTTGATAGGATAAAAACGGAGGGTGAGAAGCATGTAATATTGTATGAAGTATGGTGTGTGTTGGCATTAACAAGGATTAACCACTGGGTTATCTGACAAGATATGACATGAGAGTGGGGTGCTGGATGGAAATTTTGGCGAACAAATCATGTTGGGTTGATATATGATTATAAGTGACAGTGCAAAGAGGGGGAAGAATGTGAAGGATTGTGGCTGCGAGCGATTCTCTCGTATGAACATGCTAGAACTGTGAACCGTTAGAAATTGATAAGTTCTTTTGTTCTTTTGTTGTTGTTTGTTTTTTTTTTAGATGTGTATTACTACTGATTACTGTGTGGAAACATTTCCTTGTGAGATTGCCCATTTCCTAGTTTATTTAGTATTTCCTAAGGGGACCCATGGAGTCCGTGTTGGATTGCTTAGATTGGTTTTATTTCTCCGAGAATTATGTGCGAGTCATAATTTCAGATGTGTGAGCCATAATTTCATGTGTAATAGCGTGGATGGGGCTCAGGGAGAATATTGTTTTACTGCTATTGTAAGGGTTGGCAGGAAATGGATTTGATAACCCCAAAGCGAGTAATGGGTTAGGGGGGTGAGAGAACGTAAAAACACGGATTCTGGCTCAACCGGTCTCAACCAGTTTCGACCGGATGACGCCAGAATCCGTGTTTTTACGTTCTCTGACAAGTAAGACTTCAATAACCAAAAATAACGATTATCTACAAACAAACATACTGTGTAGGATTATCCGTTTTCAATACTAATTTACTAAACTTTTCAGAGAGTAACGTAGGGGAAAGCAGCAGTGGCTGAACACACCCCATAGAGCAACGTAGGGGAAAAGCAGCAGTCGCTGAACACACCCCATACACAAACGGTGGAGCAGGTAAGCCTTTAATTGCTAATTGTCGACCTGCCTAAGGACTCCGCACTATCAGAATACTGCAGAGACCCGTCATTAGGTCGACACCCGATTACTTAATTTGTGGTATTGGGCCGACTTGGCAAGGTGCAATATTTACGTGACTGGTCATGACCAGCTTGAACTAGCGTCCTCAACCAACGCCTCTCAGTTTATCTGTGACTTCTAATGCAGACGGTCGTGTTTGTTCACAGAGGAACAGCTTTTTGCTATAGGTGATTGTGTTTTATTACAACTGTATGGCGGAGTATCTAAACAAAAGAAAATCAGACGGACCCATTGCTTTAACTCCTAAACCAAAGAGAAGTATTGCTTTTTTGGAAGGTGAGGAGAAAGAAAAAAACGAGAAACCTACTATTGATGAACTACACAAGCACCTTGAAAGCTTGTTAATTCAAGACAGAGATTTAGCCGATATATTTGAAAGAGATGTTGTTAACTTTGAAAAGCTTTTAACTTTTGAAGAAATGATTCTATTCAAAAAGCTTCAAATGTTCAGTGACAGGTGTACTACCTAGTAGTTCAGAAAACTTCTCCACCTTGTGGTGTTTGTGACACAACGGCAAAGCAGACGATGCGGAACACGACTCGGGCTGGGCCCAGACAGGGCCGGTGTTGTTACTAGCTAATTATAGTGGGTGTAGCACTGTTTGCTAACTGCCTCCGACAACTGCTTTGCAAGGCTCTCAGTGAACGCCACAAACGCATGACGTGGGTCTAAAAATAACGGTTATGCATAACCCCCCGAGTGGCTTGGCTGTGCCTATGCTCCGCTTCACTTACAAAGGCTCTGATTTTATTTCTCTAAGTAAGTCAGACTCCTAGGAACTCTCGGATTCCATCTAATTGTACACTTTCTATAACAATTTGTAGACCAAAAACTTAACCACCTTCTCCCCACTCGATCAGAGAACGCACTGTGCTGTCAAACTCGGTGGAGTCGTGAAAAGGAAACGTTCATTGGCTGCACGCCAAAACTGGTCTTGAAGGACCAACTTTGGCATTAAGCCAAGCGACCCCGGCAGAGGCGGGAGTGTGTGTGTGCGATTGTGTTTGTATATATGCTGTTATCGGTGTTGTTGTCGCTGCTGTCATTGTTGTTTGTTTTGTTGTTTCACTGATAATAACTATATCATATTCTGAACATCCGTTTCTTATAAATAATTAAAGGTGTGCGCACACACCCTGCCCCACCCCACCCCGCCCACCCCCCACCCCACGCATGCACACACTCAAGTCACTTCTAAGTTCTTAACTCAAGTTACCCCAAGTCACTTCTAAGTTCTTACTCATGTTCTTACTCAAGTCGTCCTCAAGTCATCCTCAAGTTCTTACTCAAGTCACTTCTAAGTTCTTAACTCAAGTCACTCCAAGTCACCCCAAGTCACTTCTAAGTTCTTACTCAAGTCGTCCTCAAGTCATCCTCAAGTTCTTATCAAGTCCACCTCAAGATCATAACTAAGTCACCTTTAAGTACAACCAAGTTCTTATTTAAGTTATCTTATTATTATCAAAAAAAACCAATAAAATTTATGTTTTGTCTTAAATAGTAGATGTCTAATATAGTACACACACGCCTCAAAAAACGCGTCATCGCTGAGGATGTCTTGCTCAGCGTCCTCGGCGTGAGATCGGTCAGCATATATCTTAATGAAGTTTTTACATTGTAAGCAACCGCATGAGTACAATTCGGGTCTATGGAAATGTCTTTTATAGACTCCATGTCTTTATTTATTGACTTCACATTTTAAACAAATAATAATCTGTCATGATCTATTTTTATCAAAGAAACAAATTTATTTATAATAAATCAAAAACCAATCCAGTATGTTAGGATTGCAGTATCAATAAAGTATTACTGCATTACAAATGGATCATAATGAACTTTTGTTGTTGGCGGTTTTGGCATGCTTTTGTGTTCGGCTTCTGTATTTAGTGGTGGAGATTGTTTGGACTGCTTTGGTTTTTGGTATCTTTGTTTATATATTTTATAACCGTAATAACCACCCCCAGCAACAATGCTGCCCAAAATGACACCTTTAAGAAATTCTTTGAAGACTTTGGCGGTGTGGCAGCTCAGTTGTTGTTGTAGGGCTTGACTCAACTTGTTCAGGTGTTTTTATAGCTGGCATTGAAACAACTGGCTGCGGCTCTAGTACTTTTTCATTATGAGTTATATTATGTGCTTGTAATTTTAATTTTGTTTGTTTGTTCCACTCTGCTAATCTTTTTCCTGCTGCAACACGCCCAGGATGAGGAGGCTTTTTACTGGTCCCTTTCTCCGCCTGATTCAGTGTTTTCTGATTCAATGTTTCCTGATTCTGCTGATTTTCTGGCTCGTTCATTTTAAGGGAAACAAAATCTATATGATTAAAAGTAATTAATCCCATGATTAATGGCGACAGTAATGTTCCTAATCTGTAATATAGATCACAGCTTAGAAACTCTAATGACTTTGTTAAAACTGGATCCTGCGTTAAATCATACATAAAATCTTGTTTAGAATCAAGGGGAGCAAATCTACTGACTAGTTTAGTGTACAAACTAAGAACCGTTTGCCCAACGCTTTTCACCATTCTCGATCCTAGTTGCGCTTCATAACCTGTTATGATACTTTACAATGTCTTGTGGCGACATCTGTTGAATCTGTTCTATGCTGAATTCATTTCCGAGGAACTGTTTTGTTTTTCCACACGCCGCCAAAGAATACAGCGTTTCCTTTTGGCATAATAGCTTGGTCATCAACTTGATCATTTGTAATCACAAGTTCGGGAAGGTTTAGTAGATCGTCGCTGTTCATGTTTTTTATTAATTATAATTATTTTATTTTTTAAAATGAGCGCCGAAAAAACTATTACCAACCTTGTATACCATTCTGCTGTTATTGGAGTCTAAGTGTAGGATACACGATGCTTGGTAAAAGCTTGTTAAAAAAAAACCAGCAGATCTTGGCAAACTAGACTTTGAAGACTCAGCAAAACTGATTGCTGTTATTAACAGCTTCATTTGCTACGAAGATTTTCTAGTTAAGCAAGGAATAATTCCAGACAGTATCAATATGTAAAAAAAATACATTTATAAAAAATGGCTTCGCTCGTAATGATGATAGGCGGCGCTGTGGTGAATGCGCTTGATTTTAGCGGAAGTAATTACGCATTTAGTAAACTACGGGATGACGGTGAGAGAAAAAGACATAACAAAGCTGTGGAGCAACTAGCTGCAGCACAAGATCGCTATGAAAAGCAGAGAATTGAGCAGTTAGATTTTATTAACGATACCCTGAAAAAACAGGGACATGCAGCTTACACATTTAAAGATGTTGATCAAGCAAAAAAAGAATATTATCTAGTAACGGGCAAACCAATCGAGACATTGCCCCCACCAAAATTCAGTGACTTTTGTCAACCATCAGAAAACAAAAGATGCAAGAAATCGCGTTTATTGCCGTTAGTATGACTGTTGTGTATTTTGTTGCACATAATATTGGCTAAATAAAAAATGAACAAAATCTGTTATTCACCAAAAGGATATTGGAAGGGAATAACGGCAATTTAAAAAGCTAAGCCAAGCAGCGGGAGTCAGTGAACAAACAGCAAAAGAATGGTTATCTAAACAAGCGATTTGGCAAATTTATTTACCTGCACCTAGACGAATACAGAGACCACACTTTGTGAATATAACGCCAAACGACACCCATCAAATGGACCTTCTATATTTACCTCATGATACGATTAGACGAAAATGATTTAAGCACGCACTCACAGTCATTGACATAGCTTCAAGATACAAAGATGCAGAACCATTAACACAAAAGAGTGCTTCTGCTGTTGCTGTCGCTATACAACTGATATACCAACGAGGCCCGGTAACTTATCCTCGCATGATTCAAGTCGATGATGAAAAGAATTTAAAGGCCAAGTGAATCAATTATTGTTAAAACATAGAGTTACCATTAAAAGAGGCATTCCGGGAGTTCACAGATCACAGGCTTTAGTTGAAAACTTTAACAAACAGTTAGCTGAAAGACTTTCTTACCAATATCACAGAGAGCTTATTGACAATTCTCGCAACACAGAATGGTTTAGGAGACTGCCCTCAGTTTTGCGCGCAATGAATAATGAAGAATTTAAATTAACGGGGCTAAAACCAGTACAAGCAATCAAAAAACAAACAATAAATGTTGCTGAAGACTCCAGTTCATCCAGCAAACTATTACCGTTTGGTTTAAAAGTAAGGGACCTTTATTTACCAGGGGAAGCAGAAGGGGACACTCGCATCAGGGCAACCGATCCAGTTTGGGAGTGTTGATCCATATGAAATAAAAAGAATTGTAAAAAATGAATCCGCCCGTGTATTATTTACGAGAAACTGACACAACAAAACAACCAGCTCCTCAAAGATCTTTTGTGAAGGAAGAACTGCAGATAATCCCACCAGACACAGTTCCGCTTTAATTAATTTACGTAAATATATTTGAGTTAAAATGGAAGCTCAGAAGGAAGCGCAGAATGAAACAAGAATGATAATGAAAGAGACCTTGGAATTGATGCGGGAATCATATGATATGTGTTTCTGTTATTAGAGAAACATTTGTGAGGATTCAGCGGCACATGGCAATGCATCCAGATCACCTACTACCCAAAATCCCAAATTTTGATTATCAAATATGGGGAAAAGAATATCTTGAAATAATAAAAAAAATTCGATCACATCAAGCAAACATGAGAAAAAATTTGTCTGAATTGGATTATAATATGATTGAGCTTATAATGAAACTGAGGAAACTATAATATGGATGAGGGAAAATATGAAGATATATAATCACGCCGTTCTCCAATGTCCAATTGCATATGAAAACTCTGGAATAACAAACACACGTTTTGTGTTTGTTCTATCTAATGACTTCTTTGTTACAATCGTTGTGTTCATTTCATGTAGATTAGATCGTAGTTTTACGTTGTCATGATGAAAAGTCTTATTTTCAAACAATGCTTCTTTGTAGTTGTCATGCGATATGTTTGACTGCACAACACTGCGAGATATTCCTTTTGCTTTTTTTAATGGTTTCTTCTCTGGCTCGAAATACTATACATTTTCGACCTTAAACCAATAAACTCCTTAATCCCCCTCCAGATAATTCATCCTTCATCTTTCCTAAAACCTTTTTATTAGTAACTGAATGCAAAGGCGAATCTTTAGGGTAATCGGATGTGTCATACCATCCCGCATGCCCTTTAGCTACTTCTATTTCCATGTCTTTATAGATGTCTTCAGTAGGGATATCTATAACAAAACTATCTGTATCTGTGTAAAGTACTCTGGACTCTGGATACAAGGGTTTAAAGTAAATCATAAAGAAATTCTAACATCAAAAGCTTTGATAATTCTAAAACAGTAAACCCAATAAATACAGGCTTGTCTAATTTGACTTTCTTTTTTTTCATCATTATGCCAAAACGCTGATCATGAATCTTCTGAAGTCCTGATAATTTGGTTTTGAAGTCAGTTTAATTGCTTCGTTCTCTCTGGTGACCAATCTGACATTTTTGCGCTTGTGTGGATTCTCATAGTCTTTCCAAAACAGCTGTTTTCATCAGCTTGAAAAAGTCTTTTTCTGAAGCATCTGTGGATTTAGTTCTGAGATCAGTGTTCTTCATTATGTATGGTTTCATGAACTGTTCTTGATCAAAAGCAATTATACGATGAACAGATGTCAACTTCAAAACCATGTCTTAAATAAATTGTAGAAGTCTGTAATGACAAACATAATTTTTTTTTTGCTTCGAAGATTAGGCACAAGTTTAGGCGGGTTTTGTTTTCGCCATCTTTAGGCTTTCTGCTGCTAATGGATAGTCATTATGCAGGTCATGGAGTTCATGAGGATATTCTAAATCAACTTCTAGAATGAAACCATGCTGTTGATCTGGCGTCCCAAACTGCTCAACCACTTTAATGCCTTTTGAATATTATTTGTACTGCCGCTTGTGTACATTTTAAAGTTACGTAATGGAAGTGATGCGCCATAGCCCATCCATACAGATTGTTTGCATCTAAATACATGAGATAGTTTAGACCTTTTACTTGGATCATAATCACTAGGTATTTGTTGTTTGCTTACAGTAATGATGCGATGCCATAATAATTCCTCCGCGCAATCCGTTTTCAATCATCTGAATCATTGGTAGGTCAGACCCAAAAAATCAATCTGTTCTCCAGTAAACTTTAAGAAAGCATCCCAACTCATCCCAGGCGCAGAAATGTAATGCGTGGGATCCAAGCTATAATGTTTCATGCAAGTCTTTCTATTTAATTTTCAAAAACGTCCGCCAACAAACATGTATCAGCCATCAAGTATGAATCATGATTTGTCTCCATTGTTTTACACTCTAACTTCTGCCACGCATCTTGAGCATGCTGGTAATCAGAATCACTGATGTCCTTTCCTCTAAGACTAGAGAAAAAGCGCCTTTAGGAGGAAGTGAGTCTTCATCAAACCTTTCCCAACTGTTCATGTACTCATAAGGGTAACGCCCTTTCTAACAAGAGTTGGGTCAAAATATTCTTCTGTTATTGGGCAGGCCTTTAAGGACATACCACGACTCTAATGAACCCATCATTGTTCATAAGTCTAAAAACATTTATTTAAAGAAAAACACTTTACTTTTCGAGACTGTAAATGCATGCTCCCCTAAGGGCGCTGGTTACTGCTTGCTTAAAAGGAGCAAAACCCCGCAATTTGAAAAAAAGGGCCGCTTCCTGTCTTTTTTTCAAATTTTTATTTAAGTTTGCTTTTTATGTGTGCTGCTCCTCAAAATTTCCCGCTAATGTGATCATGGTCTCTTATGCAGGTTTTGTCCGGGGTAGACTTTTGACCCAACGGGGGTGGGGGAATTATTCATTTGTTTATTGGTCTTTGTTGTCGTATATTTTTCCCTTAAGTTTGTGGGGGTTGCCCGGGGGTTTTTTTCAGGTTTGGTTTACTTTTCCCTCTCTCCTCTAATTCCACTGCCCGGCTTCCCTGCAGGTTCACGGGGGTGGGTACTTTTCTTGTACGGCTTCTATGGGCCCTCGCCTTTTTTTCCCGTCGAGTGCTTCATTTCTTTATTTTAAGTATCTCACTTGTAGAGGTGGCATGTTGGGCCCCATCGCTAGGGGGTTTAGCTCTTCACTCGAGCGGAAGATTCTCGGGGGCCCGCCCGGGTCTTGGTTTTCCCGAACGTCGAAGGTAAGTCGGTATCTTAAATTCCTCAGTGGGCCTGGGGAAGGGACATCACTTTTTCTTTTCCGCTCTGCGTTTCTTCCTTCAGGACAGGGGGCAAAAGGGGTCTTTGACCCCTTTGGGGGTCCCCTCGGTAGCGGAAAGCACATTTTCGGGGTTTGTTTTTTTTTGGTTGTGTTGTTAGCCGCTTATTTTTCTCTTTGCCAATTTTTTTTTGTTTAAATTTTGAAAAAGAAAGATTTTTAGACCTTTTCTCGGGTTTAAATTAAATTTTTTTAACCTGGCCATTCTAAATTATATCCAAAATTTTTTCCCCGGTTTAGCTCTGGTAGCGGTAGTCTGGGGTGAAGAACCGGGTGATTCAGGGTTGGTACTTGTTTGGGTCTCGCTCGTCCCCCCTTAAATTTCACCGGGACTTTTTCCTTTCCCGGCCCACCGCTGTTTGTGTGTGAAAGGAAAGAGTTTATGTTGCGGCGGGACCATGATTTGTCTTTTCGATGCGGGGTTGGAGATTTGTGTTATTTTAAAGTGACATAAAATGTGACAATTTCCCATTGAATTTTTTTTGCAAAGTGGGGGTATTTTAAAGCGGGGTCGCTGTTTTGGTTTTTTTCCTAAAAGGAAATTTTAACATATGGGGAAAGGATAAAGAAATTCATATTTTTTTATAGCTGTTGATTTAAAATCAGTCTTTTCCCTCTTCGTGTGAGAAGACTTTAAGAACTTTCCTGATTGTTTGGGTGTGTGTTTCGCTCATCTTTTTTAGCTGGGTTTTTGGGGTTTGTTTAGTAGACCCCCCTCGCCCATCATGCGATTTGGTGTTGGGTTTTAAAGCGGGGCAACGAAATGAGGGGGGGTTTTCCATACCCTTTTTCCTTTCCCCTCCCTTTCTTCCTCCTCCCCTACTTTTCCCCCCCCCCCCCCCCCCCCCCCGGGGGCTTCACCCGATTGGAGGGTTGGGCCACGCCTTGGTTGGGGGCCCGCTCGGGTGGGACCGCAGGTTGGTGCCACTGTGGTTAGCCCACGCTCTGGTTGGACCGCGACGGGTTTGGTGCCACGGGGGTTGAGGCCACCCCGGGTCGGGCCCCGGGACTGGTAAAAAGCCCCCCGGTTTGACTGGCCGCCCTGCCCGTCCGGGGCCTCCAGTAAAAAACGCCACGTTCCCCCCCCCCCCCCCCCCCCCCCGGGACGCGCTCTTCACTGCCTGTTGTGGTGTCGAGGGTGTCCTGAACGACTCTTTTCAAGACCCACCGGTTCGGGGGCACCTATGGGAGGGGGTTGCCCCAGTAGATTTGGGGAGGGGCAGGGGGGGGGGCACTCCATGGGGGAAAGGGATGGATGCGGGAAATTTTTTTTAAATTTGTGTAAAGTATATGTTGAATGTTTGGGGGTTTTGTTACGTCGTAGGTAAAATTGTTTTTTTATAATTGCTGCTGTGGTGTTGAATGCTTAATTGTTGTAGTCTGTTTGAAATTTTGATTTTGTCATTTGTGTTTTTGGGGAATGTTATTTAGACTGTATGTTGTGTAAATAAAGGGTGTGTATCGTAATCTTTATTGTGTGTCTTTTACGGGGCTGTGAGGTCAGTCACTCCCTTCACTCCCCCCCTAGACCCCTGTCAGGGCAGACCTCCGGGGGTCGTCGTGACAATTTGGGGGCTCGTCCGGATGTAAAGGGGCTTGGCTTTCTCTCTTTCGCGGAGTACCTTTTATTTTGTCTGTTTTTATATGTTTATCATTTGTCGTGTTTTTTTCGTGGGGTTGGCGGGCCCTTATTTGGGGGGGATCATTTTGTGGCCTAAGGAACACCGGGTGTGACGGGGAGTCGGGGTTTTAGGCAAATCGCCCGCGAAACCCTCCTTCCCCCGGGTGCCTCACGCGGGACCCTAAGTTTCCCTTTCTTTTGCCACTCTTTTCCCATTCCGGTTTAGCCGTTTTTTTTTTTTTTTTTTTTAGGGTTATTGAGTACGGGGGTTTTTATGGACGTTTTTGTTTTTTTTTTCCTCTCTCCGGATTCCGTTGCCAGTTTTTTTTTTTTTCCCACCCCACCCACTTTTGCTCGTGTTTGGGGGAGCGCGGTGTTCCAAGGGGGGCAGCCGGGACTAGTTTTTTTTTTTTTTTTTTTTTTTCGGTGGGCCCACCGCACTGTGTCGGTGTAGAGGCGGGTTGCCGAGGGGGAGCAGCCAATTTGTCCGTACACCACACACACCCCAAAACCCCACTATCACACACCCCAAAAAAAAAATTTTTTTTTAAATTGGGAAAAGTCTTCCCCCGTATTTGAAAAACCGAGGATTTTTTGTCAGGCGACCCCGGGGGTGTGTGGACGCGTGCGTCAAAGAAGAAAGGTTTCAAAAGAGTCCCTACTATTATACCATACTTCGTTTACAAACTTCTCTTATTCCAGTGCGAGCAGATAGCCCATGAGTTTTTTATACCCTTCGCAAAGGGGATTTCCCTTTCGAGACCCCGACGGACTTCCGCCGAACGTCAGATATAGTGAAAAAACTGGGGGTTTCTTTTGATCACCAAACCGAACCCCCCTTTCTCCATGTTTCCCCTCGTAAGGAGATGCCCGGGGGACTTCTCATGGTAAGGGGAACCCGGGGAGGGGTCAGAGGGTAAACCTCCCCGTTGGGGGGTGGGGGAACCCCCCGGGACATCACCCCCGCCTGAGTTCGGGGGCGAAGCGACGGGGGATGGGGCCCCCCGTGGGGAAAGGTTGTAGGCAGGGGGCCCTCCGTAGGAAGAGGTTGTCAGCGGGAACCCCTTCGGGGAAAAGGAAAACTCGCGAAAGGGAAAAGAGGTCCCTGGGGAGGAAGAGCTAGATAGGATGGGGCTCTGCGCAGAGAGGAGACTGACAGACAGGAGTTTATGCATAGGGGGGAGCATTCTGCTCGGGAGAGGAAACTGGGCGTGGGGAAAGGCGCCCAAGGGAGGATCTGCGAGAGAGGAGCTGCTCACGTAGGGAAGAAGCTCCCAACAGGAATCCGTAGGAAGAGGTCCCGGCAGGAAGTGTAGGGAAGAACTAGAAGGATGGGGGCCTGCTAGGGGGGAGATGAACAACTTTTTTCCCGGGGACCCGGCCCTGAAAACGGGGGTTTCCGGGCAATGATAAGTTAGAGCCCAAAATTTAAAAGTTCCCAGGTTCAGACTGTAAAACTTGATATGTTCTTAACTTTTTTGAAAAGGGTTGCTAGTTCATCCCAAATTTCTGGGGAAAAAAAGGCTATGCCCCTTTTTCTGGTTATCTGGGGCTGCAAGGGGGTGTGTGCTCACTCTAAATGAAGGCGCTCTTTTCAGAAAATTGGGTCTGCGAAAGCGTTTTCCCCCTTCCCCAAGACTACAGGGGGAAGTTTAGTCCCCGAAGAAGAATAACGACGAACCCTTTGTGCAGTTTGGGGAAGGCTGCGCAAAACGCGGGACTGGGTCGTTGGTAATTGGACTGGGGGACTGATCCCCATTTAACAGCTCACACACTGTTCCCAAGTTTAGGTCCGTGGGAGCACACCTCAGGATTCCGGCTGCGATTCATACGCTAGGTTTTGCGAACTCGAGGGCTTTGGGATCGCCCCGATACGGAGAGGAAGCCCTCCACGGGTTTTTTGGGCAATAAGGCCCGACAACTGCAGCGGGTAACAAGCAGGCAGTTATCGGGGAAATTTTAGGCCCCCACGTGTTTTCTTTTTGGTCGTCCCGGGCCCCATTAGGGAAAAATTGTCCTAAAGCGCTGTAGCGTGGGCAGTCTTTTCCCCCCCCCGTGCCTCGGCTAACGGGGTTTCCCTCCCGCTTTGGGGATTCAGAGGGGCCCGTGTTTCTCTCTGTTTTTTGGTTTCCTTTGGGCGCACCTCAGGATTCGGGGCATCAACGCTCTTTGTTGATAAGGGTTTGGTTTCCCTGAGGCCCGGGGGGGCGCTGTTTTTGATTGTGCGGGGTTTGGGGCTGTTTTCCTCCAGTCCCCACTGACTCATTCCTATCTCCACCCCCACTTCTGTGGCGAAGTAGGGGCCCTCGCGTGGAGCGACCTCTGTTTCCCTAAAGGGGTACCCACTTTTGCAGCGGAGCATTCGTCGTGTCTACGGACTGCCCGTACGGCTGTGTGGGGGTTACCCCACCGCCAAAACAAGAAGCAGGGAAAGGGAAATTCGTCCCCGTTTTACCCCGATCCTGACAGGGTTTTGGCCCGGGGCGTCCTGCTCCATGGTCCGTCTTCGGCCAGGGGCTTGGGTGTCCAACGCCGGGACAACTGGAGATCGTCCCCTCGTCTGCCCCCACCCAAGGGGGTTAATAAAGGGGCCTCTTAAAGGGTTTTCCTCAGGGAGAGTGTGGCCAAGCAGCTTTTTGTTCCCCCAAAACTAGAGAATCTGTTCTCGGGGGCCCCCGTTCCCCCCGGGAGGTCAAGGCTCAAAGCGGGTCCGAGCGATAAGACAGGGCTTCTCTGGCAGGGATGAACTCGCAGGTTTGGCAGTACTGTCGCAGTTGCGTGTCTCCAAAGGGCAAGCCTAAGGGGCGTTTAAGGTGTTCCCCCGGGTCAGTGCCTCAGTTGGGGAGCCATTTAGCAAAAATCGGGTTTGACCCGGTGGGACCCTTAAGCCCTATCCGTCGCGGTCCCCCGCTACATCTTGGAGCGGTTTTGACTCTGCACTCATGCCCAAGGGGTGTCCCCCCCTAGGGCTATCAGCCCACGTTGCTGAGGGTCGCTGGCAATTGGACGCGCAAATGGGGTGCCCAAGAAGAAGTACGGCCGGAAGTTGTACTGGAAGCGATCATATCCTCTCCCGTGCTTGGACCCGGGTCCGGGAGCGGCGTGCTCATGGGTTGGGGAGTGGAAATGCAGAGTCTGCTCCTTTCGTCAATTTTAAGGTTCCGTAATAAAGGAATTTTCATCTTAGCCAGCCCTATCACACATTTGGGAAAAACAGTAGAGGGGCACTCCCCCTCAACCCGGGGCATACCCCCCTTTTTGGGCTCTGTACAGGTATAGGACAGTTTTTTATTCATTGTTTAAAGGGAGTGAATCACCAAGGGGCGGGTTTTTCTTTCTGGGGGAAGGTTCGCTTGGGGTTTTTTAAATTTTTGTATTTTGTATTTTTTCCGGGGGGTTTATCGGAATGTTTGTATTGGATTTGTCACTCTGTGGCACAGAGGTTGGGTCGGCCCATTGTTGTATTTTTCACAGGGCAAGGTTTAAAGGGAGCACTGTATCCAGAGAAACGATGCTTTTTTGAAGGGGGGGTTTTTCACGATTTTTTCACGAGGCCCACGACTTTGACCAACGGGTGGCGGGGGAAATTTTTCATTTTTTTTTATTGTCGCGTTGTTTTGGGTTTTCTGTCCCTTTAAAGTGCTTGTGGTGTGGTTTCACTTTGGGGTGTTTTGTTCAGGTTAGGGTTTTCTTTCTCTCTCTCTCTCTCTAATTTCCCCTGCCCGTGATTCATCCTGCAGGTTCCCGGGGGGTGGTATCTTTTTTTTGTACTGGGGCTACGGCCCCTCGCCTGTCTTTTTTACCCCTTTCCCCTGTCATTTCTTTTTGTTTTAAGTTCCATCTTTACGTAGCGGCATGTTGGGGGCCATCCTGAGGAGGTTACCTTCACTCGAGCGGGAAGATGTCTCTGGGGGGCCCTCTCGGTTTGGTTTTCACCCTATCGTCGAAGGACGTCGGTATCTTTAATTTCCCACGTCGCCGAGGGGGGGACATCACTTCTTTTTTTCCGACTGCGTTCGTCCTCTCACTGGACGAGGGCAGGAAAAGTCGTTTTACCCGCCTCTTCGGGGGCCCCCCGGGTGGGTAAGCATCATTTGTGGTTTTTTTGTTTTTTGGGTTTTTGTTGTTTCCGTTATTCTTTTTTTTGCGCAATTTTCTTTTTTTCAAAATTGTAAAAAAAAAAATTTTTTGAGACCTTTTTTCTTAATTCATCTTTAACCTGGGCCCTTTAAATTTTATCAAAATTTCTCCCGTTTATGCATCTGGGGTGCGGTAGTCGGGGGGGTGGGAAGAACCTGGTTTCGGTTGGGACTTGCTTTGGGCCGCTCGTCCCCCCTTCACATTCACCGGGCTCTTATCCCTTTGGCCATCGTCTGTTTTGTTGCAAGAGAAAGAGTTTTTTGTTGCGGCGTGCGTAGCATGATTTGTCGTTCGGTGCGTGGTTGGGGATTTGTGTTATTTGAAATGGACTTAAAAGTGACAATTATGCCCCTTTAATTATTATTTGCAAAGTGGTGGGGTTTATAAAAGCGATGGTCGCTGTGGTTTTTTTTAAGAAGGGAAATTTAGCTGAGTGAGAAAGGATGAAAAAATTCATATTGTTTTTTTCCCGTTTATTTAATCAGTTTTTTACCGCTTCGTGTGAGAAAAACTTTTAAAACATTCTGGTTGATTGGGGTGCTGTGTTACCTCAGGGGGTGTTTTGCTGGCGTTGTTTTTGGGTTTAGTACCTCCCCCCCCCTCATCGAGTGGCTGTTAGGATTTAAAAGCATGGGGGAACTGTACTGACCCGGGGGTTTCCGTTCCCTCTTCCTTCCCCCTTTCTTTTTCTACTCCCGCTCTTTCCCCCCCCCCCCCCCCCCCCCCCCCCCCCCCCCCCTCCCCGGGGGTTTACCCCAGTCTGGACTGGTTGGTGCCACGCTCTGGTTGGGGCCACGCTCTGGTTTGGGGCCGCGGACTGTTTCCCCGTGCTGTTGAGGGGACGCGTGGTTGGGAACGGAGGGTTTGGGGCCACGCCTGGGTTTAGGGCCCGCTTGGTGGGACCTCGGACTGTTTAAAAGCCCGCCGGCTTGACTGCCGGCCCCCTCCCCCCCAGGGCCTCCAGTAACAAAGCCACTTCCCCCCCCCCCCCCCCGGGACGCGCCTTCACTGCCCGCGTGTGTGTGAGGTGTCGGCCCCTTTAACGACTCTTTCAAAAGCCGACCGGGTTTGGAGCCCTATGCGCGGGGCTCCCCGTAGATTGGGAGAGGGGGGTTTGGAGGGACTCCATGGTGTGGAAAGGGGTGGATCTGGAAAAAGTTTATTTATAATGTGTATATTAATGTGTTTAAATGTTTTGATTGTGATTGTGTACGCGTATGGTGAAATTTTATTTTTAAAAAGTGCATTGTTGTGTTGGAAATTTTAAAGTGGTATGTCGTGTGTTTAATGCGATTGTGGTTGGCTGTTTCGTGTGTTGGAATGCTTATTTATGACTTATGTTGGTGTGAAAAATGGGTGTTGACGAACTTTAGTGTGGTCTCTTACGGGGGGTGTGAGGTCAGTCACTCCCTTTACTCCCACCTAGACCGATCCCGTCAGGGCAGACCTCCAGGGGTCGGTCGTGACACTTACTGTCGGATTTGTTGCTTCTTCACTGTTAGACATTAGTTCTAAACCACAAATCCAACAGTGAGTGGCTGAGTATTACTGTTCTTGGTCTTCGGGTGTCATTATGATTTCAGATAAATTCAGATTATTAGAACAGTCATTACGCACTTGCTGAATGCGTTCTAAGAAGTTTTCTGCAGCATCAGGCCCTCTATATAATTCTGGCGTTGAATGAGCGCCATCGCCTGACAATAACGAAGGCAAATGAACAAATCTGGTGATTACTCTTTTTGTCTGTTTTTGGAAGTTTCTGTGGGGTTGGCCCTTCATAAGGAACAATAAGCGACTCGAAGTCTGCGTAAACTATGTATGGACTTGTTTGCATCCGATTCAGTTCTTAAAACTAACTTTAGATCCGGGTGGGGGCGTAAGTATAGTTCTGTATTACAGTCAACTGGGTCGATACAATGTTTTATATGTTCAAGCGCGGCTGGAGCAGATGGAATTTTATTAAACATTTTCTACAGAATTCTTGTTTATTTTTTTGCTTTGAAGTATACCTCAATAATCTACTCATTGTTCGTATCAATGTGTAATGCGGTTAGCCTGCTGGCGAAAACATCAGAAGTAAGTCCACATGGCTTTTGTCTGGCTCGCCAATCGTTGGACTGTTCTTGGACACTTTAATAGGCTGTAGATTTGTTTTCCTCATCCCATGTGTATACATTAACAGTTATTGGTTTGTTTTGTTCTTCAAACTGATCAATTTTGTCCACGCTAACAGGAAAGGATATTCCACTAAAGTTAAGATCATTGATGTAAGGGTGATAGTTAGACACTCTCTCTGCGTTTTTGCGGACGTAATGCAGCCTTGCGAGAACACACCACATGAAACATTTGTTGTCGTCTGTATTCTTTATGTTTAGAACTGCTTTTTTTGCAACTAATGCTGGAGGTAGTGGAATGTAAGCCCTGCCAACAATCGGCGCATATTTAGCCTGTTTTAATCTGATCTCTAAGACTTCGCCCTCTGACCAACCAGAGCTCTTCATTTTGGCTTCTTCAGCGGCCACATCAAACTGTGTAAGCAGCTGGTCTGCCCAACCAGGTGTTAAGTCATTATGAGAAAGAATAGTCTGTTGTTTAGTCGAGACCCAGACTTCTGATTTTCTTCATTTATTGTTACATAGTCGATTAAAACAGCTAACATTACTTTAACTGGCGGGTCTATTGTTAGTTTACCGGAACTTGAGAAATAGCATGAGCAACACTTGCCCGTACGCTTGCTGAATCAATGACTTCTAGACTAATATCATTTAAAGCTTTTGTTAAATCTTCTTCCTTACGCATTGCTTCAAACAATTCGTCTGGACCTTCATATATCTTATCCATGCTGAGTTTCTTTTCTAACTCAAAATATTTATTTAAATTAAAAAAAAAATACTTAATCAGAATCGACATCAACAGTCTTTTTGTGCTTGGACTCTAAAACTAAAGTATAAACACCCTTTGACGTTGTTAATGTGAGCTGTTTAGACAGAGTTTAATGTTTCGTTTACTTTTTTTAAACATTACTTTTTTATCTGCTCGTTGTCTGGCTGTTGAGAAAAACTTGTCCTTGCACTTTCTTTGAAGATCAAACTTTTGTCTTTTGTAGTCATCAAAATCAGCCTGTAAACGATTAAATTTCTTCATCTGTGATGTTTGAGTCAGCCAGTGCTTTATTTATATCAGTTTGAAGGAACTAAGTTTAGCTGTTATTAGTTGAACTATAGCTGTGTGCTTTGGAGTTTAGTTTATATTTTTTTGCTAGCAGCACCTACAGCTAATGAGCACAGGCCAAGAGCTAAAGACAAACCGCCTAGAGGTAAGGCTGCCGGTGCACCAACACCTGTTGCTAAGAGACTACACTTGTTCCGCCGATGCAGCACTAATAGTCGATGCTCCAGTATTAACATAGGTAACAGCATTAAAGACAGCAGAATACCTTCGTTTGGTTTTTGCTGTATTTTGAAAGGTCTTGCTCTAGTTTTTGTTGCATTTGTGTATATTGGCTAATCTGAAGGTTTTTATGTCAGGGTTTTCTACTATCCTTCTTTTGACGACTTGGTATTGTAGACGCTTTTGGATAAATATGAACAGACATGCTTTTTTAAAATAAAAAATAATTAGAAGTTATTCTTAATCTGTTCCCTTAAATATTCGCTGCGCATAATTTTTAAAAAAAAAAAATGTACATTAAGTGGTTTTATAAACATCTTTTTTTTATCAATTTGAATGTTTTTACGTCTCTAACAGTTCTCCCGCTTCCATGTAACTGATTATCCTTTTTGACTTGGAAAACCCCAAACCTTTTTTGTTGAAAAATAACATAAATTTAAACCTGTGAAGATGAAAATTTTAGACAAGGTCTGCTTTTTGGATTTTAAACCCCCACCCCCAAACAATTTTTTTTTGCAAAATGGATAAGGTCAAGCCCCTAGGTAGATTTTGGTTGGCTACCTCAACGACATTGTACTTTCGTTTTTTTTTGGATTAAAAAATTTTCATTTCTTTGCAAAATGGCTCTTCATCTTAAAAAGCAAAAAAAACCCCTTTAAAGCGATTTGGGGGGCCTTTAAGATTAAAATTTCCCATATAGCGTCCCCTTGTTTTTTTAGGATATTTTGAAGAGATGCATTTCGTAATTTTTTGTAATTTTGACTGTTTGTTGCTAAATCCCCTTGTAAATTAGAGTTTGCTAAAAAAATCAAACTCTAAAAGAGTCAGAATGTTACTTTGTGCGGTGTCTGTAATAAAATAACATTTGTATTCTTTAAAATTTTGTTCGTATACAATTGTCTTTAAAAATTCCTTGAAAGTAGGAGCATGCGTTTTTTAACAACTAAAATTAAAAGGAAAGGGAAAAGCGATTTCCAAAACGATAATTATGCTTCATGTTTTTGCCGTCTTTACTTTCAGCGTATTCTTTTTTTAGTGTTCTTTTTTCGACCCTTGAATCGAAAAATCCCCTTTTTTTCGGTTAGCCTAGATCAGATAGGTTAAAAAATTTTTTGCATTGTGTAAAGAAAAATTTCTTTCCCCCAATTTTATAGAAATTTTTTAACGATTGCCCGTCCAAAATTTTTGGCAACTGTTCTGTTTGGGTTGTTTTTGAAGGAGTTTTTATTTTGAAAGTAAATCGTGAGACTGGCAAATCAAATTCATCCGCTCTAGGTCTGGAAAATTTTACAGTAAGAATTTTATCTGACAATAGTAGAGGGTTTTTGGAACATAATATTCCGTTTATTTCCCCCACACCCAAAGGGTTTTTCATCTTTTGCGGGTCAAGAATCGACCCTATGCTTTTGCATTTTTTTAAAAAAAAATAAAAAGTTAATTATTTAAAAAATGGGGAATTGGAGGTGAAGGATTAATGTTTTTGATGTGGAACGACTGAGTGAAATGACTCCTTTTTCAGCATCACTCGCCCTCTCGCATGTAAATTTGAGAAGGGTGGCAAAGGCGTGAATTTTCAGAAGTAAAGGGTTTGTCATTATACCAAAATTTGGAAGACCCCCCCAAAATATATACCCTGGATTTTGAAGAAAAGATAACTTTGTATGTGAAAAAAGACAAAGGAGAAAGTGTTCCCCTTGTTTAAACGAGACCCCTCAGGTTTTTAAGCAGGGTAAAATTAATCAAAAGCTCAGTGCGAGCGAGCGAAATCGCTTTGGGTTTTAAAAAACCCAAAATTCAGATGTGGGGCAGTTGCTAAACTTCAAAACATAAACAAAAACCCCCCCAACAGATAAACCCAAAAACAAACATAGAATTGAAAATTTAAGTAAAAAGCAGACAAAAAATAAAAACAATTTGAAGCAGAAACCCCCTGAAGAAGAAGAAGCAGCATTAAGAACTATACACGTCCCCGCTGCCCCCCCAAAAAATAAGGCGCCTTTAAAAAATTAAAAGCCCTTGATCGTGCTTTAAGAACCATCAGAGGGGGTTATTAAACAATTCAGCAAAAATGATTTAAACTAAAAGACATATAGAAAAAAAAGAAAAAAAAATCGCTGGGTACGAGGCAATTAGGGGTGATGTTAAAAAAAAATAATCCAAAAAATAAAAAGCTTAAAGAAGAAAAATCCCAAAACTGAAGTGTTGTTATAAGGAAGAAAATTCGAACTCAATTGAAGAATAAAGAAATATCCAAAAAATTTTATATGAAAACAAAACGCGAAACGAATACGAAACCCGTTTAGGAAAAAGGCGTCACATTTAAAAAGTTATAACACCTTTGGATTTGCATTAAGTACGGGGTTAGCATTCAGGCGGGGGGTCAAAGTCCAGTGCCTCCCCCCGCCTTTACCTCCATCCCGCCCCGATAATATGGGGGAAAAAAAAAGTTGTCACTTGCGGTTTATTAAAAAAAATTTGCTGGGAAAGTAAAATTTTACCGGTTATTGGGTATCGTTAGGGGTTTTGTTTCGCAAACAAAAATAGTTGGTTTTTGGCGAGCACTTTTGGGGATGTTGTCTTAATAGTTGGGGTTTTTTTTTTAGTAAATAAAACCAAGTAATCCTAGGCCAGTTAAACCCAAAATAGTGCTGTCTTTTCATATTCGGGCATTATTTTTTTTTACTTCAACGCTTTGGGCTTTGGGGTTGGGGGGTTGGATATTAAACTTGGGGGGTATCTTTTTTTTTTTTGTTTGTAATATTATGGTCGAATTTATGTCGTTTTTTCCCATTTTGTTCATTACCTGCCACAAAGGGTTTCCCCCTTTTTGTAGTTTT
>CM031603.1:22129101-22136871 GCA_018398815.1 Conus ventricosus | reverse complement strand
TGTGGGGGGATAATTCTCCTTTGAAAGGGGAAATTGTCCATCCACAGGCTCAGTTTTAAAAAAAATGTTATGTTATGCCTTTGGCAACAGTTTCTATTATTACCTCCGTTTCATAATAGAGATGTGCCCTCATCTGTCCATCACCTACTAAGTGTCTAATCACTACATGTAACTGTTTAAACGTGGTGACAGCCCTGATATGGCCCTTTGCGGTCGGCTGGGCTATAAGCAACATTATCTTATCTTATTTTATGTAACTGTTTCTGAAACTATGTTTTTGTTTTCCTGTAAAAAAAAAAAAAAAAAAAAAAAAAACAGGCCTTCTTCACAATCAGTGGAGACTAATGCGGATTTTGAATCATTTGGTTTGGAAGGACAATTCTTTTTCAAATGGAACTTGCCATCACAAAAGAAACATCGCATTGTCTGATCGGCAGCCGACTGATTTTGTGAACTTCTGTTCTGTCCACGAACTGGCCAAAAGGTCTACGCGGTGGTCGTTGTCCACGACCTCGGAACGTTTGCTGAGGACAACGGGTTTTTCCGGCGGTGAGTACTGGTACTGACGAAAGTCACTCGAACCGCGGAAAGATCCCTGTCCGTTCCTAGGATAGGTATATCCTTGAGGACCCAAAAATGACCCACGGTTTCCTTTTCTGTAATTTCCCTGTCCCGATGGGATTGTACATGACGCATGAGACTCAAAGATGGAAAATTCTCCTTTCCTAGCCACGCCCTTATCTGGGTGAGCGATACAAAACTGATCAGCCATCTGACACATTTCCTCAACGCTTTCAAATTGCCTTTTTTTAAGGAAAGTGGCCAGATCTTGCTCACGCTCTGGAAAAGTTGTTTTCTAAGAAAGAGATCTCGCAGTGATTGAAAATTTGTTCTTCGATAAATCGATCATGACAAACAAGACTCATACGATAGAAACACGGAAACGATTCTCTTTGTCAGGCACAGAAGGAACGTTCGCGAAAATTATCAGCAGAACATTGAAATTTCTTGAGGATTTCTTCTTTCAATGATCCAAGTTAATTTTGTTTCGCGCGAGGTTGTACAGTGCCAAAGCGTACCTTAAACACGACGCAATTAATGTCCATTTTCCTTGAACAAAGACGTTGCGTGACTTTCAAATCGGAAAAGAAAATATCGACGTCATCCGTTTTTTCTCGAAAGGCGGTAACTTTGAATATATGCTGATTTGATTGAGGCGCGCTGCGGAACCGACTGGTGAGCGTGGAGGTTCTCTCGATGCCTGTTTCTTCTAATTTCAGCATCGGTCTCTAATTCCAACTGCCTCAACTTAAATTGACGTTCTTTTTCTTCAGATTCACTTCCCTCTGTAGTCTTTTTTTTCAATTTCAGCTTCCCTCTGTAGTCTTTTATCTTCAAACTCTAGTTTCCTTTGATTTTCTTCTCTCTCTCTTAGCCTGTCTGCCATATCTATGCATTGTTGCACATAGTTGGTAAGTTTTTCTCCATCAAAACCCAAGCGTTCCGCTTGTTGTAACATATTTATCAAAATCATCCATAATGAACCGTCAACAGATATAAACATAAAACAATTTCTAAGTTGGAATAAAAATAAGGCGATATATGATGGCGTTTTATGTTTCACAAAAACGTAATTATAGTATATACAAATAAAGAATTCAATTTCCGGTGTAAACAGAAAACAGCTTACTAAAACAAGGTAGATATGAAACACAAGGAATGTATTTTCAGAAGTATTTTGTTTTCGAAAACAGTATCAATTTTGTAATTTAAAAAAAAAAATGACTTCCAATGCTAATCTGTTTTTTCCTAAGAAAGGAAAAAAAACACAATAAAGTTTTCTGGAAATAAATTCTTTATAAAGTTTTAGTTCTTAAATGTTCTGTTGTCAGTCTTCTTACTTAATTTCAAGTGAATTACAAAACAGATGTATCGCCTTATACAAAAAATGAATATAAATTTACAAAACAAATGGAAGCACAAACAATTAAAAAGAGGGGAAGAAACACAACTAGCGGAAATCTACGTAAAAGATGAAAATGTTGAAAAGAAAGCTAGACAAGAGCTTATTGTAAAGAAGTGTAGAGATTTTGAAAAAGGGGGTGAAAAGGAAATGAAAGGATACACAGGATCAGAACAGTGAGAAGAAATGAAGAACAGCAAAAGAAGCCCTCAGACAGCACCCTAGTGGTCACTGTCTCCCGTGAAACTGGAGACGGGAAAAACAAATCATGCACAGTATACACAACACTACAGCAATGATACAAAATACTAAACAATCAATCAATAAATGTACATTCACCCAAACGCAAAGAAAATCCCCCCCCCCCCCCAAAAAAAAAAAAACAATAGAAAATTTTATTAGGAGGAGTTTCCCCGCACTTGTCAACCTCTGTCCTGTTGAAGGAGACAAGGTCGGTTCAAACTCTGGGAAAAGGGGACTACTTGAAATGAAACGATAGGACAGAGAAAGAAAAACAACAACAAAATATACCTAATAAGGGCGATCACGGCTGCTCCCACTCTTGAACTAATCGCTCAATGTAGCGAGAAGCGGTGGGGGTCACCGATCGGGGGAAAAGGACAAAATAGGGAATCACGGCTGCTCCCACTCTTGAACTAGTCGCTCAAGGTAGCGAAAAGCGGTGGGGCTCACCGATCGGGGAAAAAAAATAGGAACCAACAAACAAACAAAAAACATAGCAAAACTCAGAGTCAGAAATAAGAGAGAAGTCCTCACTCGCACTGAAAATAAACTCACACACATAAACAGAAAAAAAAACAAATGCAAGTACACAATAAATAATTAAACTTTCTTTTTTTTTCCTTCCCTCGAACCCTTGAGGGTACAAATCAAAATCTTTTTTTTTTAATGAAAATATATCTTCTTTTTTTTTCCAAACCCCGAGGACACAAACAGAAATCCTTCCCTGAGGGTACAAATAAAAATCTTTCTTATTCTTTTTTTTCCCCAGGGGGAACAAAACAATGGCAGCTACGTCGGGGTCACCACTGTCACACTGTCACTTTTGCACACACGCATTCATGACAGCAATTACTCCATACGCACACGTAATCTTTCCAATCAACCAAAAGGCGCACTACCGAATGTTTTTTCTTCTCCCCATCTCCTTCGGGAAAAACACTTTACTAAATCACATCAAACAATTTATAAACAGATTTTATACATGTATCTCTCTTTACACTGAGAGATAAACTAATTCATTCAAGATTCTATAAAGTCATGGCTTTCACATTACATTAGCCCAAAATCCAGACCAGGAGAATAAATAACTCCTGTAATCATTGATGCCATGCCTGCATCAGATATAAGACTCCATACTGTCATGATTCCCCGTCTCTCTCAGACATCGTATCGCCCCCTTGATTTCTCCCGTCACTGGAGATACGAGTTCCGACTCCTCTCCCTCGACTTCTCCTGTCACTGGAGATATGAGTTCCGACTCCTCTCCCTCGACTTGTCCTGTCACTGGAGAGATGATGAGTTCCAACTCCTCTCCCTGGAGGCTTTAACTGCTGGGGCTGAACTACCAGTGTGTTCCCCACACCATGGCCATCTTTAACCACCTCACGGGGTGAAAGGTGAAGGGTGAAGGGCGAAGGGTGAAGGGCTGAAACACGAATAAGGTTCGTGTAAGTAACCTGCTTCCCAATTTAATTATGAATTCTTTCTTTCTTTTTCTTTAGGTTTTCCCTGTAGCTTTCCCCAACTATCTATGGCTCACCTGGTAATGACTGGTCAGCAGTGAGGACCAGCGTCCTGACAGGTTCGAGTCTCTAGGCCATCTGCTGGGCTAAAACTGATTCTTTCCTCCCACCTCCTAGTGCGTACATACTCAGTGTTCAAAACACATGACCAGCACCTTACCAACCCTTATTAAACTATCTCTCAGTGGTCACTTTCACCCAATGACCACATTTGTTTCTTTAATGAGTCATTCTCACAATTATTTGGGGACGCCCGCTACACTAGTCAAGCCACATAAATATTCTTCCTTTTAGTTGTGGCATGGGGAAATGATTCATATCACTAAACTACATGTGATGGAGCGTCACATGCCTTGATGTGAGGCTACGTCACATGACAGGGAACTATCAAGGAAAAGGTCACCATAGGAGGGGAACTATCAAGTAAAAGGTCTCCACAGAGGGAAACTATCAAGGAAAATGTCACCATAGGAGGGGAACTATCAGGAAAAGGTCACCATAGAGGGGAACTATCGCGGAAAGGTCACCATAGGAGGGGAACTATCAAAGAAAAGGTCACTATAGAGGGGAACTATCAAGAAAAAGGTCACCACATATGGGAACTATCGAAGAAAAGGTCACCATAGGAGGGAACTATCAAAGAAAGGTTACCAAAGGAGGGGAACAATCGAGGAAAAGGTCAGGGAACTATTTAGGAAAGGCTCATTGCAGGATAAAAACTAAGAACAGGAGAAGAAGAATCAAAGAAACATAATACCGGAGAGGAACAATCAAAGGGAAAACAACACAGTAGGGGAACTATCAAAGGAGTACAACACAGGAGGGAACTATCAAAGGAGTACAGCACAGGAGGGGAACTATCAAAGGAAAACAACACAGGCGGGGAACTAACAAAGCAAAAGTACACAGGAGGGGAACTATCAAAGGAAAACAACACAGGAGGGGAACTATCAAAGGGAAACAACACAGGAGGGGAACTATCAAAGGAAAACAACACAGGAGGGAACTATCGAAGGAAAACAACACAGGAGGGGAACTATCAAGGAAAAACAGCACAGGAGGGGAACTATCAAAGGAAAACAACACAGGAGGGGAACTATCAAAGGAAAACAATACAGGAGGGGAACTATCAAAGGAAAACAACACAGGGGGGGAACTATCAAAGGAAAACAACACAGGAGGGGAACTATCGAAGGAAAACAACACAGGAGGGGAACTATCAAAGGAAAACAACACAGGAGGGGAACTATCAAAGGAAAACAACACAGGAGGGAGACTATCAAAGGAAAACAACACAGGAGGGGAACTATCAAAGGAAAACAACACAGGAGGGGAACTATCAAAGGAAAACAACACAGGAGGGGAACTATCGAAGGAAAACAACACGGGAGGGGAACTATCAAATGAAAACAACACAGGAGGGGAACTATCAAAGGAAAACAACACAGGAGGGGAACTATCAAAGGAAAACAACACAGGAGGGAACTATCAAAGGAAAACAACACAGGAGGGGAACTATCAAAGGAAAACAACACAGGAGGGGAACTATCGAAGGAAAACAACACAGGAGGGAACTGTCCAACGAAAACAACACAGGAGGGGAACTATCAAAGGAAAGCTCAACACAGGAGGGGAACTATCAACGGCAAACTAAACACAGGAGCGGACCTATCAATGGAAAACAACACAGGAGGGAAACTATCAACGGAAAACTCAACACAGGAGGGGACCTATCAATGGAAAACAACACAGGAGGGAGCCTATCTATGGAAAACTCAACACAGGAAGATAACTATCAATGGAAAACAACACAGGAGGGAGCCTCTCAATGAAAAACTCAACACAGGAGGGGAACTATCAATGGAAAACTCAACACAGGAGGGGAACTATCAATAGAAAACGCAACACAGGAGGGGAACTATCAATGGAAAACAACACAGGAGGGGAACTATCAATGGATAACAAGACGGGAAGGAAACTATCAAAGGAAAACAACACAGGAGGGGAACTGTCAAAGGAAAACAACACCGGAGGGAACTATCAAAGGAAAACAACACAGGAGGGAAACTATCAAAGGAAATCAACACAGGAGGGGAACTGTCAAAGGAAAACAACACCGGAGGGGAACTATCAATGAAAAACAACACAAGAGGGAACTATCAAAGGAAAACAACACAGGAGGGGAACTATCAAAGGAAAACTCAACACCGGAGGGGACTATCAAAGGCAAACTCATCACAGGAGGGGAACTATCAATGGAAAACTCATCACAGGAGGGAACTATCAATGGAAAACTCATCACAGGAGGGGAACTATCAAAGGCAAACTCATCACAGGAGGGGAACTATCAAAGGCAAACTCATCACAGGAGGGGAACTATCAATGGAAAGCTCAACACAATAGGGGAACTATCAAAGGAAAACAAGACAGGAGGGGAACTATCAAAGAAAAACAACACAGGAGGGGAACTATCAAAGAAAAACAACACAGGAGGGGAACTATCAAAGAAACGCTCAACACCGGAGGGGACTATCAAAGGAAAACTCAACACAATAGGAGCACTATCAAAGGAAAACAACACAGGAGGGGAACTATCAAGAAAAACAACACAGGAGGGGAACTATCAAAGGAAAACAACACAGGAGGGGAACTATCAAAGTAAAACAACACAGGAGGGGAACTATCAAAGGAAAAAGACACAGGAGGGGACCTATCAAAGGGAAACAACACAGGAGGGAACTATCAAAGGAAAACAACACAGGAGGGGAACTATCAAAATAAAACAACACAGGAAGGGAACTATCAAAGAAAAACAACACAGGAGGGAACTATCAAAGGAGAACAACACAGGAGGGGAACTATCAAAGAGAACAACACAGGAGGAGAACTATCGAGGTAAAACAACACAGAAGGGGAACTATCAAATGAGAACAACACAGGAGGGGAACTATCAAAGGAAACCAACACAGCAGGGGAACTGTCAAAGGAAAAATACACAGGAGGGGAACTATCAAAGGAAAACAACAAATGAGGGGACCTATCAAAGAAAAACAACACAGGAGGGGAACTATCAAAGAAAAACAACACAGGAGGGGAACTATCAAAGGAAAACAACACAGGAGCGGAACTATCAAAGACAAACAACACAGGCGCGGAACTATCAAAGAAAAACGCAACACAGGAGGGGAACTATCAATGGAAAACAACACAAGAGGGGAACTATCAAAGGAAAACAACACAGAGGGGAACTATCAAAGGAAAACAACACAAGAGGAGAACTGTCAAAGGAAAACAACACAGGAGGGGAACTATCAAAGGAAAACAACACAGAGCGGAACTATCAAAGGAAAACAACACAGGAAGGGAACTATCACAGGAGTACAACACAGGAGGGGAACTATCAAAGGAGAACAAGACAGGAGGGGAACTATCAAAGGAGAACAACACAGGAGGAGAACTATCAAGGTAAAACAACACAGAAGGGAACTATCAAAGGAAATAACACAGGAGGGGAACTATCAAAGGAAAATAACACAGGAGGGGAATTATCAAAGAAAAATGACACAGGAGGGGAACTATCAAAGAAGTCCAACACAGGAGGGGAACTATCAAAGGAAAATAACACAGGAGGTGAACTATCAAAGGAGTACAACACAGGAGGGGAACTATCAAGGTAAAATAACATAGGAGGGGAACTGTCCAAAGGAGTCCAACACAGGAGGGGAAACCCTGAAGGAAAACTCAACGTAGGTGGAGAATGCGAAAGGACATCTTACGACAGGAGGTTATTTTTGGATATCTGACCACAGGCAGAGGACGCACCTGTCTGGAAATGTTCTGGAGCCGGGATGCCTGATGGAGAATTTCAGCCACGTGCACAACGTCAGCTGCCGACATGTCTCCCTGCTGTTCCAGCACCTCTTTGGTTTCCCTCACTGTGTCTGGGCTCACTGCAGACTGGGACATCAACAGGGAAACAGTAAATGAAATATCACACACACACACACACACACACACACACACACACACACACACACACAC
>CM031603.1:22116601-22119101 GCA_018398815.1 Conus ventricosus | reverse complement strand
AGAAATGTGTCATGAAACTGTGAGAAATGTGGCATGAGACTGTGAAAAATGTGGCATGAGACTGTGAGAAATATGTCATGAGACTGTACGAAATGTGTCATGAGACTGTGAGAAATATGGCATCAGACTGTGAGAAATGTGTCATGAGACTGTGACAAATGTGGCATGAGACTGTGAGAAATGTGGCATGAGACTGAGAAATATGTCATGAGACTGTGAGAAATGTGACATGAGACTGTGAGAAATATGTCATGAGACTGAGAAATGTGGCCTGAGACTGAGAAATGTGACACCACCGTGCCATATGAAAGGAGAATAAAGCTCACATCCACAAGACTGAAAAGTATGCCAGTGTAACCAGCAGCTCTAGGGAGTCTGTCTTCCAAGCCAAAGTCCTCACCATTGAGCATAAAGTAAGGAAGGCTGGAGACTCATCATGAACACAGCTCTTGATGTCTGGTTAAAGAGAGCCATAGCCTTCCAGGCCATGGCAAAAGCAGCTGTAGACCTACTAAGGAGGACCTAAAGTCAAACTGATAAAGTTTACATTTATTTTAAAAAACTGAGAACACATGCCCGATAAAAGCACCTGCCGCATGCCGAGTTGAGACACCCAGGTTAGAAGCACGGCAGGTGAAGAATGCCACATGGGAGTAATGACCAACAGTCGAAGAAAGTCCAGTGACTGACCCAAACAGTCCAGCGAATAAGTCACCTACAGCTGGACAATGTCTACTGACTGACCCAGATAGCCCCCAAAGTCACCACTTCATCACTAACAGCTGAAGAAGATTAGCTGACTGACCCCAACAGTCCAAGTAACCAGTTTACCAACAGCTCAAGACCGTCCCTGAATGACCCAGATTGTCCAACTTTTAACCATTCCACCAACAGCTGAAGAAGGTGAATCTCTCTCCCTCTCATTATTCCCTTAATCTCTCTCTCTCTCTCTCCTCTCTCTCTCTCTCTCTCTCTCTCTCTCTCTCTCTCTCTCTCTCCCCCCTCTCTCTCTCTCTTCTCTCTCTCTCTGAGGGAAGGTATGAGGAAGGAGAGGATATCGAAGGGTATAAATAGACAGACGGAGGGAAGGTGATATATATTATGGTGACGATGGAGGGAGAAAGAGAGGGAGAGTAAGACGGGAAGAGAAAGAGTGAGAAAGAGAGGGGAGAGAGAGAGAGAGAGAGAGAGAGAGAGAGAGAGATGGAGAGAGAGAGAGAGAGACAGACAGACAGACAGACAGACAGACAGACCAGACAGACAGACAGACAGACAGTATTGGCTATGAGGTGGTGAATATGATGGTGTGAACTTCATTCGTCCAGACACATAGATTATACGGTAAGCTCGGTAAGTGGACGATTTGTTTTTAATCTTTCACGCCAAAGTCTAGGAAAGAGGAGGGGGACCAAGAAGACAGCAGAAACACTCTGAGCTATTGTGTGACGTGACGTGGGCTGTCAACAAACAAGCATGATTAGCCCCCCTTTTTTTTCTTTTTCTTTGTTTGTTTTCACATCATTGCTTTCTGACGTGGCAATCCCGAGGAACGGCTGCTTGATTCCCCCAGACAGACTGGGGAAGTGAAGAGAGGAGAGCAAGTTTTCCATCTTTTTTTTAAATTTTTTTACAAGGGACGAACAGACGTACAGTGTTGCCGGTAACAGCCCCACTTTGTGTGGGTACACCCACACACACACACAAAAAGTCATACGGTCCGAGCCCGGAAATGCAGATTACATCCCAAAACGCTATCCGATCCTCTGTTATACTCAATGCTGCGTGCAGTATATGTAACAAAATAAGACCTCACTATACATACCCAATCCCTAACCAGTCCATCCCGTTTTGGGCACATTGTGATTGACTAAAAAGCCGCTTAAAAGCGCGTTTGTTTGTTTGTTTTGAGCACATCTTCGGGCATTTTCAGTCCTTTAACACCTTTATACGCTCACTGTATATAGTTGCCAGTTGCTTTAAAGGCATTAACGGGGAAAAAAAAAGAAAACTACTAATCTATGGTCTAGTCCACAATATTCAATTATTAGTCTAATTACTCATGCATTTGACATCTAAGCTTACTTCTGTTTGTTAAAAGAGTGTTTGTGTATTAACTTCCTATCGATTTCAAATATGTTTTCATTAGTTGATCGTTTGTTTGTTGTTTTTGAGAATTCAAATGTTTTGTTGGTATATCTTGATTTTTTTTTTCTTATCTTCCATCTCTTTCTTCTTTCCAGTGTCATGCGTTCATCATATTTGTATTAATTCTTGTATATAGATGACTCCGGTTGACTTGTTCAGTACTTAATCGCACAAATGAATGTTAGCTATTGACGCTTTTACTTTGGATGCTAGAATACATGTGATTCAGTGTAACAGTCTGTGACAATGTGTCTATGTGAGTGTGCATGCGTGTGCATGCGGATGTGTGTGTGTGTGTGTGTGTGTGTGTGTGTGTGTGTGTGTGTGTGTGTGTGTGTGTGTGCGCGCGTGTGCG
>CM031603.1:22101601-22109101 GCA_018398815.1 Conus ventricosus | reverse complement strand
ACACGCATGAGTGAGTGAGTGAGTGAGTGAGTGTGTGCGCGTGTGTGTGTGTGTGCACGCGTGCGCGCACACGTGTGTGTGTGTGTGTGTATGAAACTTGTGAATGATAGGAGACATTAAGCATGTAGTTGTAACGTATGTTGTTGATCTGTAATGATGTTTCTCGCAGAGTCGGCGTACATGAGTGAACACTAGGAAATCATAGGCTCACTGTAGAGTCTGTCGATTGGAGTCCTCTTTCTCTCGTGATTACACACCAGAATTTGTTGCGCCTAGGCCTTGCTTCAAGGAGTCGAGTATTTATAGACTGACGCAATTAGATTGTTTTGAGAATGTTCATTGTGTCTGGGAGCTGTTTCTCAAGGTACAAGCTAGGTGGTTTCAAGCAGACAGAGTAAAATCACAAACGAATGGGCTTATTCTGTGCTCTTGAATCTGGCGTAAAGCTATAGGATCACTGGTGAGCGCAAGGGCCTGAAATGTGTGTCAACTAAGTTTAACGATTTTTTTGTGATTTCATCGGTGAAGATCCCCCCCCCCCCCCCCAAAAAAAAAAAAAAAAAAAAAAAAAAACAACAAACAAACAAAAACCCAACAAAAAAAAACAAGGGAAATAATTGGTGGGAGTTGCTCTTGTGATCGATCAAAATATCAGTTTAACATTAGATGCTGGCTCAAATTTATGGCAGGCCTCAAAACGCTTACATGGGTCATACAGTGTTTTAGTGCAACATCTTCATTGTAGCGTGTGACTTGCGCCTTTCAAACGCTTTGCTGGCTTGTCTCCTAAGAGGAGTCCGTAGGGCTACAGGCATTTTGTCTTCATCCAGGTGGACTGCATAGCGGAGACCAAGATCTGTGATGAATTCGGCATCACTGGCTACCCCAAGCTGAAGGTCTTCAAAGGAGGAGAGTTTGTGGAGGATTACGAGGGACCTCGAGATGCAGGTGTGCACAGCTTTGTGTATGGGGTGTGGGTGTGTGGGTGTGGGTGTTGTGTTGTGTTGTGTTGTGTTGTGTTGTTGTGTGTGTGTGTGTGTGTGTGTGTGTGTTGTGTTGTGTTGTGTTGTGCTGTGTTGTGTTGTGTTGTGTGTGTGTGTGTGTGTGTGTGTGTGTGTGTGTGTTGTGTTGTGTTGTGTTGTGTGTGTGTGTGTGTGTGTGTGTGTGTGTGTGTGTGTGTGTGTGTGAATGCGTGTGTGTGTGTGTGTGTGTGTGTGTGTGTGTGTGTGTGTGTGTGTGTGTGTGTGTGTGTGAGGGGGGGGGGGGGGTGCGTGGAGGGGATTTTTTTTTTTTTTGGGGGGGGGTCAAAGGTGATTTGAGGCAAAAAGAGGGGACAAACAGACAGACAGACAGACGGACAGACTGAGACAGAGAAAGACAGACAAACAGAAACGGACAAACAGACCGACAGACAGAGTCTTCCTCAATCGACAGTTACTTATCAAATGTAATCGGGAGTTAAGTATAATCTGTTTACTGTGCTTTCTTTCTCTCCATCTCCCTTGAGTCAGTTAGCTGGTCTAGTTATCCAGTCAGGGTGACTGAGTGAGTGGCTGAAAAGGTGATTGAGAAAGAGAAAAGTAAACAAAATAGACTGAGTGGGGAAAAAAACAGTATGGGTTTTATTCATTTTACTTGAAATGAATTGTCATTTGAATTGCTGAATGAGTTTTTTGGTAAGCTGATGAAACTGAGTGTGTCAATGGTATGTGGTGCATTTGAAAACGCATGTCAACGTATGGTTTAATGTGCGTTACTCGTCGGTTTGAAAGCCTTAGACAAAATACCCAGTGTTTTGGAACATTTGCCATTTCGTACAGCTTGTCCCCAGGTCAGTAATATTCTTAATGGATTAGAACTAAAAGGTTGGAGAATGAAAGCGCTGGTTTTCAGTCTACCAGCCATAAAGGCTTGACACAGTTCAGAAAGGAAAAGGGAATATTATATAAGTCAAAGAAACACACAAACCAAACATTTTAGTTGGTAGCCTGCTAGCAACAGTGAATATTCTTCTGATCCGGATTCCACTTTGAATACCATACAGGTCTCGTAGAAGGAGAATTTACTCATGATCACTGGAAGGCCCCCTTCCGGGGTAAAACCCTTTGTCTGACCCTTTTGCCTGACCTGGACATGTCTTTGGGAATGGCAGTTCTTCAGCGGACCCGACTGATAGCAGAAATGCGTCTGGGCGACAGTGAGACCCAACAACTTCAGACGTCAGGAGAAAAAAAAAGTGTTGCTGTAAGCCCTGCCAACCACAAAAGCCACATCAGGGCTAAAACAACTCCCCGTGTCAACCATCATCTGCAGACGGCGCCTCCGCTGGTTGGGTCATGTCATGAGATCACCCTTATCAAGACCTGCAAACCAGGCCATTAAATGGACCCCTGCAGGCCAGAGAAAAAGAGGACGACCCAGGATGAGCTGGCGACAGACAGTGGAGAGAGACCTCAGACTCGTTGACAGAGGATGGAGTGACACCAGCAGACTCGCTGAGGACCGTGCACAGTGGAGTGACTTCCCTGCCTCATGCGTCGCAAGACGCAGGAGCATCTAAGTCTAAGGGCTGAAACACTATAAAATTAAACAGAACAAAGTGAGAGAATTAAAGTTAAAGCACAATACCAGTTATTTGTTTAAATCAAAAGATCTGAAAAAAGAGGGTCTATCACACTCAAGTTGAAATCAAATCTTCTTAAAAACAATGATTTCTTTCAAAAATTCAAAACTCAAATCCGGGGGAACATTTCGGAAAAAGACTTTCATTGAGCTTGCCGTAAAGTGTCTATGTCCGACATCATATAGTTCCCTTCATGCAATTAGAATGTATCTAATGCTGAGACGTTCATCACATGGGACACAACCTGCGCGTGGAGCTTCTTCACTCTTAAAAGATACGAATGAGTTAAAATTTAAAAAAAAAAAAAACAACTAATGGACAGTGTGCAGCCGGCATAAAACTGTTTTTTCTTTGCGAACTCGAAAGGTAGATGAGAGGAACTCTTATAGGTTTGGACGGATGAAAGGAATTCTTTTAGGTTTGGACGGATCTGGAAAAGTTATCTGTCTGTGTATTCCAGTCCTCTTGCGAGAGGTTTCTGATATAATCAGTAACCTTCGGTTTCAAATCTGAGTAGGGGGTAGATAAGTTAACAAGGCATTTATGTTTGAAGTATTATTAAAGCCATGCACGAAAAGGGAGAGAGAGAAAAAGAAACCGAAAGGAGCATCACATTTTGGACATGTGCAGACTCTTACCCAGCAATGTTTTTTGTTGGGGATGTGATTAACTCTGAGACAGCTGGCTGTCACTGCAGACAACGTCATCCAGACGATGATCAAGATGGTGGGCCCATCTCCAAGCAGCTGAAGACTGTGCAAGACCTGGAGGACTTCAAAGCCCGCGATGGAGGCTGTGTGGTTGGTACGTGAAAGGCAGAGAGAGAGAGAGAGAGAGAGAGAGAGAGAGAGAAGAGAGAGAGAGAGAGAGAGAGAGAGAGAGAGACAGACAGACAGACAGACAGACAGACAGACAGACAGACAGAAAGAGACAGAGACAGAGAGAGAGACAGAGAGAGACTCAAGACTCAAGATAATTTATTCACGTTTTAGGCCATAGCCCCTCGTGAAGGGGATTGCGTGTTAATTACAGTCATCTTAGTAGCTGAGCAACTGCACGCAAACATAACAACTACATATTCGAAATAATACATTATGACAGAATACACGATCGCAACTTGAATGCTTTGAATAAATAAATTGACAAATTTTTAACAGTTTGCTCATGAGTACATGCCATAAGAAGAGCCAATCTAAACTGGCTTGGGAATTTATAAAACTTGATTGGTATATACTGAGCTCTTAGTTTGTGCAAGGCAGGACAACACAACACAAAATGCACATCATTTTCTGTATCCTTTCTACAAAGTGGACATATCAAATCTGCTTCACTATGAGAACGATAACGGTAATAATGCTCGGCAATTTCAGAAATACCAAGTCTGAACCTTGTCGTTATATACTTTAAATGCCTGTCCAGGTTTAGCTGTAAATAAATTTTAACATCAGGTACGGTACAAAAGGACCTGTAATAAATAAATCTTTCACTGTTATCCATATGAAAATTCCATTCCTGCCACCTGCACGAAATTAGTCTATCTCTAAAGACTCTGAGAAAATCGCCAGTCGCATTAACGCCTTGATTCAACCAAACATAACCAAATCCAAACAGATACAGTTTACAACGAACATTTGACACCCAGTTTCTTTTATCACGTTCATCTAAATCAAACAACATACGATAGGCCTTATATGGTAATCTGCTCTCATGCATTCTTGTTAATTTTAACCAAAACTTAACACATTTTATGGCAGAGTTTATGTAAATAGGGTACCTGTTCGTTTCGCCGTATACAAGGTCATTGGGTGTCCGCAGTTCAACTCCTAAAAATCTCTTGAGCCCAAACAAGTGGACCTTTTCGCATTGTAGAGCTGCTTTTTCTAACCCCCATAACTCGGCACCGTATTGTACTATTGGCTGAATCTGTGCGTCAAACAGTTTCAGAAAAGTATGCAGGGAATTATTTTTTAACTTAAAGAGTTTTTGCAAAATACATAACAAAGCATTTTTGGCTCTACTCGAAAGGTTATTACAAGCTGCTACAAAACTAAGTCTCGTAGAAAAGTAAATTCCTAAGTACTTATATGCATTAACGACAGGCATAGTTGTACCACTGAAAGTCCATTTTTCATATGCAGATAAATGCCCCCCTTTCCTAAACACAACAACATTACTTTTATCCATATTTACCTTTAAACGTAAGGCTGACGCTGCGCGATGCAAACTATTTATCTGGGTTTGTAGACCAACGACTGTTTCAGCCAACAAAGCCACATCATCAGCCAATAGCAATATGAACAGCTCAAAGTAGTCATACGTAAACGTCGCACCATGTCGGCCTCCTCTAATCACTTCCAGTGCTAATTCATTTATGAATAAAGAAAATAAAACAGGACTGCATACATCACCTTGTTTCACCCCACGAGTACAGTTAATGTAATTAGTTAAATTAGCACCACATCTGACCCTAGCCTTTACATTGACATACATGCTACGAACACATTGATACAGTTTACCTTTGATTCCATTTTTCAAAAGGATTGGCCACAACAAGTTTCTTTCTATTGAATCAAACGCCTTTTCAAAATCAATAAAGGCAACATATAACTTACGATTGAAACAAAACTGTTTTTGTATTAGCGCCAACAAAGTAAACATATGATCAACTGTTGAGTATCCTCTTTTGAATCCTGCTTGGTGTTCACCTGTCAAATTATATTTTCTACCCATTCTTGAAGTCTGTTATTTATAACTGCACTATATATTTTACTGCTGATATCACACAAAGATATGCCTCTGTAATTACTGGGATTATTAACATCACCTTTTTTGAATAAAGGAAGTATTATAGAATCAGTCCAGTTATCTGGAAAAATACCTTTGTCAAACAATGCATTAAAAAATTTCACAAAAAAATCACAAACCCGACCTCCCGCATATTTCAACATTTCCCCAATGATTCCATCTGGACCAGCAGCTTTACCATTCTTTAACCTATTTATTGCAAGCAGTACCTCTTCTCTTGATATTGGGCGATTCATAGCCATCGTCTCCTCTCCATCTTCCTCAGAATAATCTTGATCATTATCCAGAAAAACTGTACCTCTTGTTTCCTCTAGTTCTAATAAACCCTTAAAATGCTTAAACCAGTCCTCAACTGTCAAATTATTATGAACGTGTTTCCGTTTAAAAGATATTGTATGCACAGTTTCCCAAAACTCTCTTTGACTGTTTACGCTAGTGACAAGTTTTTCCAACAGCATATCATTGTACTGTTTTTCTTTTCTTTTTAACAAGTTTTTATATTCTCTTCTAGCAACACAATAAGCATGACTGTCCTTTTCATCTCTTGTTTTCCTAAAGTTTAAGAGCAGATCTTTTGCTTTTGCTTTGCTTAATTTGCATTCTCTATCATACCAGTCACTCTTATCTCTCACTGTCAAATTGATTTTCTTTTTCATAATATCAGCTTGTTTCCTAATACATTCATTAAACGTGTTCAAAGCATCATTGCAACTAAAATCAATCAAACTAATTGCATGATCAAGCAAAGACAATGTTTCATTAGACTGCATTGCAATGACATAAACATGTTCAAAATCAACATTCCACACAAACTTTTCAATTACCTGTTGTCTTTGCATTGGTGTAGGAGCACTCATGATATTGCTTCTCATGGAAAATTTACAATGTAACTCAATGGGTAAGTGATCCGATTCTAGTCTGTCTGATACAATCAATTTACATGAAGAAGAAAGGACGGTAAACAGTTCTTTGGTGACTAGGAAATAATCATTAACACTGTTTCCTGTTTCAGATATATATGTATAACTGCTATCAGTATTACCACTGCAAAAACCATTAAGAATACACAAACCAAGAGCTGTACACATATTTAACAAACATTTACCATAAGTATTAAGTACATTATCTGCAGATTTTCTTACATAGCAATCCAAAACGAAAGGGTGTCAAACTGATCGCAAGGTACATTATTGTCGAGACAGAGAGAGAGAGAGAGTGGGAGAATAAGAGAGAGTCTGTGGGCGCGTATGTGTCAGTGCGGGGCGTGCATGTGAGTGTGGTGTGTGTGTGTGTGTGTGTGTGTGTGTGTGTGCGTGTGTGTGTGTGTGTGTGTGGGCGTCCGTGTGTGTGTGTGTACGTGCGGTGGTGTGGTGTGTGTGTGGTGGGGGGGGGGGGGGGGGGGGGGGGCATGCGTGCGTGCATGTGCGGTTTCGCAAGAAATCCAAGACATAATATGTATATTGTTAGGATTCTTCAAGAAATAATTACCAAGTGGCATGTGTGTTGTCAGGTTTCTCAGAAAACCCCAGATATAAAGCCTTTGTTGTCAGAGTTCTACAAGAATTTAAGATGTGATATATGTAATGTCGATATTTTCTTTTAAAAATCCAAGGTGTAACATATTATATGCATGTGTTGTTCTCAGGGTTCTTCGCGAAAATCTAGACATATGTGTGTTACAAGGTCCTACAAGAAGTCATATATTTAAACTTTTGCCCCGAGAATGTTAATAGAAATCCCAAATGCGATGTCTGTGTCGCCAGGATTCTTCAAGAAGGCCAAGAGTTACATGGCGCAGGCCTTCAATCAAACGGCAGAGGAGTACGGGGACCTGAGGTTCGCTTACACCTCGTCTCCGGAGCTTTTCAAACACACGAAATACAAAGAGTATGTTTTTTTTTTCCTAAACTTTTGCCTGAGTAGCTGACTGTTTTCTTGAATCTTTTCATCTGTATATGTTAGATTAAAGAGCAGAGCTGACCACTCAAACTGTTGGCACAATGTGACCTCTCTTGCGTTCTCGTTGGATCCTCAAACATAGGCTCACTAATTTTCTTTTGTGGTGAGTACGC
>CM031603.1:22081601-22096601 GCA_018398815.1 Conus ventricosus | reverse complement strand
GGGGGGTAAGAGTGGAGTTGGGAGAAGGATGAATGAGGTGGAAGACAGAGTTAGGACAGATTATGGGAAGGAGAGATGGATGGAGTGAGGTCGGTGGTCGTGGTGGTGAGAGCGGGTTGGGAGGGGGGGGGGGGGGGGGGAGGCTAGGTGGAAGGGAGGAAGCGCATTGAGGGTGAAGGGTGGGGGGGGGGGTAAGGTGGAGTTGGGAAAAGGATGAGTGAGGTGGATGACAGAGTTAGGGAAGAGTTTGGGAAGAAAGGATGGGTGGGAGTGAGGTCGTGGTCAGAGTAGTGGCGTGGGGTCGGGGGGGGGGGGGGGGGGGGGGGGGGGGGGGGAAGGCGGAAGGGAGGGGTGCGTATTGAGGTTGGGGGGGAGGGTGGTGTGGAGGAAGGTTGAGTGAGGTGGATGAAAGGGTTAGGGAAGGTTGGGGATGATAGGGTGGGAGATAGGATGGGAGGTTTTGTGGGAGGGAGGAGGGAGGTTAGGCGGCAGATGTGAAATGGTGGGATTTACGCCCTCATTTGCTGGTGGGTCTTGAATGTCTCTCAGATGTGTGTGTGTGTGTGTGTGTGTGTGTGTGTGTGTGTGTGTGTGTGTGTGTGTGTGTAAGCGCGTGCGTGCGTGCGTGCGTGCGTGCGTGCGTGTGTGTGTGCGCGCGCGCGCGCGTGCGTGCATGTGTGTGTGCGCGCGCGCGTGCGTGCATGTGTGTGTGTGCGCGCGCGCGTGCGTGCATGTGTGTATGTCTGTCTGTCTCTCTCTCTGTCTGTTTCTTTGTCTGTCCGTTCGTCGGTATGTCTGTGTCTCTTTGTGTGGGAGTCTGCGTTGCGACGGAGGGGTGTAGAGGGAGGTCATGGGCGAAAATGCAAAAAATTCAGGACAAGTTTCAGTGAGTTGTCTCCCTTTAGAATGGGAAAGCAGATTGACTTTGTGGGGCGGAGGGTGAGCTTAAGTGGGTGTGTATATACGTCTTTGTATTTTCTGTATAGAGGTATGGCTATGATTTATAGCTGTATTGCTATGATATATAGATGTATGACTACAGATTTTCTGTGAAAACGTATATCTATGGATTTCGTTTATCTATCGATTATGTCAAGTCTATGGATTTTCTCTATATTTGTCCGTGGATTTTCTGTATGAATGGATGGGTGTTTACGGTTTACGGTGTTTACGGTGTTTACGGGGATTTGTTTTTTTTTTTTCAGGATGGAAAGCTTCGAGAAGTTCGTTCGAGGGGTGTTGTCGGAAGAGATGGACCCTTTCATCAAATCAGAGGCCGTCCCCGAAACTAACAACGAACCAGTCAAGGTCAGTCACTGCGATGTATGATTCATGTGCAGTAATGTTCAGATGTGTGTATGGGCTATGTCTGAGAAAGTACCGGGATTCGTGCCTGACTGAAAGACTGTGCTTTACACACATACAAAAAAAAGTCAACTACAACGACAAAAAAAAAGAAAACAAAAGCAAAACGAAAACAAACAAACAAACAAACAACAAAACAAAAGCAAAAGAATAACACTAAAAATAAAAAATAAAAAAAAAAATAAATAGAAAAAAAAATCTGCGCATCGTGTGTGAAAATTCGACTTATTAGTGACTTACAATCTGACGTATACATACTTAAATTGATCATTTTTTTCCCAGGATATATTATTTTTAATCAGTCACACTACTATGAGTTTCTGTGAAATTTTGTTTTGTTGTTTTCCGTGTCAGTATGCTACGTTATGTTTTTATTCTTATTGATTTTTTGGGAAGGTTTTTTTTTTGGCTGTGTGTGGTGATCGTGGGAGTATTGGGCTTTTGCGACTTTTTAAGCCTGTTTGTGTCTTGTTCTTGTTCTTATCATCATCATCATCATCATCTATTTAAAGCCACTACTACCACTTCTATAGTTATAAGTAGTAATAGTAGAATTATAATAATTATTATCATCATTATTATTGTTATTCTATTATTGTTATTATTATATCATTTCATTACCACCACCACCATCATCATCATCATTTCATTGTTATCATCATCATCATCACCACCACCATCAATACCATATTTCCTTCATTATTATTGTTATTATCATATTCATTATTATCATTATTATTATTACTGTTTTGTTTATTTTCTTCTCCTTCTTCCTCTTCTTCTTCTTTTCTTTTTCTTCTTCTTCTTCTTCTTCTTCTTCTTCTTCTCCTTATTCTTCTTCTTCTCACTGTTTCTCATCATCATCATTATCATTATTCCAGAAAGTAGTGGGGCGCAACTTCAACCAGCTGGTCAACGACAAGCAGAAGGATGTACTGATCGAGTTTTACGCCCTTGGTGTACTCACTGCCAGGACCTTGCCCCAAGTACAGACGTGTGGGAGAAACTGGTGAGACACACACACACACACACACACACACACACACACACACACACACACACACACACACACACGCATGCGCGCGCGCTTACACACACACACACACACACACACACACACACACACACACACACACACACACACACAACACACACACAAGTACAGACGAGTGGGGGAGCTGGTGAGATGCGTGTATACACACACACACACACACACTCTCTCTCTCTCTCTCTCTCTCTCTCTCTCTCTCTTCTCTCTCTCTCTCTCTCTCTCTCTCTCTCTCTCCACACACACACACACAGAGGGAGAATACCAACTAAAAAGCCAAGCACAGAGATTGTGCAAAGAAAACAATTTATCTCCTTGCCAGTTCACGCACTCGGCGAGGAGTTTCCATGTAAGCATAATATTCCTAGAACCCTTCAGTTTGGTGTCTGTAGACTTTGCTTCCCATGACCTGCTCCTTGGCATACATCTTCCCCAAAATTTCGTGCCAGAGCATTTGCCCTGTTGCAACATAAAAGTAGCCAAATCCAAGCGCTCTAGTTTGTAGCATCGTATGATACATCTTAATGTTTCTTCTTCTTCTTCTTCTTTCTTTCTTTCTTTCTTTCTTTCTTTGCCCTGTTGCAACATAAAAGTAGCCAAATCCAAGCGCTCTAGTTTGCAACATAGTATGATACATTTTAAATGTTTCTTCTTCTTCTTCTTCTTTTTCTTCTTTCTTTCTTTCTTTTTTCTTTCTTTCTTTCTCTCTTTCTTTCTTTCTCTTTCTGTCTGTGTCTGTATGTCTGTCTGTCTGTCTCTCTCTGCATGTATGCATGTTGCGTGTGTGTGTGTGTGTGTGTGTGTGTGTGTGTGTGTGTGTGTGTGTGTGTGTGTGTGTGTGTGTGTGTGTGTTGGATGAAGAGAGAGAGAGAGGAGAGAGGGAGGAGAGAGAGAGAGAGAGAGAGAGAGAGAGAGAGAGAGAGAGAGAGAGAGAGAGAGACAGACAGACAGACAGACAGACAGAGACATAAAATATGTATTGCTAACGTGCCTGATATTACCAGTCTGTGGTGGGATTTCTTCTTCACAGTTTAAAACGAACCCAACCTGGTGATTGCCAAGATGGACGCCACGGCCAACGATGTTCCGACTCCCTACGAAATCAAAGGGTCAGTGCACGTGCAATCTATCTGGACCAGTTGATACAGAAACTACAGGCAGCTCGACCTCTTTATCGAACTGTTGTGTTGTGTTAGGTTTCCTTTGTTCTGTGAAGGCAGTAATGTTTCAACTGTCTTGAAAATCATCTGTGTTCGCGTATTTGTTTGCGCCGTTGTCCGTCTCTGTTGTCGGTTTGTTTTGTCTGTGTAAATGATCGTTTTTTTTTTAATGTTTGGTTAGCTGTCAGTCTGTCTATTTGTCTCTCTGTGTGTCTGTCTGTGTGTCTGTCTCTCTGTATCTGTCTGTCTGTCTGTCTGTCTCTCTCGGTATGCACGCTTGGTGTGTGTGTGTGTGTGTGTGTGTGTGTGAGTGTGTGTGTGTGTGAGAGAGAGAGGAGAGAGAGAGAGAGAGAGAGAGAGAGAGAGAGAGAGAGAGACAGACAGACAGACAGACAGACAGAGACAGAGAGCATAATAAATTCGTTATCGTGAATTTCCAGTATCTTGTTTGTTAAAATGTCTAACCAAAACCTGCTTTGCAACGGTATTACAGATTTGTTGTCCAAAAGTTTTATTTTCAACAAAGATACCTCTATCAGCATTCTTGTCACTGAGACCTCGGTCAGTGAAAAGACTAGTTGCTGGAACTGTAGGAGAAATAATAAGGATGGCACATGCCGGCTCTCACCGTCTCTCAGACGGCCGCACAGAACCACAAAAGAGTGGAGCGATGTTGCCAGAAAATCATCAGTGGTGCATCCATGACCTCTACCGAGATAGAGACCAAACGGAGGCTACACTGAGCAATTAAGTGATGGTTCTTTAAACAAAAATGATCAGTTACTTGGAAGACCGGCTGTGTAGATCAAGCCTTGACTCAATCATTGAATCTATTCACCGTTGTTTTGTTCGTTTGTTTGTCTTTTCAAAAGTATTTTACCTTCATAGCTGCTCGTGTTGTTGATCCATTTCAGATTCCCGGACATCTACTTCGCAGCAAAAGGTGCCAAACACAAACCAGTGAAATACACGGTGAGTCTTGCTGTGTGTCGCGCATGCCCTTCAACTGACAAGATGTAATGCATATAAACATACTCCCAGTTTATCTTGAATACGCGTGTACATGTCAAGAGCATGTTTACTATGAAAATACCCATGATCTACCAGTCAGTTAGGTGTATTAGATCTAAAGCTATTTTAAGATCCGTCAAATACAGTACTTTCATAGATGTTTGTCAGATTTAAAAAAACGTCACAATTAAACATGCGTTATAATGTGTTTCATCACTGAGACATTCCTTAAAGAACAAAAACCGTTTTTGGCCGTTATAGCCACTAGTGACGGCTATTCTGGTAAAATAAAACATCGGGCATCATCCGTGACCCATAATGAACATTCTCACAAATTTTCAGAAAGATCGGCCCAAAAGTTGTGTCTGGAGCGAGTGGAAACATTTTGACCACGGACAGACACACAGACAGACGCACAGACAGCATTTCTTCGTTCCCATTGTAAAGTACTCCTGTTCTATAAGAACTGGGAGTACAACAAAGGGCGACCACCCCTACAGTGGTGGCTTGATCACTATGAACTGTCCCCGTGGCTGTAACATAATTTTTTTATCAGTCTTTCAAAGAAGGGAGAGTCTGTGACCGAAAGTACATTTACAATCTTACATAGACCAAAAGAAAAGCAAGCTTCAAGACTGACAAACTTTGTCACAGGGTAAATCGAATATAGAGGAATATAACTGAAAAAAAAAATAAAAAGATTTTAAGCAGAGTGTTTGGTTGGAGATAAATCTGTTCTAGAGGAAAAGTGCATAGTCCAGTAAAAAAAAAAGAAATTCAGGGATGGTGTGTGTGTGTGTGTGTGTGTGTACTATTTTTTAAATTTTTTTTGTGGGTTGGGTGAGGAGGGAGGGGGGGGGGGGACTTGCTGTGTTTTGTTGAGGTAACTCCGGTATCAAAGAACGTTTTTCTAAAGGGTATGAGCATTGGCTTTGAGATAAATCTAGTATTGAAAAAAAGAGAAAATATTTCAGAATTAAACAGATATTTGAAATGGAGAGTGTTCTCAATATGAAAAAAAAATAGCATGATAAGAGAACGTATTAAACACCCCACCCCCACCCAAAGGGTTTTAAACGGAGGGAGCGCTGCTGGGAGGTAACTCTAATAGAGACATCGAAAATTGTATCTAGAGAACAATTAGTTAAGAAAGTCCTTGTTTGGTGGTAATCGAACAAACCAAATCGAAAATAGTCCAGAAAAAAAAAAGTTTTATTTTCAGGGGAGAGTCTCTTTGTTGGGAGGTGAATCTAATCTGTAGAAAGAGAAAATCTTGCAGAGAAAAAAACCTTGCAGAGAAAATTATTCAAATGAAAGTGTGATTGTTGTGGTTAAATTCTAATACATGCAACAACAACAAACCCCAGAACTTTTTTTTTTTTTTTTTTTTTTAGATAGCAGGGAGTTTTATCTCGAGGTAAGTTTAGTACATACAAAGAGTGAATTTTCCGGGGAAAATGTGTGCGTGTGTGTGTGTGTCTTTATTCAAAGGAGGAACCGCTTGGATGAAGGTAAATTTGATATACACAAAAAAAATTCTTAAAAACAAAACAAAACAATAAGGGAGTCTTCGGGAGCGATAAATTTAGCATAAACAAACAGAAAATATCCCAGCAATATAAAACAAGGCGAGGACTTTTTTTAGGAGGCAAATTTAGAGCATTACAAAGAGAAAATATCTCCAGGGGAAAGAAAGTGTTTTTTCAGGTATGGGATATTTGTTTGTAAGTGAATCTGTTGTGAACAAAGAGAGGGTAATCGATCTTTTCTGGAAGGTAAAATTAAAGTGGACAAAACAAAATATAGAGAAAAAAAAATCAGTGCAGGTGATCTTTGTTGTGACGTAGATTTGGCGTAAACAAATAGAGAAATATTCCAGAATTTTTTTTTATATATATGGTGGATTCCTTGTTAGAAGTTTAATTCATTGAGGTAAAAAAAAAAGAAAGAAAAAAGTCGTTCAAGGGAGATCACTGTTGTGCGGAAAGTCATTCCAAAGAGGTCTCGCTCTACCAAAGCAGGCGAGGAAGTGCTGGCATATAAGTTTGTTTCTCGTTGGTGGGGAGGTGGGGGGGGAGATTGTGCAGTCATTAGAGAAGCCAGTGACAGTTTTCGAAAGTGTCAGTACGACTTTACGCTTACGCCCTTCTCTCTCTCTCTCTCTCTCTCTCTCTCTCTCTCTCTCTCTCTCTCTCTCTCTCTCTCTCTCTCTCTCTCTGTGTGTGTGTGTGTGTGTGTGTGTGTGTGTGTGTGTGTATACTCGACCAACTAGAGAGAGGCAGAGAGACGTAAGACCGACAGAGAGAGAGAGAGAGAGAGAGAGAGAGAGAGAGAGAGAGAGGAGGAGGAGAAGAAGAAGAAGAAGAAGAAGAAGAAGAACAACAACAGCAACAACAACAACAACGAGACAGACAGACGGACAGACAGGCAGATTCCAAGACAGAGACAGAGAGACGGGAAGACCCGGAGAAGAGCCAATAGAGGTACGTGTCCCTTGCAGGGTCCACGGGAGGTGAAGGAGATCGTGAAGTTCGTGGCGGAGGAGGCCACAGACGACCTGGTGGGCTTTGACCGCTACGGCAACAAGAAGGAAAGCGCCAAGAAGACAGAGCTCTGAGCACACCTGCACGCAGACAGACAGACAGACACACGTACAAGTGCGCGCGCGCACAAACATATGCAAGCAAGCATGCATGCACTCAAGCACACACACACACACACACACACACACACACACACACACACACACACACTCACAGAGCTCTGTTCGACATCCATTCAGCGCACGAGAACATCTATGGAGTATAATAGTATCTATCCTCAACTAAAGCAACGAAAGGTTTTGCCAAAGACACAGAATAACCTGAATATTCTTAGGTACCGAATATCTTCGGCATCACCAAACATAGCAATATCCTGAAACAGCAATGTACGAATGTTACTACAGAGCTCTCGTTACTTCTGTTTTACATTTATGTGTCCTCATCCAAATATTTTTTCCTTTGGTTAATCAAGGATAAAAACTTTCCTATTTTATTGGTGTGTTGTATTTCTGCTTTCATTTTTGGATATCTTGGTGTGTATGTTGTTGGTCTTTTTGGCGTGCATCTTTATACTAGTGTTGTCTCCCTTGATTCCATGGTGCCAGTATTTAAATAGTCATCATCGATATCCGTCACGCTTATAAGGACATGCAACATTACTTGTGTCATCAGTCACCACCGCTGTGAATGCGAAGAACAATCAGATGTGTGTGCCTGTGACCCCTCAGTTTGCGGGGAAAATGATTGGAAGATGATGAAGAAATAAACCTGTTGTTTTAACCGTTGTTTCAGTTTCAGTGTGATTAGAACTGACCGTCTACGATCCTTTTTTGAGAGCTTTCAACAACGCCTAGAAAAGAAAGTTTCGTCATGAAAAAAGACTCAACCTAATGAACAACAACATAATATACTCATTATCGATGACAACAGGTAACAGATTCGCCAAACTAATGACATTCGTAATTGAAGCGTACTTCATGCGTCAGACACTCAGCTTGAGTTTTCGAGAACAAAAAAGAGCAAAACATAAAAACTATTCCACCAAAATACAGCCCTTTCAGGACTTGCAACGCATAGAAAAGAAAATTTCGTCAAGAAAAAGACCCAACCTAATCAACAACCACATATATACATAATCATATATGATAACAGATCTTAAATAAATTAATGTTTGCGAAGCGCCAAGAGAAACGTGGACAAACGAGTCATAAGACAAAACACGACGCGTTTTGACTTCTTATGTCTTCTTTAGACAAGACACAAACAAATAGGACAATGCAAATGAACGAATTTTTCACTTAGCTTAGATCTCTTCAGCGCAAGGTAGGCAGGCGTTGAATCTTAGATCTCTTCAGCGCAAGGTAGGCAGGTGTTGATTCAACGCCTGCCTGCATGAGCTTAAGAGATCTAAGCTAAGTCAAAAACTCGTTCATTTTCATTGTCCTATTTGTTTGTGTCTTGCCTGAAGAAGACCTAAGAGGTCGAAACGCGTCGTGTTTTGTCTTGTGACTCGTTTGTCCACGTTTCTCTTGCCGGTTCGCTAACATTTATTCAAGATTTGTTTAGATTTCCGCCTGCAGTCGTCTCACTTTGCGACTAGAACAGATGACAGATTCGCCAAATAATGACGTCTTCAAGGAACCGTATACCGGGTATCAGCCACTTAACTTGAGTTTTCGAGAAACGAATGAACAAAACATTAAAAACCATTTCACAAAAAATATTGCCCTTTCCAATGCTTGCACAACAACCAGAAAAGAAAGTTCCAAAGTAAGGTGACTGCAGGCGGAAATTTAAAACAAATTTGACAAATTTTGAAAAGAATTGTTTATGAGTCCACCTAAAAATAGGGACAAACAAATTAGCCTGCAAGAGAAAACACACACACACACACACACACACACACACACACACACACACACAAACGTGTCTTGTCTTGCAGCTTGTCCCACCCTGTTGTTTGGCGGACTTCCTAACGATATCTTTTGAAAATTAGAAAAAGAAGTTCCATCGTGTAAAAGACTAATCAACGGTAACATAAATTTATGATTATCTACAACAACATACATATAACAGATTTGCAAAACGAACGACATACATAGTTGAACTTTGCTTTGGTCATCAGCACTCAGTATGGAGTTTTCGAAAAAGAATTGATAGGGCATAAACCCTTCCACAGAAAACAAAGCTACAAGAAGGCCATGTTGGTAAATAGACACTGCAGAATAAACAGCTAGTGTCCACTGTGTACAATGTTTGAAAACTCAGTACACTTTGTCCTTCGTGGGCGAAGATGACCACGACTTCTGCTGTCACTAAGTGATGGTGTGTGGTGTGTGTGTGTGTGGTGTGTGTGTGTGTGTGTGTGTGTGTGTGTGCGCGCGCGCGCGCGCGCGCGCGAAGATGACTGATCAGGCCGATCCTAGCATCGAAGAGTCTAGTGCAGTGTGGACAGGGTAGGTCTGAAGGTGAGCCAGGCTGAGAGGTGAAGTCGTGATTCGCGCGTGAACTGGTTTCTCGTGAGGGAGAGTTCCGCAAGGTCGTCAGCCTCACTCTCTCATCCCAGCTCATCTGAATCCAGTGGCAGGCAAGACACAGTCAAGACGGCTGGAGATGAACCGACGTGCCAGCAGTGTCCTCCGTGTCTCTCTGAGCCCTGTTCGCTCTCCACAACACTTTCCTGGATCCGCCTTCTTGCCCGTCGAACCATTTCGTCGTTTTCTCCGCGTAGTCTGCCGAAACCAGTTTTCACATGCATCGGTAGACAAGCCCAAGCTCACCAAGGGTTGGAGTCCCGTCGGCTACCCTCACATAGTTCTGCCAGCCAGTCAATGCCGTTGCTCGGGTATAGCCACTATTGCATGCAAACAGCTACGAGGAGCCCAAGATGAGAGCTGTGTGCCAGATGAGGACCGAACCGGACGAACCAACCTGACAGGGCGCGACATGTTCCCCTGTAAGAGTTACTACCTCCGACCCCGCCCCTGGGTCCCCATACACCCCATAGTCACCAGATAGCGGCAGAATTGCTGGCTTGTAATGAACTGGGGGCAAGACGAAAGGTGGGGGAAACAGCAGGAGCATGTGGACTTTCTAGAGTAAGGGCAGCTAAATGGGCCACAGAGGAAGGGAAAAGGGAGACTACTTCAAGGGATAGAAAAAAGAGGGGGGGGGGGGGGGGAGGGCGGGACCGACTTTCAAGAGAGCCATAGAAAAGAGGAAATTATAGCACAGAATGTACAGAAAGAGGTGAAGCCCACCTGGAGGAGAGGGAGACGAGGTCTCTATTGATGGACTAGACTTTTAACCCCCCCAGAATCTGAAAAGGTGGCGAGGGAAGGAGAGTTCGATGGCTAAGTTGCGTTTTTTATTTCAATTTTTAAAAGTTGTACTTAGGTCTGAGGACAACACTATGCCTGGTAAATTTGGTTAGATTTAGTGTGGGGTTTTTTTGTGCTTCTGGTGGTTTTTTTGTTTTTTTTTTTTTTTTTTTTTTTGCTGTCCCAACCTCTGCGCCACCTCAGAGGCATAGCACCCACGCCGCTCATTCCGACACCCCGTCCACAGCCACAGCCCAGTCGGCCCCGCCGTAGCCCCGGCACCAGCAATCCACAGGGAGCAGTCAATGTCAAGTCGTCAAGAGGCAGCCCACCGGAGGAGACACTGCACTGCTGCCGAGTCACTTCGGTGGTGTTCAGTGGCGCCTGTTCTGATCTAACGGACCTCTGATGGACTTGCCGATACCGGTGACCCCGACCAAACCAAACCAAGACCACAGACGTGGAGAGGATATCGAAATTGATGTCACCATGAGAGCAGGGCATGAAGGGCCACAGAATTCGAGACATTTTTTTTTAATGCTAATCGATGAGAATGATGATTAAGATGATGGTACTTATTTCCATTTCGGTCTGAGACTACATGACAGGGATGTACTCTACGCTTCCTTTCATAATGTTTAGTGTTTTTATCCAGCGGTGGAAGGAGGGATTTTTTGAACATTTATCGATGTGAAAATCCTCACCGATGATATACTTGTCACAATGAATACATCCTTTTCCCCCCTTTAATTACCACCACTTTTTTCCCCCGTAAATATGTTTCTTACACCTTGCTAAGAATCTCCACAGCGTTATCATCGGCAGTGTTGTCACTAAGATATTCAGAACATTATCGTCATCATTCACGTTACTGCAGCATAATTGACATGAGCCACAAAGGATATCCGGAGCATTATCATCATCAGAGATAATCTACGAAAGGTTGGAGAGAAGAGAGGAGGAAGAGGAGAAAGGGCGGATAATCTGCACAGTCTGATCTTGAAACAACTTGTTCTTAAGACCATTGTGCTGAAGGGAGCTAAATGGCAATCTCTTGAAGCAACTAGCTGTTCTGACAAGGGAGATTGACTCTGTCATTAAGTTTCTTTATTATGGTGTGTGTGTGTGTGTGTGTGTGTGTGTGTGTGTGTGTGTGTGTGTGTGTGTGTGTGTGTGTGTGTCTGTCTGTCTGTCTAGTTAGATTTCACAAGAAAGGAGAAGAGAAAAAATAGTGTGGCAGCGGTTGTTTTCAGTCTGTAGAGTGTGTTCGTCGTTTTGCTCGATTCTCTAGGTCTGGCTGTGTGACCCTTTGTTTGTCTGTCTGACTGTTTGTCTGTCTGACTGTTTGTCTGTCTGAGTGTTTGTCTGTCTGACTTCTGTCCGTCAAACTTTCTATCTGTCCGTGTGTGTGTGTGTGTGTGTGTGTGTGTGTGTGTGTGTGTGTGTGTGTGTGTGTGTGCGCGTCTGTCTGTCGGTCGGTCGGTCGGTCGGTTGGTCGGTCGGTCGCGTGCGTGTGTGTGTATGTGTGAGTGTATGCGTGCGTGCGTGCATGTGCAGGTACGTGTGCGCGTGCGGGTACGACCAGCGAACCCACAGAGAGCGCACCAGAAATCAAAGGGTGTTGCCATGAATAGGACTTACTGGGATAACCTTGACAAGCTATAATCCTTCGTACGAAAAACAAAAATACCGAAAACAAAAAGAAAAGAAAACAAAAGAAAGAAAACAACAACAACTCACTTTCCGACTTTTCTTCGCCGCAAGAGGCCAAAGAAAAAAGAAAAAAAAAGGTATTCGGGCGGTTACGTTGGTTTTTGTGTGACGTCAGTAGCATTGACCCCGCAGTGTAGCGCTACAGGTGAAGGACTCACCAGTAGACCACGAAGTTGAATAACAGACCTGGTCAGCTCCACTGTGCATGCTGATCAAGTCACGGCCCATTGTTTATCACAGGAGGAGGGCAGAAAGTGGGGCTGAAGGTGTCAGATGTAGGTTCACCACAACATCCTCAGTCGCTTGTTTATACACAATTCTCGAGGTCACCCTGTGTCTCTGTCTCAGACTGTGAGTGTGTGTGTGTGTGTGTGTGTGTGTGTGTGGGGTGGTGTGTGTGTGTGTGTGTGTGTCTTTGTCTCTCTGTCTCATTGTCTCTGTCTCTGTCTCTGTCTCTGTTATTCCAGATTACCTCGTAAAGCATACAATATGTTGTGTCACCTAGATACAAAAGGGAAAAATAATTGGGTAACCAAAGTGCGCCTCTGTTTGTTTGAATACGGATTTGGATTCGTCTGGTTGAACCAGGGAGTTGAAAATATAAAAGTCTTTTTACATCTTTTCGCCAGCGATTGGTTGATTGCAGATGGCAAAGATGGTCTGATCATATTCATAATAGTGACAGGTTTGATTGTTATAGGAATTTCTCATGTTCTCATGACTTGAAGACTTACTTAGACATAGATTTGGATAGACATTTAAAGCATGTGACAGCAAAATTCAGATTAGGAATTTCCTCATTAGCTTGCCATTATTTTAGATATCGAACGTGTAGTACTTGTGATTTGATTTGCCCTCTGTGTAGAGAATCACAAGAAACAGAAATACATTTTGTCCTGTGCTGTCCAGCTCTTAGAAGCATCAGAGAAAAGTTTATTAAGCCCAAATATTATAGACAGCCATCTTTGTTTAAGCTAAATTTGCTTTTATCATCCACTTTCGCTGAAATTGTCAAACCTTTTTCGTTGTTTCTGAACAAAGCCTTTAAACTAAGAGAAATTGTTTCTTCTTGAATATGTGACAACGATTTCTTTTTGATGCATATCATATGATTGCTTATGATTACTGTCCTTTACATGTTCACATACCCCTTCATTATGGGCTAAGGCCTAAATGAATAAATCATCTGAATCTGAATCTGAATCTCTGTCTCTCTCTCTCTCCTCTCTCTCTCTCTCTCTCTCTCTCTCTCTCTCTAGTTCCTTAGGGTGCATCTTCTCTCTCCTCTCTCTCTCTCTCTCTCTCTCTCTCTCTCTCTCTCTCTCTCTCTCTCTCTCTCTCTCTCTCTCTTTGTGTGTGTGTGTGTGTGTGTTCTTTGTCTCTATGTCTCATTGTCTCTGTCTCTGTCTGTCTGTCTGTCTCTCTCTAGTACCTTTGGGTGCATCTTCTCTCTCTCTCTCTCTCTCTCTCTCTCTCTCTCTCTCCTCTCTCTCTCTCCTCTATCTCTCTCCCTGTTTCTTTGTCTCTCTGTCTCATTGTCTCTGTCTCTGTCTGTCTGTCTGTCTCTCTCTAGTACCTTAGGGTGAATCTTCTCTCTCTCCTCTCTCTCTCTCTCTCTCTCTCTCTCTCTCTCTCTCTCTCTCTCTCTCTCTCTGTGTGTGTGTGTTTGTGTGTGTGTGTGTGTGTGTGTGTGTGTGTGTGTGTGTGTGTGTGTGTGTGTGTGTGTAGGGGGTGGGGATCACGTTACGTGTACGTGAGCAGAAGTTGTAGGGCGCGCACTGGTTGATCTCGACAAATTGCACAAGTTTCATCGCAACCATGCCAATTTCTGGACTCCCAGTGGCTGTCGAGAAGACCCTGAACGCCCTGCTGACGGACAATAACGTCACCAGCTGGAAAGTTGCAGGAGAAGGTGGAAATACTGTGGCTGTCTTGCGCCTCAAGCCGGTCACTTTCCGGGGTCAACAAATATGGTGGATCCTGTCTTGAACCACAACACACAGGTTCAGTATTACAGGAAGAAACCTCCCAGCCAGATCCGACGTGACCAGCAGAAAGCCCGACAGCAGCAAGAGAGGCAGGCACGTGGACACCTTGATGAAGCTACTGTAACCTCTGTGAGTACTCCATCTCCGACTGACGTGTGACTTGATAACGTGTGTGCACATGACACAGAAGTGGAACACACTGTGGCCACACAATCGTGTCAGACGGATGACCAAGTAAGATTGGAGACTGATGTTTTGAGTTCGCACGATGGCACTGAAACTACATGTGAATACATCCACAGCTCTGTCCTCTCCCCACCACCTGACACTGACATGGAACCAGTTTTTGAGAACCTAGTGGCAGGATTCAGTGCCAGTGTTGTGAAAAGCTCCGTTGCCACCGTGACAGATACAGCTGTGCAAAGGCGACTGAGAGGCTAGGACAGACACAAGTTATTTACAAAAGTTGTCCTTGATCGCTCAAATGAATCGGATATACTGATCTGTGAATCGGACGATCTGGTGCTAGGGTTTCCGTGTACGCCGGATGACAGAGACTGTTCTTTTTGGTTTGTCAAACAAGATGACAGACACATGCTGACGAAAGAATGGACAAAACTGGCCAATCTCCGCCGAAGAAAACGTGTCGGTGGAACACATCACGCTGACATCCAGGCACGTGCTGCACGGACGCAGGAGACGCTACACGGCCTGATCCTGTTCTACCTGGGATGACAGCCTGGGCTCAGGACTCACGCGGCAGACGGAATCACCGTGACCAGCGCCTTACCAGTGACATGAACTATGTCAGAACTGTGTTTGGCAAAGACAACTTTGGCATGGTTTCCATGT
>CM031603.1:22049101-22056601 GCA_018398815.1 Conus ventricosus | reverse complement strand
GTGTGTGTGTGTGTTTTTCAACATGTTCGCACCGACCCACACCACCGTATTATCAGAACCATATACAGGATAGCCCCCCCAAAGAAAAAACAAAAAATTTAAACCCGGGTCCGGGTGTCGTATAAAATTACTGTCGCTAAAAAAAATCGTTTTTCGCAGCGGCCCGTATTTCGGGAAAATTACTGCATTTTTTTGGAAAGCTACAATATTCTAGGGGACATTTTTCGTGAAAAGTTGTCGCGCGACTTTTTTCCCCGCAATTTTTGTCGCTGCAAAATATTTAAAGGAAAAAATGTTTATCGTTTGCGATAAAATTTCCCACGGCGCCCAGTATTATTTTACGACCCCGGGCATTTTAAACACCCCCACCCATGGTCATTTCATCTAAAAAAAAAAAACCCCTGCATCCTCCCCACGCCAAAAAATACTCCCCCCCGCGTCTATACTGTAAAAGGGGGGCCAATAAGGACAGAGGGATAAATCATGTGACGTCTGACCTTCCCCCCTACAGAAGGTGGGGGGGGGGGGGGGGAGGCAAGACATGGAATCCAAAAAAACCCAGACGTTGCTATTGAATTCTGTTGCTGGGTTGGGGGGGGCCTTTTTCTTTCTCACTGACTCACCTGACCTTTGGTTATTTTAACGGGGTTTGGTTGGTAAAGGTTTTGTGGCGAGATCGTTTTCGTACCTACAAAACGCCCATGAGGTTGTTTTTAAGGCAGGGGCCCGGTTGGAGGGTTATTTATTAGTAAATTTCCTTTCTTCTTTGGTTGTTATTTATTTTTCTTTTTGGTTTTATTATTCCATCCTTTTGGGGTTTTTTTCCTTTTTTCGCTAAAAACGTTTGGCGTGGAAAAGGGAAAAATTGTATCTTTACAGTTGGAATAAACATTCCAACTGAAAGATAGGGAATTTCGTGATTTTTCCCGGGGTTGATTCAGTAGGCCCTTTTTTTTTTCGTACCGTCTAGTTTGGGATAAGATGAAAAAACCGAGAATTTTTTTTTGCCCCACGTTCAGGGGCCAAATAGTCAGGGGTTTTAGACCCGCCGGACTCTTTAATCTTTATTACCGGGGGATGGGGGGTTTCAAAATTCTCCCCCGGGGGCCTTTTTCGGTACACGGGGTTTTTTTCCCTCGGGGGAAAAACTTGGTTCTGACTAAATTTCCATCCCAGTCCTTCGAATGAGATATAAAGGGGTTTCCGGTTTTGTGAACCACGCAAAAAATCTTTCCCAACCACGTCAAATCCCATCCCCAACTTGGGAAGAAAAGGCCCAGTTTGGCCTTTGATATGGATGACACGGTAACTTTTGCATGCACCCCCCCCAAATTTTGGAAAGTAGGGCTGCCTTAAGGGCAGGATAAAAAAAAAAAAAAAAAAAAACGGTCTAACCCCCAAAAATTTCACTCATTTGTTGGGTAAATGGGATTAACCTTCCCTGTCTTTACCAGGGTGGGGGCAGGAGTATCAGCCTGGTACGCACAACACAAAAAAAGACCCCACGATCACGGGGTCTGTCCATGCTTTTAAAAGTTTTTTCTTCCCTGCGATCACCTTTTTCCTTTCCCAAATTGTCTTGGGCCTATCCCCATCTCAGTTCACCCCCTTTTTTACCCCATTTTATTAGGTGTGAGCCGTGTTCGCCATTTTTTTGATTTTGGTATTTTTCCCCTGTCCCCAACCCGTGTTCACTTCCGCCCTATTTCAATATCCCCCCTGTACCCGTGTGCTTGCCCCCCGTGCCTTTTCCATTCCCCGCCTGTACCCAGCTGTTTTGGGCCCCCCGTGCCATTCCAATATCACCCCCTGACCGCTGTGTTGGCCTCCCGTCCCTTTCCCAAATTTATCCCCGCATGTCCCAGCTGTGTTTGGCCCCCCGGCCTTTCCCAAATCACCCCCTGTACCCAGTGTTTTTCGCCTCCTTTGCCTTTCCCAATTCACCCCCTGTACCCAGCTGTGCTTGCCTCCCGTGCCATTCCAATAATGTTCACGCTGTAGCCGCTGTTTGTTCCCCTTTGCCTTCCCAATATCACCCTGTAGCCAGCTGTTTTGGCCCCGTCCCCTTTCCCAATTTTCCCCCCGGGTACCCAAGCTGTGTTCCCCTCCTTTTTCGGGCCTTTCCATCCGTTTTATCCGGGTTGTGTTCGGATCGGTACCCTTCCCATTATTCCCCCCCGGGACATAAACTGGTCCCCCCCCCTGTCTTTTCCCAAACCCCCTCCCCTTTTTCTCAGTATGTTCCCCTCCGGGTTCATTCCATCGGGAAACCAAATTGCCCAGTTGTGTTCCTCTTGCCCCACCCCAATTTCCTCCCCTTTGGCCAAAAGCATTTACCTCCTGTTCCATTCCATTTCCTCCCCTGTACTTAACTATGGTCATCCCCTTTTCTGTTCATGATCCTCAACTATGGTTGAATTTAAATGGGTACACCCCCTGTTCCCCTCCCCCATGTTCTCTCTTGCTCCCTTTTAAAATTTCCCCATCTGTAATCAAAAAACGTTAAATTTTAGTCCATATCAAGATCGTCACCTCTGTGCTAAACCCCCGCGCCACCCCCTTATCATCAAACCTATCCCGTTGTGTTAACTCCGGGTCCTTTCAGAACCCACCTGAACCTTTAAACAGCGTTAAACCCCCCCCCATGTTTAAATTCCTCACCAAAATCAAAAGCGTTTTTAAACCCCTTTCCCAAAATTTTAATATCCTCCCTGAAATCAAAAGGGGAGTTAACCCCCCGCTCCTGTTAATATCCTCACCTAATCAACCGTTAACCCTGCTCCATTTCAATATCCCCACCTAAACTCAAAAAGCGTTTTAAACCCCCGTCCTGTTAAAATCCTCCCTAACTCAAAAAGCGTTAACCCCTTCCATTTTTAATTATCCCCACCCGAACTCAACAGCGTTAACCCCTTCTCCTTTTTTAAAATCCTCACCCGGGAATCAAAAAAGCCCTTAACCCCTTTTCCCTTTCAATTTCCCCACCCCAAAATTTAACAGCTTAACCCCTGCCCCCCATTTCAATATCCCACCCCAAACTCAAAAAGTGTGGAACTCCTGCTCCCTTTCAATATCCCACCTAAAATCAACCGTGTGGAACTCCCCGTCCTTTTCAAAAATATCACCCAAACCAAAAAGTGTGGAATCCTGCTTTCCCTTTCAATTTTTCCCCACCCAAAAAATAAAAATTGTGGAAAATCCTTTCCCATTTCAAAAAAAAATTTCCCCCACCTAAATCAAAAAGCGTTAACTCCTGTTCCCATTTCAATTTTCCTCACCTAAACTAACCCTGTTAACTCCCGGTTTTATTTCCCAAAATCCTCACCCCAAAAATAACGCGTTTTAAATCCCGTTCTATTTTAAAATCCTGGGCCTAAATCAAAAAGCGTTAACTCCTGTTTTTTTTCAACATCCCGACCTAAAACTCAACCGTGTGAATCCTGCTCCCCCTTTAAAATCTTCATCTCTGCCCCATGTCTTAATTTCCCCTTCCATCCCCTGGGCCCTAAAACCCCCACCAATCCCTTGTTCTTGTTTTTACCCCTTATCATCACCCCCATAGCCAACCAAGTTCAAAAAAAAAATGCACCCTCCCAATATCTTACCTATCACTCAAAACCCTGTTCACGTTCTTTTTTTATGGAGTCAATTCGAGTTTTTTAAAAAGGAAATTTAAAATTTAAAAAAGGGGTTTACGTTTAACAAAACAAATTATAAAACAAAATTATTTTTAGTTTTTTTTAAGATGTTTTTTCGTGGGCTATCTGCAGTCCCTTCAGTTTGAAATCAGTTGTTCCATTGGGGTATTGTTTTTCCATCCAGGGATCTCGGTTTTTTACCCTTCCCTTGTTCATTTTTTTCGCATCACAGGGGGTAAACACTTTGGTTTATAATTTTCTATGGATTTCTTTTAAATTTTCAGACTCTGTGATTGCTGTTGACTATCTTTACTGCCCCCCCCTATGTTACCATCAGTCGGCATTTTCCCCTTTACCATTTCGTTGTACCCCTTTTTTTTTAAAAAATTTTTAGAGTCTCGTTTGTTACAAAAACCCCAAATGTACCCTTTTTTTTTTTTTTAATCATTTCAGGTTCAGTTTGTTACACCACTCGGCCCTTTGGCCTTTTTTGCGCTTAGTCTTCAGTTTGTTTTACAATTTTTTGGTTTTTAATTTTTTTACTATCCAAAAGCCCTGAGTTATTTTTGTGCTTTAGGTTTATCCTTTTTTTTTGTATGTATTCCCAAAACTGTCGCTCCGTTTTGAAATTTTCCAAATTGTTCCCCTTGTTTTTCTGTCTTTGGAAATTTCCCTTTTTTTCCCTATCCTAGTGTATCGTTTTGTCTTGTTTGGGTTTTGTTTTTTCTAGGGGGTTCACTTAGTTCCCTTCTCAGCGTACGTTTTTGTGTCCCACCCCTTATGCCCCCTTTTTGCTCCCCCCTCCCAAAGGCACAAAGTTTTGGGCCCTCACAAAAAAACAATTAGCTTGACCTCTTCGGAAAAATATTTTTTCAGTAGAAACACAGAGTGTCACTTTGTTTGACCTCTTGGCGCCTGACTTTGTTTTTAAAACCCGCGAGTTAAAAATCCCTTTTTTTTTCCAATGAATGTCTTTGTTCCTTTATTTTCGTTGTCGTTTTTTTTTCGGCCACCGTCTCATTCGAGACTTTTGTTTAAAGGTTTTGTTCCCTATTTATTTTTTTTTTTTTTTCTTTTTCTTTTTTCTTTTTTTTCGTTTTATCCCCCCCCCCCCCCCCCCCCCCCCCCCCCCCCCCCCCCCCCCCCCCGTTTTTCCCCCGATGTGTTATAAATAATTTCAGCAGCCGGAAAAATGTAGCGTTTTAACCCTTTCACACACCACAAACCCCACACAAAACCGCACACGCACACCACCCACACACAAAACACACATTAGGGGGAGAGAGAGGAGGGGAGAGAGAAGGAAAAGAGGAGAAAAGAGATTTGGGGGATTGAGAGAGAGGAGAAAAGGGGAGGGATGGTTCCACAAAAAAACTTACCCCCCCCATGCACCCCACCCCAAATTTACATCCCCCCACAGGGCTCCACACCACACCCCCGTAGGCGATCATGGGAAAAGCGTTTCACTTTCTGACCCCTTTCCCAAAAACCTTTAAAGTCAGGCCCTTTCGCGTTTAAACTTCAAAAAAAACCCCAAGGAAAAAAAGCACCGGGCCCAAAAAGCGCCCCCGATACACGCCGCAGTCCCCGAGATTACACCTTTCGGGACACTGTGACGATTGGCTTGACGTATCTGTTTGAACCAGTCATGGTAATCTTTGGCCCTAGCACCGGAGATGCTGCGAACGTAGGAAACAGCTGCCTTTATAATCTTCTGTTTTTTAGTAAACGGCTCGGCCCACCGCGTGCAATTCCAGAACAGCTACGCAAACACGACCCCGAAAGGGCGTCAAGTATAAAAGGCTGATCGATTCCCCACTGATCGGCATAGATGATCTTCGAGTGGGTTTGTCTGAGAGAGATTGAAGAGTTGAAGAAGACCTCGGCACCTTGCTGAAGAACGTCTACATTCCCATTCACTGGTCAACGGGTCTTTAGTTCACTTACTGCTGCTCTTTGTTTTCTCTCAGTTCTTGAGGTAAGGGACACCAGTGCGTGAGTTGTTTTGACTTAAACCGGCATTTTTCTTAGGTTTTGTTTGTTTGTGTTGTGCTGTTAGGTATGTTGTGAAATCTTTGATGTGCCTAAAGTTCTCTTTTTTTTTTCTTCCTTGAGGGTGTGGTGGGGTAGGGGTGGGGAGGTGGGTGAAGACGAAGAGGGGTTCCTCTTTATGATAATGTGTGCACATGATTCTGTGCGAGTGTACGTATGTGTATATGTGCCTGAAGAGAGAGGAGAGAGAGAGAGAGAGAGAGAGAGAGAGAGAGAGAAAGAGAGAGAGAAAGAGAGAGAGAGAGAGAGAGAGAGAAGAGAGAGAGAGAGAATAACGTTTTATGTAGTCTCTTAAAGAATATTGCGCGGCGTTTTAGTTGTCCCTGTTTCTTCATTCGTTGTAATTTAAGCGCTATGTCTTTTCACCCCCGACTGAAACGAATCCCTGAATCAATGGACATGGAAGTGAACTGAAACGAATCCCTGAATCAATGGACATGGAAGTGACTGAAACGAATCCTGAATCATGGACATGGAATGTGAGCCATTCAATCAATCAGTGTAGCAACCAATGACTGAGGAAATAAATGAGCAAATGAATGAACTGAATAACATTTCGGTTTGTCTCCTACGCACAACTACTCACATTGCAAACAATAATGGTTTACTGGATAATTGTGCCTCAAGGTTTTAGCTGTCTTTCCTCAAGATTCGACACAACAGGGAAGAGTAAAGACATATGACATTTGCCTTCTCTCCACAACGACATTTTGAGCAAATCCGTTCATTTCTTGGGATTCCTTCAAAGAACAGTTTATCCTTCCGCAGTCTGTTAGCATCTAACGAAACTGAACAGAACTATTCCGAAGAAACAACAGTACATTTTTCAAAGGTAAACGTTGTTTGAAACGTTTAATAATTTAGATGTCCACGGTTTATTTTCACCAGGTATATCCTGGTAAAAGATGCTACTAAACATCTGATGAGCAACATTTGATCTTATTCTTAAAGCAAAAAAAAAAAAAAAAAAAATATTCCAACAAAAACAACTCAAACCAATATCGTCTAATAAATTCTTAAAACAGAAAAGATTTTGCACACATTTGTGGCATTATAAACTGTATAAACCTCAACTTTCATACTAAACTAAATAATGTCTGTGCATTCTGCTGTGCGCTATTGAAGTTCAAACTAACGGAAAAAAAAGAAATTCTGCAGAAAAAAAAGAAAATTCTGCAGAAAAAAAAGAATTCTGCAGAAAAAAAAAAAAGAAATTCTGCAGTGATTTGATATCAAGCCTACAACGAAAATTTAGCAGCTTCTTCCTGAATTTTGAATAAAGGGGTAAATCGTCTTCAATAAATTAGCTGACAAAGCATAAGCCACAACGTGAACGCCATTTTGAAAACACTAATCTTTATAAATATAAGGTTGAAACTGGCATTATCGAATTGTCCAACTGCTTCCAACACATTATTTGTGAGCAGTTTGAACTGATTCTGTCTTCCTAAAAAAAAAAGGTGCGCCTTACATTTGATGCTCGGTCACAGAGATCATGTTAAAGAAGTTTATATCCAGTATTGTGCGCACAGAAATATCGACAACCTAATTTTTGCTGAACTCTTAAAACAACTAAGGATAACTAAATTTACTTAAAATGGAATAATGAAATTAACATGACAGCAAATGGCAGACACGGTAGATATTTTATTTTATGCGAAACAAAATGTGTTTTTTTTAATATCAATCTAATTTAGTCAAGCAAACATGATAAAAAAAAACAACAGAAAATGTTAAATAAATAAGTAAAATACGAGCTCTGCTAAAAGCATACAAACGCTATTTTACTGATGTTTTAGTAGATAGACAA
>CM031603.1:22034101-22044101 GCA_018398815.1 Conus ventricosus | reverse complement strand
TGTGTGTGTGTGTGTGTGTGTGTGTGTGTGGTGGTGTGGTGTGTGTGTGTGTGTGTGTGTGTGTGTGTGTGTGGTTGTGTTGTGTTGTGCTGTGTTGCGGTGCGGTGCGATGCGGTGCGGTGCGTGCATGCGTGCGTGCGTGCGTGCGTGTGTGTACGTGTGTGTGTGTGTATGTACTGTGAGCGTCTGTCTGCGACTTTCTAATTCGCTCTCTCTCTCTCTCTCTCTCTCTCTCTCTCCTCTCTCTCTCTCTCTCTCTCTCTCTCTCTCTCTCTCTCTCTCTCTCTCTCTCTCGCACCAATGGATCAGATGATCTGCAAATATACGAATTCATGTTTTCACAAGCACGAGTACTTGACTTGACTTAGTCCTCTGAATTCCCTGGGGAACATAGGGCCGCAACCACACTCTTCCAGCGGACACGGTTTTTGGGAGATCTTCTTCAGCTTGGCCCACGTCATTCCGGCGGCCTTCACTTCCGCGTCGGTACTCCTTCGCCATGTCTGTCTTGGTCTTCCCACTCTTCTTTTGCCCTGAGGGTTCCATTCAAGGGCTTGTCTTGTGATGTTGGATGGAGACTTTCTGAGGGTGTGGCCAATCCATCCCCACTTCCGTTTTCTGATTTCTATTTCTATTGGAACTTGCTGGGTCTTGTTCCACAGTTCTGCGTTGGCAATAACATCTGGCCATCTGATGTTCACAATGTTTCGCAGACATCTGTTGATAAATGTTTGGAGTTTGTGGGTGTTTGTCTTTGTTGTTCGCCACGTTTCAGAACCATACAGAAGGACAGGTTTCACATTTGAGTTGAAGATTCTGATCTTGTTGTGGAGTGAGAGGGCAGAGGAATTCCAGATAGGCCGTAGCGTAGTAAAGGTGTGCCTGGCTTTATTGATGCGACTCTTGATATCCTCATCTGTACCTCCATCTTTGTTGACCACACTGACGAGGAAGACAAACTTGTCAACTTCAATGATGTCTTCCTGTTGTAGTCGTAGTGGGTCTCGTTGCTGGTTGTTGACTCTCATGGCTTCTGTTTTCTTTATGTTGATTTGGAGGCCTGTCTTTCCTGCTTCTTCTGCTACCCGGCACAGCTTCTCTTGTGCGTCTTGCTGTTTGTGGGACAGAAGGCTGATGTCGTCGGCGAAGTCCAGGTCTTCCAGTTGCTTGGTGAAAGTCCACTGGATTCCTGTCTTCTTGCCGTCTGTAGACTGCCGCATTATCCAGTCAACGACCATCAGGAAAATTGTTGGCGATAGTAGACACCCCTATACGCTATGCTCCATATATTCTATGTACATCGCTTTGTCTTCTTTTACATCGTTTATGAGTGATTGTTTCCGAGACGAATATCATTCGCATGCGTTACCCTACCCCCGAGCAAGCGATGATCTTCTGGTACAACGTCTATGAGGCACTGGCAGCGTCAACGGGTCAAAGTTACTGGTGCCATAAGACCATCAAGAACAAACAGTGACATTACTGTTGTCATGCCAAAACAGCCCTCATCACCGAAAAAAACAAATCTAACTCGAGGTGTTCACTGTGGTTATAGCCATAATTGTCTGTGCATATTTGTTTTGAATTCTAGTGTGAACAGCATCGTTACAGTTCGTATGTGTCCAAGGACCATTTACAGTCGGTTCTTCAACGATCTACGCCAATGTCTGTTTCTACACTAATTTAACAGATGGTCTGATGTTCTCTTTTCATTTCTGCCCACAGAAGTTGGTCAGCATGGGAACGAGCACGGGCAACTCGGACACACCTCTCCGCCGCAGCACGCCCTGGTCCCAGAACACCTCCTACACGGGCGTGGCGGGGGTCCACTCGGAAGTCGGCAAGAAGGCGGACGTGATCCAGCTGGGGGGCCGACGGGAGCTGAACGCCAGCCTGAGCAGCATGCAGGCCATCCACCGAAAGGAGCTGAGGACCCTTCAGCAGCACCGGAAGTCGCTGGAGACCTCCATGCTGGCCTACTCGGAGAAGATGAGGAAGATCTCTTCCGAGAGGCTTCAGCTGGCTAAGGGTTCGAAACCGTCCAGTGGGGAGAGGAGTGTTGAAGGCAGTTCCTTCAACAGGTTGTTGGCGACCAGCGTTTCCACGGTACCTAACACCACGAGCAGCATGTCCACAGAAGCCTCGCTGGCTCTGCCGAGTTCGTCCACAGATATGACCGATACATCAAGACCTGCGTCCTTTCGTTCCGTGGACGACGTCAGCTCCACGAAACACATCACAACTCTCTCCCGTGGTAGTGACCAGACCTCACCATCTGTCGCACCTCGGAGACGCCGAGCTGGGACCCGAGAAGAACCAGACGTCTTCGCCCTCAAGCTCAGCATGGAGAAGAACGAGTCGAGAGGCGGGCATTCCTACTCAGACGATCAGGAAGAGTCTTATTTCTCCGACGAAACGGCCAGTCCTCCCCTGGACATCAAGCCCTTCCCAGAATCTACGAGTTCTTCTGGGTTCAGTGGGGAAAGGTCAGCCGTTGTGATCACGCTTGATGAAGACATTGACAGGACCTCAGGCAGGTCTTCCCGGACTTCGCAGTCCTCCATCAAAAAACTGATGAAAACGAAAGAAAGTTACTGGAGCTACCGCAAGAAGAGTCCACACAGGCTGAGCCTGCCTTTCCCTTTGTCCCAAGCTGCCAAAAAGAAGAGCCTGTCATCGGAGTCTCCACGTCCTTCTCCACGTCCTTCTCCACGTCCATCTCCGCGTCCGATCCACGGCACAGGACCACGCCCCGGCGCTCCAACAAGACCTACCACACATCCTTCCGCTATTCGTTGGCCGTGGAGGACGCGATGCAGTCTCTGGAGAGCGACGTCAGCGCTGTCATCACGAGGAGAAAGATGCGGGCTGTGTCCTTGACCTTGCCCACCCTTGACCTCAACGACCTCCGGACGGAGAGGCAGCGAGTGAAACAGATAACGCACAGATCTGACGGGAGTTGTACTCCGGAACATACCCCTTCAGCACGTCAGCACAAGACGATCCAGACACTGGTGCAGAGGTTGAACAGGACCAGAGTGACGCTCGTGATGGTTCCAGAAACGATGATCCTGACACTGAACGTGATGACGTGGACAATGGTCCAGCCGACGAAGAAGGGTCGGACGGGGACGTCGAGGATGTTGTTCAGGTGCTTGCAGTGTCCCGAGAGAGAAGCCTGTCGGCTCCAGACCTCATGCATCATCACGAGGAGGTCGTGGAGAGGAGTGTTGTGGAGGCCGGTGAGGACTGTATGGCCAAGGGGCCAGCTGGACAGGACGATGTTTCTGATGGAATCTCTGTGAAAAACTCTGCCCGCCAAGAACACAGCCATACTTCTACATCTGTCGCACTGTTTCCTGCCATTCCCGTTCATACGCAGGCTACTGAAGGTGAATGGAAATATCCCGCGCGCGCGCACACACACGCACGCACGCATGCACGAGAGAGAGAGAAGAGAGAGAGAGAGAGAGAGAGAGAGAGAGAGAGAGAGAGAGAGAGAGAGAGAGAGAGAGAGAGAAGAAATGACGGAATGAAGGGGAAAAAGAAGGATAAGCGAGATCGGGAAGGACCAAGAAAGAAAGAAGGAATGATAAAGGGGGAAAAAAGGAAAGAGAGAAAGAAAGGAAAAGGGAATAAAATGTAATCTTTTCTTGTATATAATTATACCTCTTCTACTGCCTATGCTATGTTAAAACAGAATCGTAAATCAAAGCATGGTTGTCGTTCACGTGATAGCGTCACCTACCATACAAGGGTGTCGGTCACAATGGCAGGAACGTGGCAGTTCCAAGGCGAATACCGGCGCGACACGTCACTTCCCTTTCACACTTTTTCAACAGGTAGTAAGTAACGAACTTCAGCAACCAGTGGTACGAAAGTCAATGAACAAAAATTAATAGAGAACCACAATGCGCATAAAAGCACCGAGTGTGGGCCTAGATTGAGCTAGTAGGGTATCATCTTTCTGTCTGTCTTTCTTTTCAAACTTCGAACGAATTGACGGAATGAAGTTCGGATATTACAGGTTAACGAGTGACTACATTCTGTTTTGTGTTTTGTTGTTGCCGTGTTTGCTTTTGCGTTTATCACATCTTCAGCATTGATGGACAGTAAATCGCAGCCTAAGTACTTTCTTTCTTTTTTCTTTCGTCTTTTTTTTTTCAAACTTCGTACGAATAGCTGGTTCTCCCCCCCCCCCCCCCCCCCCCCCCCCCCCCCCCCCCATTTATCACATCTTTAACATTGGTGGAGAGAGTGAATTGCAGCCTAAGTGATGACACCATGTTATTGCATCATAGTCTGGGAATCCGGACAATTGTGCCAAATGTTACTTTTTGGTCCATATAACATTTTGTTCTTGAAGTTCGTATATCATACAGGCTAACGAGTGATTAAATACACACGTCACATCGTGCTGGTGACTGACAATATGGCAATTGCTGTTTAATGTATACAGAAATGGATTGTTTATGATCTGACGTGTACATGTCATGGATAACACACATTACGATTTTGCTTTGGTGGTAGCTACATTTATTTTTTTTACGAGTTGTAACTCGTAAGACTAGCAAAATGGCTGATATTGCTGTACTCCTTTGCTTGTTTAAATGAATACAGTGTTTAGTGCTTCTTACGGGTAGTTTCATGCTACGATTCAGAGTAGAGTGTCATTGATGTTGTGTTGGTGTTTGTTGTTGTCGTTGTCGTCGATGTAGACTTTGCTATGGAATTCTTTATCCTTCTCTTAACACCTAAAAAGAGTTTTCAACAGACACATTGTTGCAGACTGCATTCAGAGCATCGTCTGGTGCTTTTGATGTGGACGTTATCGCCTCTCTCTGTTTCTCTGTCTCTCTCTCTCTCTATCTCTCTGTCTCTGTCTCTGTCTCTGTGTCTCTGTCTGTCTGTCTGTCTGTCTGTCTGTCTGTCTGTCTGTCTGTCTGTCTCTCTCTCTCTCTCTCTCTCTCCTCTCTCTCTCTCTCTCTCTCTCTAAGTCATCTTAAGACCAAAACATCTCTCAAGTATTTTATTTATTAGCTGCTTTTATCAAATGTCCATTTTAACGTAACCTTGTGTACGTTGAAATCATTTAACACGAATTCTGTTGAAACCCGACAAGCAGATCTCGGAGCAGATCAGCTGCTTTCGTTTCCTTGTTGAAAATAAAGGTATTTTGTTGAAGTAAACCTTCTTCTGTTTTGCAAAAGTTGATCGACTGTTTCACACGTGTGTGTGTGTGTGGGGGGGGGGGGGATAGGGTATGTTTGTCTGTCTGTCTGGTGGTGGGCGTGCGCGCGCGCAGCGCGCGCGTGTGTCAATATGTATAAATGTGTGTATGTGTCTGTATGTCCGTGTGTGTGTGCGTGTGTGTGTGTGTGTGTGTGTGGTGTGTGTGTGTGTGCGCGCGCGTGTGTGTGTGTGTGTGTGTGTGTGTGTGTGTGTGTGTGTGTGTGTGTGTGCCTGTATATATATATATATATATATATATATATATATATATATATATATATATATATATATATATATATATGTGTGTGTGTGTGTGTGTGTGTGTGTGTGTGTGTGTGTGTGTGTGTGTGTGTGTGACGGATAATCTGTTGGAATGAACGTGCCCGTGCGTGCACGCGTGTGTTTTGCAAGTTTGGTCTATCAGTCAAGGTTTCAGTAAACTCTGGACTTAAAATGTCTGTACTGGAAGGAGGGACAGAAGAGCTGAGAAAAAGGGAGGTAAGGATGACACTCGAGCCATACATCTTATCGCCCCCTTCCACCAGCCCCCCCCCCCCCCCACCCCCACCCCACCCCCCCGCGCCTCGCCCCTCACCCCCACCCCTGCTCCCGCCTACGGAAGAAGCGAGAGGGAGGAGAAAAATTAGAGCACCTGCCTAAAGGTTGCCACACGGCCCAAAATTTCCATTCGACACCCCAATCCCTTTTCCACACAAATACAAACAACACCGCTGCGCACGCAAGCTTCTTAAAAATCCGTATATTACATTTTCTGATGAAAAAAAACGTTACAGAGACCTGTAAACTCCTTCATCCCGAGTTTCCATGTTTAACGATAAATTTTCGAAAATGTACCAAAAAAGGTGTGAAAAGGTAACAGACTGTGTTTAATCACGTACCCAAAAGTAGTTTGGCGGTGAAAGGGCGAGACGATAAAAGATGGATAAATGTATTTACGACACTCAGATTCCTGAAAGTGCCTATCAAACTTGGAGATCTGTCATTTACCTGAACAAATTAGTTTCAAAGTGAAGTGACAGCAGGCGGAAATTGAAACAAATCTTCAAAAGAGTTGTTTAGTGAGCCCGCCAAACGACAGAGACAAACAAATTACAAGACGACACACGACGCGTTTCGACCTTTTAGCTCTTCAGGCAGGATATACAACATCAGTGAAAACGAAGAGCGACCAATCACCTGTCTTCTCCTATTCGGCGCAAAATGGGCGTTGAATATATAAAAAAAAGCAAACAAACAAACAAAACAACAACAACAACAACAACAAAACCCAAGATGTGTGCCCATCTTGCACCCAATACGCGCTCGTTTTTCGTTTTCATTGTTCTGAATGTTGTTTATCTTGCCTGAAGAAGACCTAAGAGGTCGAAACGCGTTGTGTGTGTTTTTTTTTTCTTGTAATTTATTTGTTCCTGTTGTTTAACGGATTGACAAACAATCCTTTTTAAGATTTACCTCATCAAGACAATAAACACTGGTCCTTGGAACCCCCTTGGTTAACCAACTCCAGGGCGGATCCAGGAGCAGCCCAGAGACTCCCTCAGCATGTACAGGTGACGGTGATCCTGAGGGTTGCCAGCAGCTAATCCCCACACCGAAACAGAAAACGCCCTGTAAACGCTGACCTTTCCCTTGCGGTCTTTCCGCCACGGCGGCGAAGCGGTGTCGATGTAGACCAGCTAACGAAGGCCTCATAGAACAGTGAAGTCTCTGAGCTGATCTGTAGGAACGCCGAACTCCCCGGACGAGTCGTCTCCTTCTGCAACGTGTATACAGAACGGATTCCCTTTTCACACCCCCAGACTTCCCATCCGTTGAAATCGGAAGGTTCACGGTACGTTTTTTGTCTGGTCGGAATTTCCGGCAATCGAGGTGTGTGCCCTGTGAAAAAACAAACAAAAAAAAAAAAAAAAAAAAAAAAACATGGACCGAGAAACAAAGCAACACTGAGAAATAGTATTACGGGCTTCCGGTGACGGATGTGTGTGCGTGTGTGTGTGTGTGTGTGTGTGTGTGTGTGTGTGTGTGTGTGTGTGTGTGTGTGTGTGTGTGTGTGTGCGTGCGTGCGTGCGTGCATGCGTGCGTGCGTACGTGTGTGTGTGAGTGAGTGAGTGAGTGTGTGTGTGTGTGTGTGTGTGTGGTGTGTGTGTGTGTGTGTGTGTGTGTGTGTGTGTGTGTGTGTTCGTTCGTATGGTGAGAGAGAGAGAGAGAGAGAGAGAGAGAGAGAGAGAGAGAGAGAGAGGTGTGTGTGTGTGTGTGTGTGTGTGTGTGTGTGTGTGTGTGTGTGTGTGTGTGTGAACGCTTTGTTTGCTGAAGTTTATCAAATTAATGCAGGTTGGCCCAAACGGACTGGAAAGAGAGCTGCACTTTCTGAAAACTGAGGGTGCAGTTTCGGCCCATAAATTTTCCCGTGTGAAACAAGACAAGACGGACAGTGGCATGAGCTAACCTGATCTGTCCGCCCCATCCCATCACAGGATGCTACAGTGTTTTACTGACAAGTATACCCATCACTTGCAGTCAAGGCGTTGATGATTATGAATTAAAAAAACCCGCAGATATAAAAGCAATACCTGATTAGAGAATATATATGCAGACATTTTAAATGCACAAGCAACTGAAAATAACTCACTAGTCATTAGAAACAAAAAGCATTCACCCAATTCTTTAAAACATACCTCCCCAAAACACACCGGGAACTTCGTTTAAAAATCTTTCATCCGTAAAATCTTAGATCAGCTGAAAAAATGATAATCTCCCTCAGAAATTCAAAAAATCACATCAGGTGGGACATATCTCAACAAGGTTTGCATGGAGTCTGCTGCTGTAAGGTGTTTATGTCTCACATCACGCAAGCCCCAACCCTCTAAAAGGATACGTGTCACTGTGAGTGGTACATGACATGGAATGCACCATGGAGCTTCTTTGCCTTTAAAAAAAATGGGTGTAAAACGAGTGGCCTGTATGCAAACGGCACAAAACTGTTTCTTCTTTACGGCCGCATCAGGAACATGGTAAAAACTCTTTTAGGTTTGGACGGATTTTAAATAGTTTGTTATCCATTTGCGAGTCCCATTCCTCTTACCAGAGGTCTTTGACATAAGCCTGTGTTTGGGGTTTCAGATCGGTGTAAGGGATAGACAATCTGCTCGACTCTTTCTTTGTGGCATCTTTGCAAGTTGATCAAACATTTCGTTGCCTCGAATGTCAACGTGGTGAACAAGAAGTGCGAGAAATACTAGATAAAGCACTGACCGCGAGTAGAGGACGCGATGGACAGGATGCTGGATGTTGTAAAGAGGATCACTTGGTGCCAAAAACAAAAACAAAATTCTGATGGACTAGCCACAGTGACAGGGGAGTTAGCTGTATGCTTTGTGAAGACCATGTGCCTACCCTTAATACACGTCCCGTGTGAAACAAAACAAGACAGACAGTGTTGTGTTGTAACCTGATCTGTCTGCCTTGTCCCATCACAAGGATGTTACAGTCTCTCACTGACTAACGTCCCCTTCATCAGTAGTCATGGCATCGATCAATGTAAAAAGTACAAAAGGTAATGCTGATAGGAAGGCAATCTCTGACGGGCAAACACCAATGCAGACATTCTACGTACACCAGTGACTGGAAATTTAAAAAAGACGATGGTCATTACGGCATAATTGCAACTAACGATGTACTCATAGTAGAAAACATGTAAAATATTGTTTCTTTGTATACAGACTACAAACATTAAGTTTTATACTCTGATGTGCTGACAGGGGTCAATGTTAACTAAAAATAATTCCAAGAATCATCTCACGACAGCAGATAATTCAAGGAAGGATGAGCAAAGATAATGATAACACAGAACACTAGACGCCACAACATATATTCTTTAAAGATTAAACTGCTTTGCAACCTCCTTCTCCAAAGAAAGCTTTTTATTGACAACTCAGAAAATACACATGTTTTGCAAATTTTTAAACGCATCCTTCGCTGGCCCTGCATGATAGCACCAGTAATCTAAGAAATGATGTAAATAAAGATTCTATAACATGAATAATTGTGTGCAACATAAACACGTCGAAATCAAATTTGAGCAACAAAATTTTAGATGAACATCATAATTACACACACGCGCGCGCGTGAGCGCATAAACACACACACACACACACACACACACACACACACACACACACACACACACACACACACACACACACACACACACACGTAGGCGCGCATGCACACTCGCACACACACGCGCACACACACACACACACACACACACACACACACACACACACACACACACACACACACACGAGCGCGCGCGCGCGCGCGCGCGCGCGCACGCACGCACGCACGCGCACATACTCATTCACATTGTCTCACCCTCATCTTCGGATATATCTTTTTTTTTTTTCTTTTCTTCTTGTTTAAGTTTAATCCTGGGACAAAACAGTCGAGTGGGCAGTGAAGGTTAAGGGATTCACTGTGTCCAGGAAACAGTTTTACCGGATTCGAAGCTTGACCCTCTCTCCTTATGCGACCTTAAACCTTTCCTGACCTGATTCAGATACCCGTTAACTTCTGGGTAGACAGAGAGGGTTTTTCGAGCCGTGAAAATCAGACACCACGAGTGATTCCAACTCGCGGAGCCCGGAATAGCTCAGTTGGTAGAGCGCCGGACTCGTGATCCTGGGGCTGCGGGTCCGAATTTCGGTGCAGGGGGATTTTTCCCTCGGAGTTAACATTAGTTCTGACT
>CM031603.1:22011601-22019101 GCA_018398815.1 Conus ventricosus | reverse complement strand
TCCTTATATCTTTTGAATGACGGAAGAATAACACGCGTTCCCGACAACCCTAAGCACAAGCCAAGTGCATTAGATCTAACTTTGATATCTCCAGATCTAGCACCACTTTGTGATTGGCAAACCCTCGATGACGCACTCAATAGCGATCATGTTCCAGTCATTACTACCTTCGAAACTACAAGGCTCGAACCAACAGATTTGACAAAGGAAAAAGTCCCAAAATATAATTATAAATTAGCTAACTGGGGTAAATTCACGGAATTACTAAAAACTTTCTTCGTCGACACAAAAGAACTTGATACAAAAACTATTGACGACCTATACGATCGGTTTCAGAATGCTATGCTTTCTGCCGCGAATCAGTCAATACCTATGATAAAACATGTTAAATCAAGTTCGAAAAAGCACACAGGTAATGTCTGGTGGAATGAGACGTGTGAAAAAGAGAAAAAGAAGAAGAACATCAAACTGAGAGAATATTTACGAAGTAAAGGAGAAGAACGCGCTGAAAAGCTTCTTGAGAAAAAAAGAGCCAAAAATCATTTTAATTACATCACAGCACAAGCAAAACAGCAATATTGGTCTAACTTTTGTAAGAATGAAATAACAAATTACAAAGATTTTTCAAAAAGTGTGGGAAAAGTTAAGAACAATGAAAAATGGAGTAAACTTGCCAAGATGTCCTGTCAAGCTCCCAAACTCGGATTTCCCATCTAATCTAGAAAAGGCCGAAGCTTTTGTTGATATATTCGCCAAAAATGGCAGTATAGATAGTTTATCAACAGAAAATAGACTGCACAGAGAGCAAGAAGAAGGAAAGTTCACCGAGAACAATCCAGACCCTGTTGCAAACCACTATCTGAATGCTCCCATAACAGTTCAAGAAGTAGAAGAATGTCTTGCTAATCTGGGAACCAAAAAAACATCAGTGGGTTTAGATGGAATCTCTAATGAAATGCTGCGTCATGTCCCACCTAATGTTAAACAATTTATCTCGGTCTTCATTCAAAAATGCTGGGAAAATGGCAATTTGCCTTCATTATGGAAGCATTCTATCATAGTTCCTATACATAAACAAGGAAAACCTCGAAGTAACATAAACAGCTACCGTCCAATTGCCTTAACATCACATACATGCAAACTAATGGAAAGAATTGTCTTAAACAGATTACTTTACTTTTGTAATAAACATCAAATTATCCCTATAAATCAAGCTGGTTTTCAGAAAGGCAGATCAGCAACAGAACATCTAGTGAAACTCACTACACATATTAAACAGCAATTCGCAAGACGTAAAAACATCTTGGCAACTTTCTTTGACGTAAGGAAAGCGTATGAACAAGTGTGGCATAAACGACTTTTGTATAAACTGAAAACTATTGGAATAAATGGAACCATGTATGATTATGTCAGAGCTTTCCTTCAAAGTAGAATTATTCAAACAAGAATAGAGCATACATATTCCACCACTAGAACACTGGAAATGGGTCTTCCACAAGGATCAGTATTATCTCCAATCCTGTTTAACATCCTGATTGCAGACATAACCAAAGGCTTATCCAAAGACGTAGTCTTAGTACAGTTTGCTGATGACATATGTCTGTGGATGAAAGTCACTATGAAAAGAAAAACCCATTAAGATTCTTAAATTACATAAAGATCAAATATCAACATGAATTAAACAATATCAGTAGATTTTTACATGAAAATGGATTGACACTGTCGGCAGAAAAAACAAATCTAATGCTTTTCAACTCTGGATATGACCCAGACAAACTTCCACAATTTACTCTGAATGGATCGGTCTTACAATACGTCAAATCTGTTAAATTCTTAGGAGTATTTTTAACATCTAAACTTTCATGGAACCAACATATTGAACATATTTTGAATAAAGCAAGAAAAAGTTTAAACTTTCTAAAGATCATAAGCAAACAAAAATGGGGACAAGATAAAGAGAGTTTAACACTCCTATCTTCTGCTCTTGTGCGGTCTAGATTGATTTATGCTCAAGAAGTATTCTTCAGCGCTCCACAGCATCTACTTAATAAGTTACAAAGTGTAGACTGCAAAGCATATAAACTTGCTCTTGGAGTTCCCACACATACCTGCAACATTGGGACATACTATGAAATTGGAATTTTACCTGTGAACGAGTTTCGAAAAGTGTCCTCCACCAAATTTGTTTTAAAGAACCTTTCACAAAAAAGTTTCTGTACAAATGAAGTATCCCTAAATTCAGATACAGATTTTGCTAAAAGAGCAAAAGACATAAAATCAGCAAAATCTATTCAGTCATACACATCTACTCTTCTGAAAAAAACCAACATTAACCAAAGCAAAATAACTGTCAATCCGTCCTTTCCACCCACTCCCAAATGGGAACAAACCAAAGCAAATTTTGACACAAATTATACTGAACTGAACAAAAACGATCCACCATATCTTTTAAAAAATTATGTAAATTCTCATTTGGAAAATAAATATAAGGATCATCTGCAAATTTTTACAGATGGTTCAGTGTTAGATGACCATCGAGCAGGAGCAGCTTTTATAATACCAAAATCAAAAGTGGAGGAATTATATTATTTTGGCAAACACTTGTCAATATTTACTGCAGAATTAGTTGCTATTCTAATGTCCCTGAAGTATGTTTTAAAGTCTTCCATAGAAAATTGTCAACTTTTATTGTGCAGTGATTCAAAGTCAGCCCTTTCTGCCTTACAGTCTCTATAATCCAAAGATCCGCTGTGAGACTATTACAGAAATTAATTATGTGACACATCTCCTATCTATGAAAAGAATAAATGTGACTTTCTGTTGGGTGCCCTCACACTGTGGAATTTCCACAAATGAGAAAGTTGACCAAGCTGCTCGGAGAGCAGCTCGCAACATTGAAGGAACGACTTCTCTGAACATTCCACTAGACCTATCAGAATGTTATACTTTAATTACTAGAGTATCCTTTAACAGTTTCAAGAGGTTATTGGAAGACACATAGCCAATATTATCACAACTGTATACAACCAAATCCCGACATCCAGCCCAAGACTCAATTAGACAAATTTGAAAATACGACATCTAGAGAGGTAGCAACTTTAATTCATAGGATGCGTTTAAATTCACTCCGAACCAAATACAGTAAAAATGTTACATGCATGTGTGGGGAAACTCTTTCTGTACGTCACCTGCTACTAGATTGTCCAGGAGTAAAGAATACAGTGCTCAAAACTGGTTCTAATATTTCACATAATAGATCGACTCCACTGACTTTACCAAAATATTAAATAATTATGCTTTACTTTGTTCGTTTATGCCCCATCTACTACGTAGTCCAGTAGGAATTTATCTTTAACTTTCAACAACCCCTCATACACAAAAAGAAATTACACACACACACACACACACACACACACACACACACACCACACACACACACACACACACACACAAGCGCACACGCACACTCACTCATCCAAATACACAGGCGCGCGCGAGTGCGCTCTCTCTCTCTCTCTCTCTCTCTCTCTCTCTCTCTCTTCTCTCTCTCTCTCTCTCTCTCTCTCTCTCTCTCTCTCTCTCTCTCTCTCACACACACCGTCTGAAATCACCTTGTGTGGGAAGACGTTAAACTGAAGAACAACAACAACAGACACACACACACACACACACACACACCACACACACACACACACACACACACTCATATACACACACACACACACACACACACATACACACACACACACACACACACACACACACACACACACACACAATATATACACACACACACACACACACACACACACACACACACACACACACACACACACACACACACACATACATACACACACACACACACACACACACACACACACACACACACACACTCATACACACAGAGGGAGATGCGTTGTTGTAGCACTGCCCCTTTTACTGTCATACCTTTTAAAAGTAGCCCGTTTCTTGCCTCCATGGTAGCGGTGTGTATTCTCCAGAGGCCGTTGATCTGCCGGGTTCCAACCGTAACCAGCTGCCCTCTGTCTTGCCAAGCACTTGTCAAGAACAGTCAGGCGATTGATTGCTGAATCAGGAATGTCTGTAGCTTTCAAAAAGAAAGGGCTTCACTCCGATATCCACGCCACTAGCCATGGTACTAAACAAACAGCGATTTAATTCGTTTGAAAAAGAATAGGTCGAAAAGATTTCCGAGTAGTTACAACGAAGAAAGTTGCTGAATAGATTCGGCCTGCGCAGAGTGAGCACAAAAAAAAAACAAACAAACCCCAAAACAGACAAAAAACGACGAAGTCAGAAAAAACGCCACTTGCGTGAAAACTCGCGTATTGCGTGTGAAGAGCGTTTCTTCAAACGTGTATGCATTGCACGGCTGATGCTCACCGAACCCTCTTCTTTTCCTCCTTCTTCGTCCTCTTCTTCCTTCCACGTGGATGATAGGATAGTGATCTAAAACTGATTAACATCCTTTTCAGGAACTTACTGCATTACTAGAAGAAGTACGTGGTTCACAGACATCTGTTTGCCACTTACGCAGTATATATATTCTTCCAGAGATTTTATTTGAAAAGCAATAAAACGTAACTTGCACATCAAACTTGTAATATGTCTGGAATGCTTAGCAGATAAATTACCTAAAATGGATTTAGGATTAGCACCATTTATCATTGTATACAGTACTGGGAATATTGACTAGTTGCTGCTTTATGCAGTTCATTATGTCGTTCTCGTGAGATTTTCTCTATATGCCTTTAACATTATGCCCATCTAACTGGATGTTGAGTCAAACTGAGCATTTTGAGCTGTTTGCTGCTTTTTGTGCAGCCAGATGTACCTACACATTTGAGTGAGCCATGTGTGTGTGTATGTGTGTATGTGTGTGTGTGTGTGTGTGTGCGTGCGTGCGTGCGTGCGTGCGTGCGTGCGTGCGTGCGTGGTGTGTGTGTGTGTGTGTGTGTGTGTGTGTGTGTGTGTGTGTGTGTGTGTGTGTGTGTGTGTGTGGTGTGTGTGTGTGTGTGTGTGAGTGGGGGGGGGGGGTATACGTGAGAAAGAGAGAAAAAGAGTGAGAGGAGAGAGAGAGGAGAGAGAGAGAGAGAGGAGAGAGAGAGAGAGAGGGGGGGGGGGGGGGGGCAGGCAGACAGACAAATAGACAGACACAGGGACAGAGACAGAGACAGAGAGACAGCACTCAGAGAAAGTGACACTGGTGCCATTTTACAGACAACCGACGAACTATCTGTTTTATTTTAGTCGTCGTTTCGAGTCGTGTTTTAAGTTTTGGGGTTCTAATGGCGAATAGAAAAGGAATAGAAAAGACTCTGACTTTACACAAAGTATTACTTGACATTATCCATCAGGAAATCGACAATGCGTGTATGTGGGAGGGGAGAGAGGGGGGGAGGGGGGGGGGGAAGCGTCCATATAGGCGAATATCGATCGTACCCATAGACACAAGCACACACAGGGTCAGCTCGATTTTCCCCTATGTCCATGGATCCCCTGCTCAATACTGCTCCTGCCCGATACTCGTCACACACACACACACACACACACACACACACACACACACACACACACACACACACACACACACACAACACACACACACACACACACACACACACACACACACACACACACACACACACACAGAGAGAGAGAGAGAGAGAGAGAGAGTGAGAGAGAGAGAGAGAGAAGAGGAGAGAGAGAGAGAGAGAGAGAAGACAGACAGACAGACAGACAGACAGACAAGACAGAGACAGAGAGACAGAGACAGAGAGAGACTAGAGACGAGACAGAGAGACAGAGAGAGACACTGCGAGAGAGACAGACGGGCAGACAGACAGACAGACAGACAGACAAAAGGGGACGAAAGGAAATGTGGACGTAGACCAATTTCTTTTTCTCTTTTGAAAATTTGTTTCAATATACGCCTTCAGTCACCTCGCTTTGAAACCTTTTTCCTTCCCCATGACTCAAAACTCTGAATCATTTAATGTAGCATGCAATTCATATCATTTCACATGGACAATGTGTGACATGTGACATGTTGCTTCAGCTGTTTCAAGCTGTCACATCGAATGTCATCTGGGGGAGGGAGGGGACTGGATGGTGTTTTGAGGCAGAGGGAGCAATGGAAATGGAGGACGGGGAAGGGGGTATACTGAAGACGGCTGGGATCAGAAAAAAAAACAGCATATGGGTGCGAACACATTCAATTAATCCTGCGTTTTATGTTAGTCATCTCATTTCATTGCTGACCATCTTTGCTTTGATGCTTGAACAGGTTTGAATTTTACCAAGGAATATGTTATTTCAGGATTTCTTCCTCCCCCTTATGCGTGCGCGCGCGCGCGCGCGGTGTGTGTGTGTGTGGTGTGTGTGTGTGTGTGTGTGTGTGTGTGTGTGTGTGTGTGTGTGTGTGTGTGTGTGTGTGTGTGTGTGTGTGTGTGTGTGTGTGTGTGTGTGTTAGCTTCCATAAATGGGTGTACGTATACAACATTTTCGCATGGCATTGTACGCATTAAAAGAATTGTTTTTGTTTGAGTGTCAGGAGATCTTAAATCTCTGTGTAGGTATTTCATAGTTGCAAAACTAATTTCTCGCTAAAAGCAAGACGAAACATTCACCTTACATTTTGCCACTTCTCTCTTGTATCTTTGGAAAGACTCAAAAGTATCGGCGATGGAAATCAGTCTGATACATCCTGTTTACGTAAAGGTGATCATTGCATATAGGTGTGAGATAAGTAACGGGGCAGCTCGCGACAGGACTGGGGTAGCTCGCGAACAAAGCAGGAGGAGTTCGCGGTAAATCGCGAGTCACAGCGTCATGACCTCCCCCAAGCTGCGTGACTCCTTTCATTTTATTTACGAAACTGAAAGAGGTCACGCAACTACTCCACTATGTCCAGAAAAGTTCATTTCATACACAGAAACAACATCGAAGAGCACAGCTAAACAAACACAATCTGTGTAACTTTCTATGACGTTAGAATTGTCACCGTCGCCACCTACATCAGGCGTGATCACAGAACTGCACAAACACTGCAATGGTTAGTGCGTTCAAATTCGATTGCTGGAGTTGACATGGTGATGCTAAAGCACAGGTTGAAGAAGAGCGTAATGAATGAACGTTATTTATCGAATCATGCTTCGATCATGTACAGCACTACGTTCTTGGACGTACTTCTTCAGAACCACGATGATAACTTTTTTTTTTAACATCAAAAGAGAAAAAACTTCGCACGACTGTTGTGATATTTCATCTTGGTTTTGTTAGTAGGCAGCAGCTACTTTTCTTTTCAAGATACCCAGATTTCCTTTCCGGGCAATATTTGATGAAAATAGAGTAAATGGCCACGTTCTCTTTTCAGTCTCTGACACACTACATCATCACTCTGTCTTCCTTTTAATTACCTTTTTTTTCTTCACAGGTACAGAATACGTAAAACAGTCAATGAATCGGCTTCTTTCC
>CM031603.1:21991944-22001944 GCA_018398815.1 Conus ventricosus | reverse complement strand
GATGCTGATGATGACAGGGAATCCGTAGACCAGGAATAAAAAAGAATGTCAATGTGGGTCGCTAACAGAAGAAAGCTATGGATCCAAGGTGGAAACATCCCTTTACCTGTGTGATTGCTGGCCAACAGGAAGTGGAAAAACTGTTTGGGTCAACAAGTTTATAAATCACATCCATGAAGTAATGACACCACCTCCCGATGAGATTGTGTGGTGTTACGGAGAGTGGCAGTCTGGATATCATCTTTTGAAAGGAGTCACTTTTATCGAAGGGACTACCCAAAGTAGAAGAATGGGATGTTCAGAAACGACGTTTGGTGGTGATGGATGACTTGATGAGCGAAACGGATAACAGGGTGACAAAATTATTTACCGAAAGGTAGTCATCATCGCAACATGAGTGTCATGTACATCGTGCAGAATCTGTTTGGGAAAAACAAAGAACAACGGACCATCAGCTTGAACAGTTATTATCTGGTGGTATTCAAGAACCCAAAGAAACCTCACAGATCACCCATTTAGCTAAACAGATGTATCCCGGAAGATTGAAGTACGTTCAGGAAGCTTTTAAAGAGGCGACATCCAAACCCCACGGTTATTTGTTGTTTGACCTTCGTCAGGAGACACCCGATCATCTCCGTCTGAGAACAAATATTATACCCCGACCCATCAAGTCGTGTATGTGCAGAAATGATTTTCGTCTTCCAATATGCCATGTTTTACCTGCAACGATATTTTTCTTTTTGGTGGAGAAAGGGAGAGAAGGATGTGTGGAGATTGTTTAACACACTGTGTAGTCTTTGATACAGTGTACGCTGGAGTAACCCTCTCCGTTTCGTGGTGGTAGTCCTTCAGTGAGACTTTGTGGGTCTTTAAAAGCGAGCGCCCATCTACACACGCGTTATTTGCGACCGGAACATTGACTCTTCACCACCATGTCGGCGCGTATTGAGAAGGAATCTACCCATGTTGCAGTTGTTGTGTGGTGCCAAGCCTGCTGTTATTAAGGCGACCTAAAAGGGGGCCTCGCCAGATTTGATCAACGCCCTGAGTGAATGTTCCCTCAACATTTTAAAAGGCCACGTGAGACTGACTCCTGCCCAGAAAACAGTTTGTGCAGATACAAACAGAGCTTACGCTCCCTGGCGAAGAAAGGAACATCCAGCAAGAGAAAGAAGCAGATCTTGCAGAAGGGGGGATTTCTCGGTGCCCTCATCAAACCTGTCCTGGGGGTGCTCGGAGGATTACTGGGGGGATTGTAACCACATCATGGAGCATACGAAGAAAATGATTTTAGTGGATCCCCGTGTGCTAGACTCTGTTCCCGGACCTCCAGTTCCTGATGCCACATCTGACAGTCTTAGGGACATGGATCAGCAGATGTGTGATATATTAGAGAACAATGATACAAGCGCCGAAGACAAGGCTAATATGTATCATCAGACCCTTTGGAAATATTTGAAACGTTTTGATCAGTTTAAGGAAAAACCACTGGGAGTAGTGACTGTTCAAGACACAACACCCGCTCAACCCAACCCGAATCAGAAAACAGAGACTGTTGATGACGCGTCAACTCCACGTTGACGAGCGGGGAGAAGGATGTTGGGAGAGTGTCCCCAAACGATGAAAAGCAAAGCGGAGCGATTTTTTAAACCCGCGTTCAGAATCACCCAGATCTGAAATGGAACCAGCGAGGGGAAATCATGTGGCGAGGACAGCTGATTAAAAACTCGAACCTCGTTGATTTGGTCAATGATGTGCTGAGAAAACGACGCCACTTCCAACCCATTGGGTGGAAATCCTTTGCCGCTGCTCTCAGTGATGCCAACATCCCCAAGATTTAGTTGGAAACCCAAAACCGTTGGAAGTTTATGACAACACAAATACCCTGCACCCTGTCCTATTCTTCACAGTCTACGGAAGGACCTGTCCGTGTGGGTTCCTCTTCCCTCAACCCGCGTTTTCTACCCCAAATCAATGCCAACACCCCACCATCACTGAGAAACGTCGCCTTATCATCTCTCAAGAAGCCACGAGGTACAGAAGACTCTGACCCGTTGGAAGGGGAGACACCTTTTTCTTGGAGGAGAAAGACACACAGACGGCCGGAAACAACAGAGATTAAGCAAGACTGCGCCTTTGATGGCTTGGGAGTCCTACTGACTACACCCGAAATGGCTCCGCGGAAAAATAAGAAAAAAATATCGAAACAGAACAGAATGTTGGCGCAGGCTTACTACACACCACAAGGCCTGGATCTTTTGGTGGTGTTCACGCCTTGAAACGTATAACGAAGGCAAAAGAGTCTGTGCTCAAAGAATGGTTGAGTCACGATGATGCTTATACTCTTCATAAACCTGTGCGACACAATTTTGAGAGGAGGCGTGTTGTTGTAGGCGGAATGGACCATCAATGGCAAGCTGATCTGATTGACGTCCAACGCCTGAAGAAAAACAATGATGGTTTTAGCTATCTGCTGACAGTCATCGATGTCTTGTCTAAATATGCTTGGGTCGTTTTCCTTTGAAAAACAAGACAGGCCCTGTGATGGTAGAGGCCTTTGAACGCATCCTTGAACAGGGTCGGAAACCCCTCAAACTCCAAACAGACAAAGGGGCGATCTTGAAGCAACGCAAAAAACGTAATGGACCCGCCCGAATATTTAATCAAATGGTATGGTTACGACTCTTCATTCAATTCATGGATTCCTCAGACAGCACTGACCACATACGCACACTGACCCATTACGTTTTTTGCGTTGTACCTCGTGGCTTCTTGAGAGATTGATAAGGCGACGTTTCTCAGTTGTTGTTGTTGTTGTTTTCGTACCTGGCTAAAAGACTCCAGGGATCATCCAAACAGCCGAAGTACTTGAACACTATGGTACAAATGCATCAGCTGGGGATGGAACATTACGTTTTGTGACCGTTTTCAGTGATGGTGGGGGTGTTGGCATTGATGGTGTAGAAAACGCGGGTTGAGGGGAAGAGGAACCCACACGGACAGGTCCTTCCGTAGACTGTGAAGAATAGGACAGGGTGTCGGGTATTTGTGTTGTCATAAACTTCCAACGGTCAGGGTTTCCAACTAAATCTTGGGGATGTTGGCATCACTGAGAGCAGCGGCAAAGGATTTCCACCCAATGGGTTGGAAGTGGCGTCGTTTTCTCAGCACATCATTGACCAAATCAACGAGGTTCGAGTTTTTAATCAGCTGTCCTCGCCACATGATTTCCCCTCGCTGGTTCCATTTCAGATCTGGGTGATTCTGAACGCGGTTTTAAAAGTCGCTCCGCTTTGCTTTTCATCGTTTTGGATACACTCTCCACAACATCCTTCTCCACGCTCGTCAACGTGGGAGTTGACGCGTCATCAACAGTCTCTGTTTCTGATTCGGGTTGGGTTGAGCGGGTGTTGTGTCTTGAACAGTCACTACTCCCAGTGGTTTTTCCTTAAACTGATCAAAACGTTTCAAATATTTCCAAAGGGTCTGATGATACATATTAGCCTTGTCTTCGGCGCTTGTATCATTGTTCTCTAATATATCACACATTGCTGATCCATGTCCCTAAGACTGTCAGATGTGGCATCAGGAAACTGGAGGTCCGCGAACAGAATCTAGCACACGGGGATCCACTAAAATCATTTTCTTCGTAATGCTCCATGATGTGGTTACAATCCCCCCAGTAATCTCCGAGCACCCCCAGGACAGGTTTGATGAGGGCACGAGAAATCCCCCCTTCTGCAAGATCTGCTTCTTTTTTGCTGGATGTTCCTTTCTTCGCCCGGGAGCGTAAGCTCTGCTTGTATCTGCACAACTGTTTCTTCTGGGCAGGAGTCAGTCTCACGTGGCCTTTTAAAATGTTGAGGGAACATTCACTCAGGGCGTTGATCAAATCTGGCGAGGCCCCTTTCAGGGCCGCCTTAATAACAGCAGGCTTGGCACCACACAACAACTGCAACATGGGTAGATTCCTTCTCATACGCGCCGACATGGTGGTGAAGAGTCAATGTTCCGGTCGCAAATAACCGCGTGTGTAGATGGGGGGCTCGCTTTTAAAGACCACAAAGTCTCACTGAAGGACTACCACCACGAAACGGAGAGGGGTTACTCAGCGTACACTGTATCAAAGACTTCACAGTGTGTTATACAATCTCCACACATCCTTCTCTCCCTTTCTCCCCCAAAAGAAAATATCGTTGCAGGTAAAACATGGCATATTGGAAGACGAAAATCATTTCTGCACATACACGACTTTATGGGTCTGGGTATAATATTTGTTCTCAGACGGAGATGATCGGGTGTCTCCTGACGAAGGTCAAACAACAAATAACCGTGGGGTTTGGATGTCGCCTCTTTAAAAGCTTCCTGAACGTACTTCAAACTTCCGGGATACATCTGTTTAGCTAAATGGGTGATCTGTGAGGTGTCTCTTGGGTTCTTGAATACCACCAATAATGACTGTTCAAGCTGATGGTCCCTTTTCTTTGTTTTTCCCAAACAGATTCTGCACGATGTACATGACACTCATGTTGCGATGATGACTACCTTTCGTAAATAATTTTGTCACCCTGTTATCCCTTTCGCTCATCAAGTCATCCATCACCACCAAACGTCGTTTCTGAACATCCCATTCTTCTACTTTGGGTAGTCCTTCGATAAAAGTGACTCCTTTCAAAAGATGATATCCAGACTGCCCCTCTCCGTAACACCAACAATCTCATCGGGAGGTGGGTGTCATTACTTCATGGATGTGATTTATAAACTTGTTGACCCAAACAGTTTTCCACTTCCTGTTTGGACCAGCAATCACACAGGTAAAGGGATGTTTCCACCTTGGATCCATAGCTTCTTCTGTTAGCGACCCACATTGACATTCTTTTTTATTCCTGGTCTACGGATTCCCTGTCATCATCAGCATCATCCTAAGCATCATCACCGCCGTCTCTAACACGTCTACGTACCACGCAGCAAAAACAACAACAAACCACATCGATCCGCACACACGCACGCGCGCGCGCGCGCGCGCGTAGCAACACGACACACCCCCATCTATTTTTAACCCCCTTACGTCAGCAAACAAGAAAAACTTTTTTTATCGATCGTGACTCACCCTGACAAGAACACAAAAACAAAAACAAAACCACGTGACCTTGACCCGACGCCACCTGCCGCCACCTGCCGCGTTGCGCAACACCGGGGGAGGTCCTCTCCGAGGTCTCTCAAAAAGGCATGAAACCTCCCTGACCCTACTACTTGCGTGTTTAAAAGCACGTGCTGCTTTTGGCTTCCTCTCCCCGCCCTTACGGTTTACTGGGACCGTTTTCACACGAGACGTAATCGGCTCAAGAGGACCAGTCCTCGTTCTGGACAAAGTGTCTTGTGGGCTGAATTAATGGCATTTGTTGTTGATTCTTTCTCTTCAATTCTAATCAAATCACTTGTCATTTTGCAGGTGCTTCGAGCAACCGTGAGCAAGAAGCTGGTCCTGCCGTGTGTGTCGAAGCTGTTTGTTGGTTCGACTTGAACGAGGACTTCCTTCTTGGCCTGCTGGACTTGATAGATTCTGAGTTTCGGTGTTGTGGTTGTTCTACCCCTCATTAGGACTGTCAGCATGGTGAGCATGGTGTAGTTTGTCCAGTTGTACCCAGAGGGCAACCTGCTGCCAGCGCATCTCACGTGCCGGTGGGGTGACCTGGCTGACGAGTTTCTTGCCGCCTGACCCGGGTGCTGCAGAGAAAGCTGCTAACAGCTGTTTAGCCCTCAGACTGTGGTGCGTGCCTTGGTCATGACTTCTAATTGTCTTGGACATGACGTCTACACTGTCGTGGTCATGACGTCTACACGGTCTTGATCGCGTCGTCACTTCCGCAATGTCTTGATCATGACTTTTATATTGTCTTAGTCATGATTTCTGCGTCGTCATGATCATGACATCGACGTTGTCTTAGTCATGACGTCTACGTTGATTAAGGCAATGTAGAAATCATGGTTCAGACACAAGGGAAGCTGTAACTAAGACAGTATAGTAGTCATTACAAAGGCAATATAGAAATCATAACCATGACACGTGCTAGTCATGCTAACAAAATATAAAGTTACGATCAAGACAATGGAAAAGTCATGACCAAGATAGACTAAAGTCATGACCAAGATAGACTAAAAGACATAACCAAGACCGTGTAGAGTTAATGACCCAGTCAATGTTGGAGTCCTTACCAAGGCACGTCAATGTAGAAGTCATCACCATGATACGTCAATGTTGAAGTCCTCGCCAAGGCACGTCAATGTAGAAGTCATCACCAAGACACGTCACTGTTGAAGTCATCACCAAGACACGCCAATGTTGAAGTCATCACCAGCACACGTCAATGTAGAAGTCGTCACCAAGACATGTCAATGTAGAAGTCGTCACCAAGACACGTCAATGTAGAAGTCATTACCAAGACACGTCAATGTAGAAGTCGTCACCAAGACACGTCAATGTAGAAGTCGTCACCAAGACACGTCAATGTAGAAGTCATCACCAAGACACGTCAATGTAGAAGTCGTCACCAGACACGTCAATGTAGAAGTCATCACCAAGACACGTCAATGTAGAAGTCGTCACCAAGGACACATCAATGTAAAAGTCATCACCAAGACATGTCAATGTAGAAGACATCACTAAGACACGTCAATGTAGAAGTCATCACCAAGACACGTCAATGTAGAAGTCATCACCAAGACATGTCAATGTAGAAGTCATCACTAACACCATGTTGAGGTCGCAAATTCAGTTTCAGTTTCATCAAAGATATGTCACTGCAGACTAGACCATTATACGCTACACCACATCCGCTAAGTTTCGAGACGACACTGCGCATAATTTAATGCTGATGGATACATTAATTAATAATTAGGATGACAGAATTTAAGAAGAGGATCTCATGGCTGCGACCTCTGACCTACGCATCAGCCCAACACGCTGGTCAGACCTTTGGTGCCGTCCTAACATTGGCTGTGCCATTGTTATCTGTGTGTGTGTGTGTGTGTGTGTGTGTGTGTGTGTGGTGTGTGTGTGTGTGTGTGTGTGTGTGTGTGTGTGTGTGTGTGTATGCATATGTGTGTGTGTGTGTGTGTGTGTGTGTGTGTGTGTGTGTGTGTGTTGTGTGTGTGTGTGTGTGTGTGTGTGTGTGTGTGTGTGTGTGTGTGTGTGTGTGTGCATGGATGTGTGGGCACGGGCTTATATATGTGTGCTAGTATATGCAGTGCGTGTGTGCATGGGTTTGTATGTACGTGTTTAAGTGTGTGTGCGTGTGTACGTGCATGTGTGGGCACGCACACGCGCACGTGTGTATGGTGAATATGTGTGTTTTGTGTGTGTGTGTGTGTGTGTGATTTTGTGTGTGTGTGTGTGTGTGTGTGTGTGTGTGTGTGTGCGTGCGTGCGCGTGGCGGGGAAGGGGGGATGCACACAGATGTGCATGTGTATGCTTATGTCTGATCTGTGGGTTCGTGTGATACCGATATTTTTTATATTTTCTACTTTTCACAAGAAAATGTAGCCTGACCATGAGTTATATGTTAGTGAGTTTCTCCCATTGGAGACTGTCTCCCTCTTGGAGACTATAAGTCATTGCAACACCAAACTGCTCTGTAAGTTGCTGGAATGGTGCTCGGTACTTATCCTTGGAATTTATTAGTATATTGTAATTTAGTCCCTTGCGGATTCATTCCAAGAACTGGCCCTCAGCACTTGTGTCTTAAGAGGATTATCTTTTTATATTTTCTACTTTTCACAAGAAAATGCAGCTTGTTTTTCTCTTTCATGATTTTCTTTTGCTTCTTAGGTGGCACCTTTGGTTCGTTTTTTAAAAAACTCGACAAAAAATTACTACGGTATTGCACACCAGCTTTTTCTGGGATAGCATTCTTCTTAAAATTGAAAAGGCAGAGGAGTCAAATTATCACTTTCCACGGTCACTGAGGAGAAACAATCAGGTTTCGAAATATCGGTATATGACCAGGAGTTATATGTAGTGAGTTTCCTCCCCCTTGGAGACTGTCTCCCTCTTGGAGACTATAAGCTTGTTGAAGGCTCATTTTGAGAAGCAATTTTTTCCCCATTCACCCACTCAAGCACATACTGTTAGTTAGGCAGAATTATCTACCACTGCAGATATGAATGCTTATCTCCCCCTATTTCTTCAATCTAAGACATAAGAGCAAGCTTTGTTTATAATTGAATTTTTTGCACTCATTGCAACACCAAACTGCTCTGTAAGTTGCTGGAATGGCGCTCGGTACTAATCCTTGGAATTTATTAGTATATATATACTATATATATATATATATATATATTTATACCAGTTTAAAATAGGATTTCAAGATGGACAAAATAAAACCTGAAAAAATTGTTTCAAGCTAAAATGCTCTCCTCAGGGTATACAATCTGCACGCCACAGGTGTTATATTGTGTGGGTGTGTGAGCTCTGCGCGTGTGGCACGTGGCCTGCGGGTTTTTTTTTTTCTTTTTGGGGCGCGTTCAGGGGGGACGTGTTAAGGAATGGTGCATTGGACAAGAATTTTGTTCTTCCATCAAACAACATTGAATAATAACATAAAACAAATCCAGAATGACAAAAAAATATTCATTAAGGCGGACAAGACAAAATAATTTCTATAAAATGGAAACTAATGAGTACTCTCAACTCCTCAATAAAAAATATTCAGAAAAAATGTTTTTAAAAAAGCTGATAAGACTACATATGACAACATCTGCAAAAAAGAAAAAGAACTTGTGCACCAGATGGATTTAGGTGATAGGATAGAAGCAACAGCAATAAAAGAAGCCTTTATAACCCTTAAAGACCACAAACCTAACCTTTCTCAACAACCTTACTTGTAGACTAATAAACCCATCAAAATCGGAATTATGCAAAATTAGTCAAAAAATCCTGAAAAAACAACAGAGGACATAAAAGCAAACACTGAATACAATCTCTGGAAAAATAGTTACGAAGTTATCCAATGGTTTAAAGAATTGAACAAACATGAAAAATACAGTGTTCATTACTTTTGACATAGTGGACTTCTACCCTTCCATTGATGAGGAATTACTTACTAAAGCACTAAGATTGGCCAACAAATATACAAATAAAACAGATTCTGAGATGGAAATCATTCCCCACACTAAGAAAACCTTCTCCATGGCAACAATGAAACTTGGATAAAAAAGATATATAAAAAAAACAGCAGAAATTCCACATTCGATGTCACGATGGATCTTATGATGGAGCTGAAACTTTGTGAATTAGTTGGACTTTTCATGTTGTCTCATATACAGAAAATACTTGGTAAACAGGTTGGTTCATGCAGAGATGACGGTCTTGCCACGTAAAACAATAAACCAAAATCATTGAAAACAAGAAAAAAGAACTTTGTAAATTTTTTTAAAGCCATAACCTAAAAATTACAGTAAAAGCCAACAAAAAAACAGTAAATTATTTAGACATAACACTAGACCTTAAGGACAATACATACAAACCATAATAAAAAACCTAATGACACACCTGTCTACGTAGACATCAATAGTAACCATCCACCTTCCATTTTAAAAACCATACCTAAATGGTATAAACAAAAGATTATCTAAACTGTCATGCAATGAGAAAGAATTTAACAGTGCAGCAGCTGAATACCAAGAGGCACTGAATAAAGTGGCTACAACTACAAATCACAATATAACCCAGATAACACATGAACAGCAACAGGAAAAACAGGAAAAAAAATATTATGGTATAACCCTCCATATGATGGAAGAACAAAAAAACGTAGGAAAAGAATTCCCCAAATCCTTAAAACATCATTCCCAAAAGAACGTGTACTATCTAAAATATTCAACAAAATACCATCAAGCTATCGTACTCGTGTATGCCCAACCTTAAAAAAATAATTGATTCTTCCCCAAAAAAACCAAAAACAAACAACCAAGAGGGTGATGAAAGGATATCTTTTAAAAA
>CM031603.1:21980212-21990944 GCA_018398815.1 Conus ventricosus | reverse complement strand
CTTTTAAAAAAAAATGGGGGTTTGGTTTCCTTTTGGAAAGGGTTTGTTTTTTTTCTTGGGTTTTTGGGGAATACCACCAGAAAATACTTTCAAGCTGATGGTCCGTGTTCTTTGTTTTTTCCCAAACAGTTTTCTGCACGATGTACATGACACCATGTTGCGATGATACTACCTTTCGAAAAATAATTTTGTCACCCTGTTACCGTTCGCTCATAATCATCCCATCACCACCAAAAACGTCGTTTCTGAACATCCCATTCTTCTACTTTGGGTAGTCCTTCGATAAAAGTGACTCCTTTCAAAAGATGATATCCAGACTGCCACTCTCCGTAACACCACACAATCTCATCGGGAGGTGGTGCATTACTTCATGGAATGTGATTTATAAACTTGTTGACCCAAACAGTTTTTTCCACTTCCTGTTGGACCAGCAATCACACAGGTAAAGGGATGTTTCCACCTTGGATCCATAGCTTCTTCTGTTAGCGACCCACATTGACATTCTTTTTTATTCCTGGTCTACGGATTCCCTGTCATCATCAGCATCATCCTAAGCATCATCACCGCCGTCTCTAACACGTTACGTACCACGCAGCAAAAACAAAACCAAAACCACATCGATCCGCACACACGCACGGGGCGCGCGCGCGCGCGCGTAGCAACACGACACACCCCCATCTATTTTTAACCCCATTACTCAGCAAACAAGAAAAACTTTTTTTTATCGATCGTGACTCACCGTGACAAGAACACAAAAACAAAAACAAAACCACGTGACCTTGACCCCGACGCCACCTGCCGCCACCTGCCGCGTTGCGCAACACCGGGGGAGGTCCTCTCCGAGGTCCTCAAAAAAGGCATGAAACCTCCCTGACCCTACTACTTGCGTGTTTAAAAGCACGTGCTGCTTTTGGCTTCCTCTCCCCGCCCTTACGGTTTACTGGACGTTTCACACGAGACGTAATCGGCTCAAGAGGACCAGTCCTCGTTCTGGACAAAGTGTTTGTGGGCTGAATTAATGGCATTTGTTGTTGATCTTTCCTTCCAATTCTAATCAAATCACTTGTCATTTTGCAGGTGCTTCGAGCAACCGTGAGCAAGAAGCTGGTCCTGCCGTGTGTGTCGAAGCTGTTTGTTGGTTCGACTTGAACGAGGACTTCCTTCTTGGCCTGCTGGACTTGATAGATTCTGAGTTTCGGTGTTGTGGTTGTTCTACCCCTCATTAGGACTGTCAGCATGGTGAGCATGGTGTAGTTTGTCCAGTTGTACCCAGAGGGCAACCTGCTGCCAGCGCATCTCACGTGCCGGTGGGGTGACCTGGCTGACGAGTTTCTTGCCGCCTGACCCGGTGCTGCAGAGAAAGCTGCTACAGCTGTTTAGCCCCTCAGACTGTGGTGCGTGCCTTGGTCATGACTTCTAATTGTCTTGGACATGACGTCTACACTGTCGTGGTCATGACGTCTACACGGTCTTGATCGCGTCGTCACTTCCGCAATGTCTTGATCATGACTTTTATATTGTCTTAGTCATGATTTCTGCGTCGTCATGATCATGACATCGACGTTGTCTTAGTCATGACGTCTACGTTGATTAAGGCAATGTAGAAATCATGGTTCAGACACAAGGGAAGCTGTAACTAAGACAGTATAGTAGTCATTACAAAGGCAATATAGAAATCATAACCATGACAACGTGCTAGTTCATGCTAACAAAATATAAAAGTTACGATCAAGACAATGGAAAAGTCATGACCAAAAATAGACTAAAAGTCATGACCAAGATAGACTAAAAGACATAACCAAGACCGTTTTAGAGTTAATGACCCAGTCAATGTTGGAGTCCTTACCAAGGCACGTCAATGTAGAAGTCATCACCATGATACGTCAATGTTGAAGTCCTCGCCAAGGCACGTCAATGTAGAAGTCATCACCAAGACACGTCACTGTTGAAGTCATCACCAAGACACGCCAATGTTGAAGTCATCACCAGCACACGTCAATGTAGAAGTCGTCACCAAGACATGTCAATGTAGAAGTCGTCACCAAGACACGTCAATGTAGAAGTCATTACAAGACACGTCAATGTAGAAGTCGTCACCAAGACACGTCAATGTAGAAGTCGTCACCAAGACACGTCAATGTAGAAGTCATCACCAAGACACGTCAATGTAGAAGTCGTCACCAAAACACGTCAATGTAGAAGTCATCACCAAGACACGTCAAATAGAAGTCGTCACCAAGACACATCAATGTAAAAGTCATCACCAAGACATGTCAATGTAGAAGACATCACTAAGACACGTTCAATGTAGAAGTCATCACCAAGACACGTCAATGTAGAAGTCATCACCAAGACATGTCAATGTAGAGTCAACACTAACACAATGTTGAGGTCGCAAATTCATTTTCAGTTTCATCAAAGATATGTCACTGCAGACTAGACATTATACGCTACCCACATCCGCAAAGTTTCGAGACGACACTGCGCAAATTTAATGCTGATGGATACTTTAAAATTAATAATTAGGATGACAGAATTTAAGAAGGGATCTCATGGCTGCGACCTCTGACCTACGCATCACCCCAAAACACGCTGGTCAGCCCTTTTGGGTGCCGTCCTAACATTGGCTGTGCCATTGTTATCTGTGTGTGTGTGTGTGTGTGTGTGTGTGTGTGTGGTTTTGTGTGTGTGTGGGTGTTGTGTGTGTGTGTGTGTTTTATGCATATGTGTGTGTGTTTGTGTGTGTGTGTGTGTGTGTGTGTGTGTGTGTGTGTGTTGTGTGTGTGTGTGTGTGTGTGTGTGTGTGTGTGTGTGTGTGGGTGTGCATGGATGTGTGGGCACGGGCTTATATATGTGTGCTAGTATATGCAGTGCGTGTGTGCAGGGGTTTGTATGTACGTGTTTAATTTGTGTGTGCGTGTGTACGGCATGTGTGGGCACGCACACGCGCCGTGTGTATGGTGAATATGTTGTGTGTGTGTGTGTGTGTGTGTGTGTGGGGTGTGTGTGTGTTTTGTGGGTGTGTGTGTGTGTGTGTGTGTGCGTGCGTGCGCGTGGCGGGAAGGGGGGATGCACACAGATGTGCATGTGTATGCTTATGTCGATCTGTGGGTTCGTGTGATACCGATTTTTTTTAATTTTCTACTTTCAAAAGAAAATGTAGCCTGACCATGAGTTATATGTTAGTGAGTTTCTCCCCATTGGAGACTGTCTCCTCTTGGAGACTATAAGTCATTGCAACACCAAAACTGCTCTGTAAGTTGCTGGAATGGGCTCGGTATTTATCCTTGGAATTTATTAGTTATTGTAATTTAGTCCCTTGCGGATTCATTCCAAGAAATGGCCCTCTGCACTTGTGTCTTAAGAGGTTTCTTTTTATATTTTCTACTTTTCACAAGAAAATGCAGCTTGTTTTTTCTCTTTCATGATTTTCTTTTGCTTCTTAGGTGGCACCTTTGGTTCGTTTTTTGAAAAACTCGACAAACATACTAGGGTATTGCACACCAGCTTTTTCGGGGATAGCATTCTCTTTAAAATTGAAAAGGCAGGGGAGTCAAATTATCACTTTCCACGGTCACGAGGAGAAACAATCAGGTTTCGAAATATCGGTATATGACCAGGAGTTATATGTTAGTGATTTCCTCCCCATTGGAGACTGTCTCCCTCTTGGAGACTATAAGCTGTTGAAGGCTCATTTTGAGAAGCAATTTTTTCCCCCATTCACCCACTCAAGCACATACTGTTAGTTTAGGCAGAATTATCTACCACTGCAGATATGAATGCTTATCTCCCCCTATTTCTTCAATCTAAGACATAAGAGAAGCTTTTTTTTATAATTGAATATTTTTTTCACTCATTGCAACACCAAACTGCTCTGTAAGTTGCTGGAATGGGCGCTCGGTACTAATCCTTTGGAAAATTTATTAGTATATATATATATATATATATATATATATATATTTATTTCCAGTTTAAAATAGGATTTCAAGATGGGACAAAATAAAACCTGGAAAAAATTGTTTCAAGCTAAAATGCTCTCCTCAGGGTATACAATCTGGCACGCCACAGGTGTTATAATTTTGTGGGTGTGGTGAGCTCTGCGCGTGTGGCACGTGGCCTGCAGGTTTTTTTTTTTTTGGGGGCGCGTTCAGGGGGACGTGTTAAGGAATGGTGCATTTTACAAGAATTTTGTTCTTCCATCAAAAAACATTGAATAATAACATAAAACAAATCCCGAATGACAAAAAATATTCATTAAGGCGGACAAGACAAATAATTTCTAATAAAATGGAAAAATAATGAGTACTCTCAACTCCTCAATAAAAAATATTCAGAAAAAATGTTTTTAAAAAAAGCTGATAAACTACATATGACAACATCTGCAAAAAAGAAAAAGAACTTGTGCACCAGATGGATTTTTTGGTGATAGGATAGAAGCAACAGCAATAAAAAGAAGCCTTTATAACCCTTAAAGACCACAAACCTAACTTTCTCAAAACCTTACTTTTAGACTAATAAACCCATCAAATCGGAATTATGCAAAAAAATTTGTCAAAAAATCCTGGAAAAAAAAAACAGAGGACATAAAAGCAAACACTGAATACAATCTTGGAAAAATAGTTACGAAGTTATCCAATGGTTTAAAAAAATTGAACAAACAGAAAAATACAGTGTTCATTACTTTTGACATAGTGGACTTCTACCCTTCCATTGATGAGAATTACTTACTAAAGCACTAAAATTGGCCAACAAATATTTCAAAAAAAAACAGATTCTGGATGGAAATCATTCCCCACACTAAGGAAAACCTTCTCCATGGCAACAATGAAACTTGGATAAAAAAGATATATAAAAAAACAGCAGAAATTCCACATTCGATGTCACGATGGGATCTTATGATGGAGCTGAAACTTGTGAATTAGTTGGACTTTTCATGTTGTCTCATATACAGAAAATACTTGGTAAACAGGTTGGTTCATGCAGAGATGACGGTCTTGCCACGTTAAACAATAAACCAAAAATCATTGAAAACAAGAAAAAAGAACTTGTAAATTTTTTAAAGCCATAACCTAAAAATTACAGTAAAGCCAACAAAAAAACAGTAAATTATTTAGACATAACATAGACCTTAAGGACAATACATACAAACCATATAAAAAACCTAATGACACACCTGTCTACGTAGACATCAATAGTAACCATCCACCTCCATTTTAAAAAACCATACCTAATGGTATAAACAAAAGATTATCTAAACTGTCATGCAATGAGAAAGAATTTAACAGTGCAGCAGCTGAATACCAAGAGGCACTGAAAAAAGTGGCTACAACTACAAATACAATATAACCCAGATAACAACATGAACAGCAACAGGAAAAACAGGAAAAAAAATATATGGTATAACCCTCCATATGATGGAAGAACAAAAACTAACGTAGGAAAAGAATTCCTCAGAATCCTTAAAACATCATTCCCAAAAGAACGTGTACTATCTAAAATATTCAACAAAAATACCTCAAGCTATCGTACTCGTGTATGCCCAACCTTAAAAATATAATTGATTCTTCCAATAAAACCAAAAACAACAACAACCAAAGAGGGTGATGAAAGGATATCTTGTAATTGCACAAAAAAGACCAGTGCCCTCTGAATAATAAATGTCTCTACAACAATATTGTGTACCAAGCTACGGTAACAACAGACAGTGATAAAGAAACATACATATGGATCACGACAAATCATTTTAAAACCAGATATGCAAACCATAAACAGTCTTTCAAAAATGAAAAATATAAAAACCAAACAGAACTAAGTAAATATATTTGGAAGCTTAAAATAAGAAAATAGATTACAACATATCATGGAAAATTATAAACAGAGCAACACCATACAACATTTCTAAAAAAATGCAACTTATATACTACAGAAAAGTGGCTGATATTATGTAAACCCACCTAGCATCCCTGAACTCTAAAGTAGAAATGATAAACAATTGCAGGCATAATGGAAATCCTTGTCAATACACCATTCCTTAACACGTCCCCCCTGAACGCGCCCAAAAGAGAAAAAAACTGCAGGCCACGTGCCACACGCGCAGAGCTCACAACGCCCACACACCACACTACTGTGGCGTGCCCAGATTGTATACCCTGAGGAGAGCATTTTAGCCTGAAACAATTTTGTAGGTTTTAATTTTTCCATTTTAAAACCCTATTTTAAACTCGTATGTCGCTCCCTACTTGGTTGAGCACTTTCAACATTCTGAGAGGCTTTTTAACTCTAATTATATATATATATATATATATATTTATATATATATATTATATATATATAATATATAGAGAGAGAGAGAGAGAGAGAGAGAGAGAGAGGAGAGAGAGAGAGAGAGGAGAGGAGAGAGAGAGAGAGAGAGGGGGGGGGGGTAAATAGATCAAATGAAGATAAAGTCAAGTATGAAAAAAAGTCAATTTTAAGTGGGCGCGCGCGCGCACGCACGCACGCACGCACGCACGCACGCACGCACACACACACACACACCACACACACACAACACTCATTCACACACACACGAACGCACGCACGCACGCACGCTCACACACACACACAACACACACACACAACACACACACACTCAACAAACACACACACACAACACAACACACACACACACACACACACACAACACACACGTACGCACATACACACAGAAAGAAACAGACACACAGACAGACAAACACAGAGGGACAGACCGGCGGACAGATGGACAGACACGCGACGAGTTGACTGTTGTCATCAGAGGCTGGCAGGATGTCCTGCCTATGTTGAATGGTAATATATACCACTGAACACCACCAAGTGTTTTTATTGGAAGCAGCGCAGTGTCGCCTCTAGTGAGTTTCTTTACGACGACTGTACGGAACAGTGGCGGGACCAGCCAGCGTGTGATTGTGGAAGAGCAGCTGAAATGAACAGTGTGGGGATAGCGTCTGATGGACAGGAACAGAAAATAATACAGAAAAAGCGTTTTTGTGCATAAGCGTTCATCTTTGCGCGCGCGTACGCGCGTTCTCTCTCTCTCTCTCTCTCTCTCTCTCTCTCTCTCTCTCTCTCTCTCTCTCTCTCTCTCTCTCTCTCTCTCTCTCTGTATAATCTAATATATAAATGGCAAATTCTGTCTGTGTGTGTGTACGCTATAGACTCAAAAACGGCTCAACGATTGTAATGAAATTTGGCAGGTACGTCTGTTGTGACCCGAGGATGGTTTTGGGCTAATCTCTAAAAAAACTAAAACCGTTAAAAACCGTTAAAAAACTGTTATAACGGTTTCATAGACATCTTTTTCCTCTGCTTTTCTTCAATATGCCGTTGTGATATTGCACAGGTACAGGACTACTTCTCTAAAATTAGGACCGTTATTTGGCAGTTAGAAACGTTATTCATAACAGTTAAAAACCGTTTAAAAACACCAAACCCTATAAAAGAAACTGTTTAAAACCGATCTTCTTGAATTTAGCAGGTACGTCTGTTGTGACCGAGGATGGTTTTGGGCTAATTCTCTAAAAAAAAATTTAAAACCGTTCAAAACCGTTAAAAAACTGTTATAACGGTTTCAAAGACATCTTTTTCCTCTGCTTTTCATCAAATGGCCGTTGTGACATTGCACAGGTACATCGAACCTAGAGGGACATCTCCCGAGTAACATAGGGTCATTGGACAGTTTCTACGACAGTTATTTATGACCGTTAAAAACCGTTAACAACACGTACCCCCTAAAAACGATCAAAAATACAATCTTTCTGATGTTGGCGGCAAAGGGAGTCGTCGGATCGCCACCAAACTTGGCATGAGTCTAGAGGGACATACTGTGGATAACACTGGGTCATTCGATAGCTTTTATGACCGTTATTTATCACCGTTAAAAAGCGTTTTTTCTAAATTCAGACCTCTCTTGATGAAATTTGGTATACAGGTGAAGTTTTAAATGCTGAATAATGATATACAACCTTACACGAACCGAAACTTAAAGTGACTGTTTAAAAACCGTTATTAATAAATTTAGACCATTCTTGATTAAATTCAGTATACAGATGCAGTTTTACACGCTGAACAATGATTATAACTTACACGAACCGAAACTTAAAAAATTGACCGTTAAAAAACCGTTATTTATATAAATTTAGACCGTTCCTGATGAAATTCGGTATACAGATGCTGTTTTACACGCTGAACAATGATATACAATTTACACGACAGAAACTTAAAATTGAGCGTTAAAAACCGTAAAGATCAGTTATTTTCTAAATTTAGACCTTTCTTGATGAAATTTGGTATACAGGTGAAGTTTTAAATGCTTAATAATGATATACAACTTACACGAACCGAAACTTAAAATTGACTGTTATAAAAACCGTTATTATATAAATTTAGACCGTTCCTGATGAAATTCGGTATTACAGATGCAGTTTTACCGCTGAACAATGATATACAATTTACACGAACAGAAACTTAAAATTGAGCGTTAAAAACCGTTTAAGATCAGTTATTTTCTAAATTTAGACCTTTCTTGATGAAATTTGGTATACAGGTGACGTTTTAAATGCTTAATAATGATATACAACTTACACGAACCGAAACTTAAAATTGACTGTTAAAAACCGTTATTATATAAATTTAGACCGTTCCTGATGAAATTCGGTATACAGATGCAGTTTTACACGCTGAACAATGATATACAATTTACACGAACAGAAACTTAAAATTGAGCGTTAAAAACCGTTAAGATCAGTTATTTTCTAATTTAGACCTTTCTTGATGAAATTTGGTATACAGGTGACGTTTTAAATGCTGAATAATGATATACAACTTACACGAACGAAACTTAAAATTGACCGTTTAAAAACCGTTATTATATAAATTTAGACCATTCTTGATGAAATTCGGTATACAGATCCAGTTTTACACGCTGAACAATGATATACAACTTACACGAACGGAAAATTAAAATTGACCGTTAAAAACCGTTATTATATAAATTTAGACCATTCCTGATGAAATTCGGTTATACAGATGCAGTTTTACACGCTGAACAATGTATTACAATTTACACGAATAGAAACTTAAAATTGAGCGTTAAAAACCGTTAAGATCCGTTATTTTCTAAATTTAGACCTTTCTTGATGAAATTTGGTATACAAGTGAAGTTTTAAATGCTGAATAATGATATACAACTTACACGAACCGAAACTTAAAATTGACTGTTTAAAGACCGTTATTATATAAATTTAGACCGTTCCTGATGAAAATTCGGTATAACAGATGCAGTTTTACACGCTGAACAATGATATACAATTTACACGAACAGAAACTTAAAATTGAGCGTTAAAAACCGTTAAGATCCGTTATTTTCTAAATTTAGACCTTTCTTGATGAATTGGTTATACAGGTGTAGTTTTAAATGCTGAACAATGATACACAACTTACTCGAACCGAAACTGGAAGATGACCGCCTTTACAACTTGCCCTGACTGCTGCGTGACTTCTGTATTATCCTGGTGGCTTGCAACCCCAGTAACCAGGCAATCTGTGGAACCTCTTCAGAGACCATCTTGCTGAAGATTTCCTCTTCCAAGTCCGAAGAGATGTCTGTTATGAAGCGCAGTACACAGATGCCATCTACAACCAAGCTCTTACTGTGATTCAGCACAAACTCTCCTTATTGGAGGCAAGTCTACAGAGGAGTATGGGATGCCAACAGTCACACAACGACAAACTGTGCCTCGAGAATACTACCGCGAGACCAATTACGACACTACTGCACTCCGGGCAGCAGCTGATGACAGGCTGAAGAAGCTGACAGCTGACCAGAGAAACGTGTGCGACAGCTTTATGACCATGGTTGAGCAGAGACAGGATCCACAGCAAGCAGCAACATAATGTTCTTGATGCTCATGAGGGACAGGAAAGACCATCCTGAATCTTATCCTGAACAGGATCTGCTCCACAGGCAAAATAGTGCTAGCCATGGCTTCCAGTGGCATTGCCGCTACTCTTTTGCCGGGTGGGCGGACAGTACATAGCACTTTCAAGGTCCCTCTGGATGCGACAAGCAAGAAACGCCAACCTGCCCGTCAAGCGTGGGTCAACGTTGGCCAAAGTCATCAAAGAGGCTGCAACCGTCATAATTGATGAAGCTCCCATGACCACAAAGCTGTCTACGAGGCCATGAACTCTACGCTGCAGGACATCACCCAAGTGCACAGGCCAATGGGAGGCATCCAACGCTGTTCTGTGGGGACTTCTGGCAGATCCTCCCTGTCGTCCTCAATGGCACCAGAGCAACATTGTCAAAGCCTGTCTGAAGAAGTGGCGGAGCATGATGTTAAACGTCTAACCACCAATATGAGAGCCCACCTGTCTGGAAATCGCCAGACAGCCAGCTTCGCCAAACTTCTGCTTGACATTGGCAATGGTGCCATTGAGTCATGTTTCCAGATACTATATTGGTCCACCAGCACTATGCCAGTTTTATGATAGCCAGGAGGATCTGATAGAAGCAGTTCTACCGGATCTTCATGCTCACTGTGCAGACTCAGACTGGTCAGCGGAAAGGGCCATAATCTCCTCCCTGAACGAGGACTGTCAACAGGCTAAACAGAAAAATCGTAGCTGACTTCCTGGAGAGGAAACTCTGTACAGATCTGTTGACAGAATGATGATGAGGGAGTCCTTTATC
>CM031603.1:21962712-21967712 GCA_018398815.1 Conus ventricosus | reverse complement strand
GTTCGTTGTGTTATTCACTGCTAAGTTTTGTCTACGTGTTTAAAAGCACGTGCTGCTTTTGGCTTCCTCTCCCGCCCTTACGGTTTACTGGGACCGTTTCACACGAGACGTAATCGGCTCAAGAGGACCAGTCCTCGTTCTGGACAAAGTGTCTTGTGGGCTGAATTAATGGCATTTGTTGTTGATCTTTCTCTTCCAATTCTAATCAAATCATTGTCATTTTGCAGGTGCTTCGAGCAACCGTGAGCAAGAAGCTGGTCCTGCCGTGTGTGTCGAAGCTGTTTGTTGGTTCGACTTCGACGAGGACTATCTTCTTGGGCTGCAGGACTTGACAGATTCTGAGTGTCGGTGTTGTGGTTGCCCTACCCCTCATTAGGACTGTCAGCAGGGTCAGCATGGTGTAGTTTGTCCAGTTGTACCCAGAGGGCAACCTGCTGCCAGTGCATCTCACGTCCCGGTGTGGTGACCTGGCTGACGAGTTTCTTGCCACCTGACCCGAGTGCTGCAGAGAAAGCTGCTAACAGCTGTTTTAGCCGCTCAGACTGCGGTGCCTGCCTTGGTCATGACTTCTACGTTGTCATGGTCATGACTTCTAATTGTCTTGGACATGGCTTCTGCGCTGTCGTGGTCATGACTTCTAATTGTCTTGGACATGGCTTCTACGCTGTCATGGTTATTACTTCTACACGGTCTTCATCGAGTCGTCACTTCTGTAATGTCTTGATCATGACTTCTATATTGTCTTAGTCATGACTCTACGTTGTCTTGGTCATGACTTTTACACTGTCTTAGTTATAGATTCTCTAATGTCTAAGTCACGATTAAGGCAATGTAGAAATCATGATTCAGACACAAGGAAGCTGTAACTAAGACAGTGTAGTAGTCATGACAAAGGCAATATAAATCATAACCATGACAACGTATTAGTCATGCAAACAAAATGTAAAAGTTACGACCAAGAGAATGGAAAAGTCATGACAAAGAGAGACTAAACGTCATGACCAAAATCGACTAAAAGTCATGACCAAGATAAACTAAAAGACATGACCAAGACAGTGTACAGTTAATGACCTAGACAATGTTGAAGTCATCACCAAGACATGTCAATGTTGAAGTCCTCACCAAGACACGTCAACGTTAAAGTCCTCACCAAGACACGTCAATGTAGAAGTCCTCACCAAGACACGTCAATGTAGAAGTCCTCACCAAGACACGTCAATGTTGAAGTCCTCACCAAGGCACGTCAATGATGAAGTCATCACCAAGACACGTCAATGTAAAAGTCATTACCAAGACACATCAATGTTGAAGTCATCACCAAGACACATCAATGTTCAAGTCATCACCAAGACACGTCAATGTTGAAGTCATCACCAAGACGCGTCAATGCAGAAGTCATCACCAAGACACGTCAATGCAGAAGTCATCACCAAGACACGTCAATGTAGAAGTCATCACTAACACCATGTTGAAGTCGTAAATTCAGTTTCAGTTTCATGAAGGAGGTGTCACTGCATGCGGACTAGACCATACACTCTACACCACATCCGCTAAGTTTCGAGACCTCACTGCGCATGATTTAATGCTGATGAATAAATAAATTAATGATTAGGATGAGAGCATTTAAGAAGAGGATCTCATAGCTACGACGTAGCAGACTTCTGACTTACGCATCAGCACAACACACTGGTCAGATCTTTGGTGCCTACCTAACATTGGCTGTGCCATTAGTATCTATGGACTCTCCACGTTACACGCCTGCATCGCTCCACCAAAGCACACCCACTAGCGCACACACGTCTACAGTACTCACTGAGGTCCCTGAGATATTCAGTCTTATCACATTTGACGTGTGTTTGATCATTTGTATCTGTTACTGTAAGGGCCCAGTGTGAATCTGTCCCAGTCTCTAGGAGTCGTTGCAGTGCTGACCTTGAGATTATTCCAATATTTGTTTGATTGGTGAGGTTTCTTGCTGTTCCTTTAAGTCTGGGTATGTGGCAACTTCCTCTCTTGATGTTCAGATTTGAAAGATAGTCTATGGCATAGTGGCTTTGCTCTTGTTTGCTTATTGTGGCGATTCTTTAGATGTGTCATTACATCAGATCAGCCAAGCTGTAATTCAGTTATTATCGTTGCCTTAGCTGCCAGTGTGTCTGCTCTCTCTGTTCCTTTACCAGCTGCATGTCCAGGGCAGTACATTCATATGAGTCTGTCCCATGGAAGGTTGCACATTGCTTCATGCTAAGCAGGGCATTCCACTCTTCACGTTTGAGGGAGGTTCATTGAATCAGTCAGTGTCATGGTTTGTGGCGTTTAAACTGCTCTGGGGATAAGAGCCAGCGGAGTGCTTGTGTCACTGCTTCTAGAAGCAAGAAGAAACGCTAGTACAGGAAGAGCAATGTTGATGATAGGAAGTGAAAGCACAAGAAAAGTAAAAGCAAAATGCTGATAACAGGAAGAGAACGTATCAGTGTTGGAAGAGCAAGTGCTGAGAGTAGGAAGACAAATGTAGGAAGAGGAAATGCTTAGAGTAGGAAGAGAAAGCACTTGTGTAGGAAGACCAAATGCTGAGAGCAAAAAAAAACCACTTGTATAGGAAGACCAAATGTGAGAATAGGAAGAGAAAGCACTTGTGTAGGAAGGGCAAATGCTGCGAGCAGGAAGAGAAAGCATTAGTATAGAAAGACCAAATGCTGATAATAGGAAGATAAATTACTGTTGAAGGAAGAGCACATGCTGACAGTAGGACGAGAAAAATGTGTCTGTAGAAAGAGCAAATGCTGACAGTTACAAGAAAAAACAATTACTACGTTTAAAGGGAGAAACATAGGAACGGTAATTGTTAACAGTAGAAGGCGACCACAGGGATGTTAGGATGAGATAACACCAAACGAGGAAGGCCAAAAGTTGACAGAAAGAAGAGAAAATAGTGATATCAGGAAGAGAAGATATTAATGCAGGTAATGCCAAAGCTGACAGCAGGATGGGGAAGTGCAAATGTTAGGACAAAAAATGTTCAAGCAGGAAGAGCAAATGCTGACAGCAAGGATGTAGGAAAAACTGATAAAAGAAAGAGAGGATACAGATACAGGTATAGTAAACGTACAAAGGAGGAAAAGGAAAGACTTACGTCAGGAACAGAAAATACTAATGCAGGAAGAGCGAATGCTGTCAGAAGCAAAAGGACTCACTGATATCAGGAAGAAAAAAAATCAATGCAGGAAGTGTCAATGCTGACTGTAGGATGAGGAACTACAGATACTAGAATGAAAAACAATTGCTATGCAGGAAGAGCAAATTCTGTCAGACGGAAGAGGAAACATCTATCAGGAAGTACTAATGAAGGAAAAAACAACTGCTGGTAGTAGAAAGAGGAAGAACTGGTATTAGAAAGAGCAAACCCTTACCACAGGAAGGGGAGCAATATATCAGGAAGAGGAAATTTCGAAGGCAGGAAAAACATATTCTGACAGTAGGAAGAGAAAAAAAACCTGAGGTTAGGAAGACCAAATCCTAACAACAGGAAGGGGAAATAATACATTAGGAAGAGGCAATGCCTGTGCCGGAAGAGCAAAGGTTGACTATGTTAAAATACAAATACTCAAAATAGAAAACACGTCGGTAGGAGGACAAATGCAATCCGTTGATAATGAAAAGACGAAATACATTTGTCCCATTACAATGAAGGTTCTTTTCCTCGTAATAACCTGTTTCAACCTACACAAAGGGGTTTATAAAAAAAAATTTTAGCATGAATTAAAAAAAAACCCACCGGTAACAGCTGCAGTCCTTGTTGTGATAACAACAATGATAATGTAAAGCGATAAACACATAAAGTTCAGTAATACCAGCAATTAAACTGAATACTAAGGATCGTTGCAGCACGTTTACTTACATAACGAGATAATATGCTCAGCGTTTCAAGATATTTTCATACATAAACGCTGTATTGGTAAGTTGTTGTGCACGTGCTGTGATCATCTCCAGATTTCAGTAGATCTCTCTTGTGGAAGAAAAAAGCTGAGAAACAGGATCATACGCTGGACGTTAGCAGGTGCAAATAGACTGAAACTGCGGAAAAGCAAAGACTTAAACAAAAGAGCCTGAAAACCCAATTTAAAATTATATAGGTAAATATGATGGCTGTGGAAGAGTTATTCAAGGTCTTTGATAAGATATAAGAGTAATACTTGTTTCAAGCAGTCCATTTTCCTTAAAAAATCAATGAGTTTGAAAACAACAATCATGGGTCAACCCTTTGTTTGCTGATGTTTATCAAATGCAGGTAGGATTGGTCTAAAGGGACTGGAAGGAGAGCTATACTTTGTGAAAGCTGAAAGTACAATTTCCGCCCTTAATAGATTTCCCCCGAGAAACAAGACAAGACAGACAGTGGTACGAGATAACCTGATCTGTCTGCCCCATCCCATCACGGGATGCTGCAGTCTTTTACTGACAAGTATACCTATCACTTCCAGTCAAGGCGTTGATGAATATGAAAAAAACGTAAAGGCAATTCCTGATTAGGGAAAATGAAAACAGACATTTTAAATTCATCACGAACTGGTAATGAGCTTTTAAAAGAAATGACAAAACTGCTGACAACGACAGACTTATAGTACAAGACACTAAAAACGATCTTTTTGTTAACAATCTATAAGTTTTCAGGTTTGTTTTTTTCGTTTGTTTAGTTTTTACTGTGGTGTCCTGGCAAAAGTCAAGATTCAAAGTGTATTCCAGAGACGTTCCACAGCATTTACTTTCGCCTACAACCCCTTTGGGGCATAGGCCGCCGACAAGGGTCCTCCAGGCATCACGGTCCAGGCGATTCTCTCCAGATGTTCCAGGTTTTCCACAACGCTGTCACGTCTGCTTGCAGGTCTCGGCGCAAGGAGTTCCTTGGGTGGCCTCTCTTTTTTCCCTTGCGGGTTCCAGGACAATGCCTGCCTGGTGGTGTTGTCCGGCAGGGGGGGCATTTGGTTGTTGTGTCCTGTCTG
>CM031603.1:21954296-21962612 GCA_018398815.1 Conus ventricosus | reverse complement strand
AACGTTATTAAATTGCTTGTATTGTTAAGTGTGATACATTTTACTGGAAAATCTAAATCGCTTGCAAAGAAGTAAATGCCTTACATTATATTGCATGGCAATGGCAATTAGAAGTAAATCCAAAGAAAACAAAAATATTTGTCTTTCATGGTCGAAATAGTATGCGTGAATTTTTTCTTTGGAATGAAAAAATAGAGGTTCTTTTTTCAATTAAATACTTAGGCATCGAGTTCAGCAGAACAGGTTCGTTTTACAAAGCAAAAAAATGTGCTTATAATCAGGCTGTAAAGGCAATGTTTTCATTATTACAAATTGCAAGGAAGCATAAATTGCCAATTGATGTTTGCATACAATTATTTTTTTCCCATAGTTGTACCTGTGTTGTTGTATGGTTGTGAAATTTGGGGTTATGAAAATGTTGATATATTAGAAAAGTTACAGTTACGTTTTTTAAAGTATTTATTTAGATTAAATAAAACTACAATGACTTCAATGATTTATGGTGGAAACCCGGAATCTATCCTTTATCTTTTACTGATTAAGTAAGAATGTAAGGTTCTGGGTAACTTGTTGTTCCTGATTCTAAGAAGTATTAAAAACAAAGTTTATAATTTTCTTACATGAACTATATACAAAAGGAATTTTCGTTTCACCATGGCTTAGTTATGTTAAAAGCATTTTTATTTGAAAGGGTTTTTTGATTGTGTTTGGGAATCTCATTCATTCACAAACAGAAATAACTTATGTAAGTGTGTTAAAAAGGAGTTGCAAAATATTATGCTCGTGATTGGCGCAGTTCTCTTGAAAACAGAACAAGTGTGTTTCTATAAAAGTATAAAGACTGTCTTTGGAAAAGAACATTATATTTCTACCTTACCAGATATTTATGTTATACCTGTATTAAAATTTTAGTGTAGTAACCATAAATTGCAATTGAAATTGGAAGCCCACCATAATGTTCCAAGAGAATTGCGTATTTGTCGTAACTGTGAAATGGGTTGAAATTGGAGATGGAATTCCATTGCATCATGGAAGTCCAAAATATAATGAACTTCGTGAAAATTCATCCCTAAAAATATCTAAAACCAAAAGCTTTTTTCAACTTTTGTAATTTATTTCAAAATGGAAGACGCATTTGTTTGAATATTAGTAAGTTTCTAAAAAAATAGGAAGATTGTTAATGAGATCGTTACAGTTCACCAGAATTCAGCATTCGACTTGTTCACACATTGTTCTGAGTGAGTTTTTGTATTTCTCTTTGTTACATTTGTATCCTCCATGCCCCAGCAGGGGGCAAAAAGGGTTTAAATTTTTAATTGAATTGAAATTTAATTGAATTGTGGTGTGTGTGTGTGTGTGTGTGTGTGTGTGTGTGTGTGTGTGTGTGTGTGTGTGTGTGTGTGTGTGTTCTAGCTTCCAGAAGCGTGTGGATATATATATATATATTATATATATATATATATATATATATATATATATTACATATTATATATATACCAGTTTAAAATTTGGATTTTAAAATGAAGAGGTTTTAAAAAACCCACAAGCTTGTTTCAAGCTAAAAGCGCTCTCCTCAGGGGGATACAATACATTTGGGCACGCCACCCGGTGTTATATACCGTGGTTTTGTGGGCGGGTTGTGAGTTCTGTGCGTGTAGCACGTGGCCTGCCGGTTTTTCTTTTTTGGGGCGCGTTCAGGGGGGACGTGCCCACGGAATGGTGCATTTACAAAGATTTCCATTTATGCCTGCAATTGTTTATCATTTCTACTTTAGAGTTCAGGGATGCTAGGTGGGGTTTACAAAATATCAGCCACTTTTCTGGGGTCAAAAGTTGCATTTTTTTAGAAATGTTGTTGTAGGGTTTTTGCTCTTTTTTTAATTTTCATGTATGTTGTAATCTTTTTCCTTTTTTCACTTCCAAATATATTTATTTAATTTTGTTTTGGTTTTTATATTTTTATTTTTGAAAGACTGTTTGGTTTGCATACGGTTTTTAAAAAAGTGGTTACCCGTGATTCCTATGTTTTTTTTTATATGTCTTTTTTCCCCGTACTTGGTACACAATATTTTTGTAGAGCATTTATTATTCAAAGGGCACTGGTTTTTTTTTAGTGCAATTACAAGCCCTTTCACCCCCCCTTTTTTTGGTTGTGTTTTTTTTGGTTTTTTGGAAGAACAATTTATTTTTAGGTTGGCTACACGGTATGATAGCTTGAGGGTATTTTTGTTAAAATTTTTTTAGATTACTGTTTTTTGGGGAAGATGTTTTAAGGATTCTAGGAATTCTTTCCACGTTAGTTTTTGTTTTTTTCCATCATATGGAGGGTTATCCATAAATTTTTTTTTTCCTTTTTTTTTCCTTTTGCTTTTCATGTTGTTATCTGGGTTGATTGAAATTTGTAGTTGTAGCCATTTTTTTTCAGCCCCTCTTGTATTCACTGCTGCCTGTTAAATTCTTTCTATTGATGACATTTTAGAAAATTTTTTTGTTTTTACCTTTGGGTAATGGTTTTTAAGAGGGAGGGTGGGGGGTTTACTATTGATGTCTACGTGACGGGTGTGTCATTGGGTTTTTTTATGGTTTGTATGTATGCCCTTTAAAGGTCAATGTTAGTCTAAAAAATTTACTGTTTTTTTTTTGGTTTACTGTGTTTTAGGTTAGGCTTTGAAAAATTTTACAAAGTTCTTTTTTCTTGTTTTCAATGTTTTTTGGTTTATTTTTAAGTGGCAAGCCCGTCATCTCTGTAAAAACCCCAACCTGTTTCCCAATTTTTTCTGTATAGGAACAACATAAAAAGTCCAACTAATTTCACACTTTTTCCGCTCCGAAAAAAAACCCCTCGTGACATCGATGGGGAATTTTCGCTTTTTTTTTTAATCCAAAGTTTCACTTTTGTAGGGAGAAGGTTTTTTCTTAGTGTGGAAAATGATTTCCTTCAGAATCTTTTAAATTTTGTTATTTGTTGGCGAACTTACAGCTTTTAGTAAGAAATTCCTATAAAAGGAAGGGTAGAAGTCCACTATGTCAAAAGAAAATGAAACGTATTTGTCTTTTTGTTAAATTCTTTAAACCATTGGAAAACTTCAAAAATTTTTTTCCAGAGATTGTTTCGTGTTTGTTTTTATGTCCTTTTTGCTTTTTCCAGGATTTTTTTTTTACAATTTTGCCAAATTCATTTTTGATGGGTTTATCGTCTAAAGTGGGGTTTTTGAGAAAATTAGGTTTGTGGTCTTTAAGGGTTATAAGGCTTTTTTCATTGCTGTTGCTTTCACCCTGTCCCTAAATCCATCGGTTTGCACAAGTTCTTTTTCTTTTTTGCAGGTGTCTATGGGGTCTTATCAGCTTTTTAAATTTTTTTCTGAATTTTTGTTGAGGAGTTGAGATACTCTTAGTTTCCATTTTATAAAATTTTGTTTGTCTTGTCCCCCTTTATAAATTTTTTTTTGAAAAAGGGATTTGTTTTATCTTATTATTCAATGTTTTTGAAAATTTTTATTTTTTTTGAAATCAATATTAGATTAGTTTTCTTAATTAAAATTTCAAAATTTTTCATTTCCTCTATTTTAGGTGGCGATTTCCATGACTTAAACCCAAAAGTTTTTTTATTTCCTTTTGGGCATTTGGGTTTTAAAAAAAGAAAACCCCTTCCCCTCATGTTGCGCACGTTTCAGTCTGCTCTTGAGTTTTTTAAATGTAATTGTGGATTTGAAAAAGTATTTTTTGGTTGACCCCCCCCTTTTAATTCTCCCCTTTTTTAAATTTTTGGTTTTGTTGGCCACAGGCAAACGTGGGAGCAATCAATAAATGGGGTTTTAAAAAGCCGTCAGGAGCAAAAGGTGCATGTCAACCATGTGGGGACGACCAAAACCCATTTTTAAAATGGATTTTAAAATGAAGAGGTTTAAAAACCCTAAAGCTTTTTTTAAAGTAAAACGCCTCCTCAGGGATACAATCAATTTGGGACCCCACCGGTGTTTTTTTTTCCCCCGGGTTGTGTGGGGGTGTGATTTCTGTGCGTGTAGCAGTGGCCTGCCGGTTTTTTTTTTTTTGGGGGCCGTTCATTTTGGGATTTTGCCACGGAAGGGTTTGCTTGACAAAGATTTCCTTTATCCCTGCAATTGTTATCATTTACTTTAGAGTTCAGGAGCTAGGGGGGTTTACATTTTATCACCCTTTTTTCTGTGGTACATAATTGATTTTTAGAAATGTTGTTGTAGGTGTTGTTTTTTTATAAATTTTCCCATGATTGTCCTCACGTTGAGCACTGGGCCAAACAGAACCAAATTTTTTTAATATGGAGAGAATTAATTTTTTGGGCAGCAACCAAAAATATACCTTTTTCAAATCCAAAAACTCTACTGAAAAAAATCATAGAGAGACTAAAACTTTTGGCGCAAAGAGGGGAAAAGGTTTTTTTTCTTTTTAAACCCAAAACCAAAAAAAAGGAAGATAAAAAAAATATGGGGTTTAAAAGTCAAAAAACGCCCCTTAAAAGGAAATGAAACCCTTTTTGAAGATACATAAAACTAAAGCTAAAGTTTCAAAAAACCACATAACAATTTTCAAAAAAACTTTAATATAAGAAAAAAAAAAACCAGAAGAAAAAAAAGTATTCTAAAGGGCGGACAAGACAAACAATTTTATAAAATGGAAACTAATGAGTACCTCACCCCCCCAAAAAAATATTCAAAAAAAATTATAAAAAAGTGTAAGACCCTTGACAACATCTGAAAAAAAGAAAAAGAACTTTTTGCACCAGATGGATTTGGGTGACAGGTAGAACAACAGCAATGAAGAAGCCTTTAAAACCCCTTAAACCAAAAAACCCAATTTTCCAACAACCCTTTGTAGACTGAAAACCATCAAAATCAAATTAGGCAAAATTAGTAAAAAGATCCGGGAAAAAGCAAAAGAGGAATAAAAAACAAACATGAATACAATCTCGGGAAAAAAATAGTTTGAAGTTATCCAATGGTTTAAAAAATTTGAACAAACAGAAAATACATGTTCTTTACTTTTGACAAGTGGACTTCTACCCTTCCATGATGGGGAATTACTTAAAAAGCTGTAAGTTTCCCCAACAAATAACAAATAAAACAATTTGAGTGGAATCATTTCCACACTAAAAAAACCCTTCTCTAGCAACAGTGAAATTGGGTTTAAAAAAAAACTAGCAGAAATTCCAATTCGAGTCCACGATGGGATCTTTGACGGAGCGAAACGTGTGAATTGTTGGATTTTTCTGTTGCCCATAAACAAAAAATTGGGAAACGGGTTTGGGCTTATACAGAGATGACAGTTTTGCCACGTTAAAAAATTTTAAAACCAAAAATCTTTGAAACAAAAAAAAAAATTTTTGAAAAATTTTTCAAACCCAAAACCAAAAAAATCACAGTGAAGCCAAAAAAAAAAAACAGAAATTATTTAGACATAACATTAGAACCCCAAAGGGTCAACATACAAAAACCATAAAAAAAAACCTAATGACACACCCTCTACGTCATCAATTAACCACCCACCCTCCATCTTAAAAAAAACCCTACCTAATGGATAAACAAAAGAATTTTTCTAAACTTCAGCAATGAGAAAGAATTTAAAAATGAGCCTGAATTAAGAGGGGCCCGAAAAAAAAATGGCTACAATAAAATTACAAACAAAGATAACAACATGAACCAAAAGGAAAAAAAAAAGGAAAAGAAAAATTTTTGGGAAACCCTCCCAAAGATGGAAGAACAAAAACTAACGTAGGGAAAAGAATTCCCCAGAATTCCTTAAAACATCATTCCCAAAAAAAAAATTTATATCAAAATATTCAAAAAAAAATAGTCAACTATCATACCGTTATGCCAAACCTTTAAAAAAAAATTGATTCTTTCCCAAAAAAACAAAAAAAACCAACCCAAAAAGGGTGATGAAAGGAAACTTTGTAATTGCACTAAAAAAGCCCGTGCCCTTTGAATAATAAAAGCTCTACAACAATATTTGTCCAAGTACGGTAACAACAACGTGTAAAGAAAAAAAAACATAGGGAAAAGGTAACCCCTTTAAAAAATAGTATGCAAACCCTAAACGTCTTTCAAAAATGAAAAAAATAAAAACAAAAAAGAATTAAATAAATATATTTGGAAGTGAAAAAAAAAGGAAAATAATTTCAAATACTGGAAAATTATAAAAAGAGCAACACCCTACAACAACATTTTAAAATTGCAATTTGTACCACGAAAAGTGGCTGATATTTTGTAAACCCCACCTACTCCCCGAACCAAAGTAAAATGATAAACAATTGCAGGGATAAAGGAAATCTTTTTTCAATGCAATTCCGTGGCCGCCCACTGAACGCGCCCCAAAAAGAAAAACGGAGGGGGCCCCGTGCTACACCACGAATCCACGCCCACACACCACGGTATATAACCCGGTGGCGTTTTCCCAATTGTATTTTATACCCGAGGAGAGCGCTTTTAGCTGAAACAAGCTTGTAGGGTTTTTTCCTCTTCTTTTTAAAACCTATTTTTAAAATGGTATGTCGCTCCCTAAAGGGTTTAGACCTTTTGCGTCCGACGGCTTTTTAACCCCCGATTTTTTATATTAAAAAATAAATATTATATTTATATATATATTTATATTATTTACATTTTTTTTGGGGGGGGGCATGACTTTGTATAAATAAAAAAGTATTGTTCTCGTTTGGGTATAAATGCACAAAAGAATATTCTTGTTTGAATGTCCAATAGATATTAAAATGTCTCTTTAAGCATTTTTTTATTGGGGAAACCCAAATCTTCCTAAAAACGACAAAGCGTGTATGGGAATTGCTAAAGAAAGTAGAAGCCTTAGTAAATTTGGGGCCGTGAATACATTGGTGTCGTAAGTATATATTTTTTTTAAAAGGTTTCAAAAAGGAAAAAAAAGAACCTTTGTTGCAAGGGGAAAAAGAAAAAAAAAAAGAAAAAGCAAGAGGCAAAGCATTAAAAAAGTACTTCAGTTTTTGGAATACGCATGAGATATAATAACAAGGACAAAAGTTTTGGGGCCCTTTTAGCCCCTTAACAAAAGGCTATTCGGGTAAAAAATCGGCCATTTTATCCTGACCCTAATGAAAAATGCCTAAAATTTTCAGAAAATGGTGAGTTCTTTCTGAGATATTCCATAAAGCAGAAAAAACTTTATGGGCTGCAAAAAGCCGTTAAAAACGGCAAACGGAAATAAAACTCAGGCATAATTCGTGACCCAAATTTTACATACCTACAAATTTAGAAAGATCGGCCCCGGGGTTTTGTTGGGGCAAAAAGGAAAACATTGGGACTATGGACAAAACACACACACACACACAACACAACACCCCCACACACACCACAACACACACACCCCACACACCACACACACACGCCGCGCCGCGCGCACATCATTTCTTCGTTTTCCCTTCAAAATACTCCCGTTCTATAAGAACTGGGGAAATACACAAAAGAAAAGAATTTCCCCCAAAAACAGGACGAATCAAACATGTTTTTCGTGCCACTTTTCTCTTGTACCCCGGAAAGCTCAAAAAAATTTGGGGATGGGGAATCATCTCATACATCTTGTTTACGTAAAAAAGATCATTGTAAAGGTTTAAGATAAGAACGGGGCAGCTCGCGACAGGACAAAAAAAAAAACTTTTTTAACACATTTTCCTTTCCTTTTTCGCTGCTCATGTATCAAAATGAGGACAGATTTGGGAAAGGGATTTACACCAAAACTCTCTGTATCGCTCTGTCTCTGTCTCTGTCCCTTCATCTAAATCTCACCCCCTCCTCTCCTCTCTCTCTCTCTCTCTTCTCTCTTCTCTCTCTCTCTCTCTCTTTCTCCCCTCTCTCTGTGTGCCTCAAAAACCCCTCCTCCCTCTCTTTTTTCTCTCTGTCCTCGACTTCTCTCTCTCTCTCTCTTCTCTCTCTTTCCTTTTCCCCTCTTTTCCCCTCTCTCTCTCTCTCTCTCTTTACTGTCCCTCTTTTTTATTTCTTTCTCTGTGGTAGGTTTGTTGTTGTGTGTTGGGTGTGTTTTTTGTGTGTGTGTGTGTTGTGTGGTGTGTGCCTGGTGTTGTTGTGTGTGTGTTGTGTGTGTGTTTGTGGTGTGTCAGAGGGGGAGGTAAGAGGGGAGAGAGAGGGAGAGAGGAGAAAGAAGGGGAGGAGGAGAGGGAAGAGAAAGGGGAGAGAGAGAGAGGAAGGGAGGGAGGGAGGGGAGACAAAAAAAGGGGGAGAGACACGACAGGGAGAGACACGACAGGGAGGACACAGAAGGGGAAACACACAACTTTAATGCACAAAGGATCGATTTTCA
>CM031603.1:21934025-21945796 GCA_018398815.1 Conus ventricosus | reverse complement strand
CGACCTCAAATGGCACTTAAACCCAATTTAGAATGGGACATAAAATTTGAATTCATAAGCCCATTTACATATTTTAGCCATCAAAAAAGTTTCAGAAAAGCATTCAACTCTGGCCCTTTACATGTAAGTCTTATGCCAGACGACAATAGTCGGAAAGAGATTGAAATAAAGCCGTATGGGAATAAACAGTACATCCTCCACAGAAGAGAAACGGTTTTAAAGGATGCTTCTACAAAATTACAGTTCATTCCGCAAATGAAATTAGGAGATGCGTTCACAATAATATTTGAAATTTCTGTCTTAAAAGATAAGGAGAGGGATGGGGTTGTGGGCGTTAGTGACGTCCCTTCTAAAGGGAATTCTAATTAGCTGGCAAAACTTAGACGTTGAAAAACTTAAAGTTACCGTCGTCATTCTCCACAAGGGCGAGATATTAAGGTCATAACAACAAGCAACAAAATCAATATTAGTCTAAATAGAAACAATCTTACAGAACTGAATTGGATTAATCTTACGCATTTAGACCTTATAGGATTTTATTATACTGAACAAGTTTTAACAGAGGGCATGATAAAAACAATAACCGGATTAGATTAATTTTCTGTTATAAAACTATGGAGCAGTTAAACTTTATAACAAAAAACCCCTCATTGTTCATTGATTTGTGGACAGACTGGTTGTGGAAAAACAATATTTGTCCTCGACCTATTACAAACATTTTAAATCGCTATAATTTTAATCATATTGTGATTTTCTGCCCAACACTTAAATGGAACAAAGCATATCATGATAGAAGGTTTATATGGACAGATGATGACATATATTTAGTTAATCCTAGCAATAAACTGAGTGAGTGTTTAGAACAGTTTTATAGACTGTTTGAAGGAACGCAGACACTATTTATTATAGATGACTGTTCGGCAGAAAGAGACATAGTTAAAAAGAGAAACACTTTGTCGAAACTAGCTTTCAGCGGAAGACATGCTGGGATAAGTGTGTGGATTTTATGTCAGAAATATAACTCGGTTTTAAAAGACTTTAGAGAACAGTTAAAGACTGTAGTTTCTATTTCACATGAAAGACAAAGACTCAATTTTAAGAATGTTTGCGCGAAAATGATGTTATTGAAAATGACCAGGAAAACATAGGATTAAACAAAAACTGAAATCTGAAAAGTTTAGTAAATTAGTATTGAAAACGGATAACCCTAACACAGTATGTTTGTTTGTAGGGTCGTTATTTTTTGGTTACTTGTCAGAGAACAGGAATATGCCGACTCTACGTCACTTTCGCCCGAAAACTGGGTGAGGGCGAAAGTGGCGTAGAGTCGGCATATTCCTGTTCTCTGCTCAATTTTGATTTCTCCTGTACAGCTTTGGCTGTGGGGAGCTCGTCAGTCTTTTCTGTCGAGTTCATGGGGACTGTCACTGGATGGACGTGGTGGCACTCTCCAGAAGGAACAGTCACTCACGCTGATTTCAGGGCTATGCAATTATTGTCAGCAGCATGAGACGTATGTGGTGTCCTGCGTATGTTGGATGAGAACAGGCACCACAGAACACCATCGATGTGACTCAAAAGTAGTGCAGTGTTTCCTCTTCAAGGTTGCCTCATGGCGACTTGACCTTGACTGCTCCCTGTGGATTGCCAGTGCCCGGGCTGCGATTGCTCATACCAAAATTTCTGCATTGTAGAACTGGAATGAGCGGTGGCGGTAGTAATGACTCTGAATTGGCACGGAAGATGATACGGCACAGTCTTCTAAGAAGTGATCGTCACCAGGTTGATTCATCGTTCCGTCATTGTGGTGAAGGTATGACAATATTTATGTTACTACTCAGAATCTGTCATACGCTTCAGCCACTTTGAAAACAAAACCAGTCTACCGTTCTAGATACAATAATGCTAAGCCACGGGTAGACAGACGTGAGTCTGTTTGCACTGTGTGGATGAGGATCACCAGAATGCTTTTCATTCCATGCTGTCACCCTGATGAGTTTTGTAATAGTAAAAAGGAAAATGTAATGGTTGTTATAAACGCGAATAAGTGATTTTGAGAGACTGGTATTCATATAAGACAAAAGTTGTTGACAGATCCACTGACATGTAGAAAGGAATGATGTTCGTCGTGTTATTCACTGCAAAGTTTTATTTGTGGTACTTAAAATCACATGCTGCTTTTGGTTTGTTCTGCCTGCCCCTATGATCTTCCGGAGTCGTTTTCCATGAGACTCAATTGGTTCATGAGGACTAGTCCTCGTTCCTGAGGAAGTGTCTTGGTGACTGAATTGATGGTTTTTTGTTTTTGTTTGTGTGTATGTGTGTGTGTGTGTGTGTGTGTGTGTGTGTGTGTGTGTGTGTGTGTGTGTGTGTGTGTGTGTGTGGTGTGTGTGTGTGTGTGTGTGTGTGTTGATGTTGGACTTTCAATTCTGGTCAAATCACTGGTCAACTTCCTGGTGCTTCGAGCAATCGTGAGCAAGAAGCTGGTCCTGCCGTGTGTGCCGAAGCAGTTTGTTGGTTGGACTTCATCGAGGACTACCTTCTTGGGCAGCTGGACTTGACGGTTTCTGAGTTTCGGTGTTATGGTTGTCCTACCCCTCATTAGGACTGTCAGCAGGGTCAGCACTGTGTAGTTTGTCCAGTTGTACCCAGAGGGCAACCTGCTGTCAGCGCATCTCACGTTCTGGCGGGGTGACCTGGCTGACGAGTTTCTTGCCGCCTGTCCTGGGTGCCGCAGAGAAAACTGCTACAAGCTGTTTAGCCGCTCAGACTGCGGTGCATGCCTAGGTCATGACGTCTACGTTGTCGTGGTCATGACTTCTACATTGTGTTTGGTCATGATTTCTATGCATTGCGTTGGTAATGATTTCTACACTGAGCTGGTCATGATTTCTAAACTGTCTTGGTCATGACTTCTAGATTGTGTTGGTCATGATTTCTATACATTGTGTTGGTAATGATTTCTATACATTGTGTTGGTATAATGATTTCTAAATTGTCTTGGACATGACTTCTGCACGGTCTTGGATATGACTTTTATGGTGTCTGGGTCACGACTTCTATATTGTCTTGATCATGACTTCTACATCATCACGGTCATGACTTCTAGATCGTGTCGGTCATTACTCCTATATTGTCTTGATCATGACTTCTACATCATCATGGTCATGACTTCTACATTGTGTCGGTCATGACTTCTGCATTGTGTTGGTCATGACTTCTAAATCATCTTGGTCATGATTTCTACATCATCATGGTCGTGACTTCTACATTGTCATGGTCATGACTTCGACATCGTGTTCGTCATGACTTCTGCATTGTGTTGGTCATGACTTCCGCATTGTGTTGGTCATGACTTCTACGCTTTCGTGGTTTCGACGTCCACATTGGCTTAATGTTGACTTCTGCGTCGTCTTGATCAGTTCTTCTACATTGTCTTGCTCATGACACGCCGCTCGTGCAAAGCGGCTGCCGACGCTGTCATGCAAGGTTGAGAGTACACTTAGTGTGTAAGGAAAATGGCGGCTGTTGACCCAGTGTTTCTTCTCTATGATGGTACATTCTACAACACAGGGGTCGACGTTCATGATGTTCTTTACATAGGCATTAAGCATGGTGGAATGTTATAATCTGGATTCAAGTTCAAATGTCACTTGCAAGTGACGTTCTTTACTAGAGTGAAGGAGAGTGAGGCACTTGATCATGGTTTCTGTATTGCTTACGAATTCTACATTGTCTGGGTGATGATTTCTACATCGGTTTGGTCATAACTTACGCACTGTCTTTGTCGTGACTTTTAAATTATCTAGATACATTTCTTGTGCATTTATTTTAGTTATGATCTCGACATTGTTCTGTTCATGACTTTTACACTCTCTTGGTAACGTTTTCTTGTGTATCTTGGACATGACGTTTACACTCTCTTGGTAACGTCTTCCTCTGTATCTTGGACATGACGTTTACACTCTCTTGGTAACGTCTTCCTCTGTATCTTGGACATGACTTTTACACTATTTTGGTAACGTCTTCCTCTGTATCTTGGACATGATCTTTACACTCTCTTGGTAACGCCATCTTCTGTATGTCTTGGTAACGCCATCTTCTGTATCTTGGACATGACGTTTACACTCTCTTGGTAACTTCTGTATCTTGGACATGACTTTTACACTCTCTTGGTAACGTCTTCCTCTGTATCTTGGACATGATCTTTACACTCTCTTGGTAACGTCTTCCTCTGTATCTTGGACATGAGTTTTACACTCTCTTGGTAACGTCTTCCTCTGTATCTTGGACATGATTATTACACTCTCTTGGTAACGTCTTCCTCTGTATCTTGGACAGGACTTTTACACTCTCTTGGTAACGTCTTCCTCGGTATCTTGGACATGACTTTTACACTCTCTTGGTAACGTCTTCCTCTGTATCTTGGACATGATTATTACACTCTCTTGGTAACGTCTTCCTCGGTATCTTGGACATGACTTTTACACTCTCTTGGTAACGTCTTCCTCGGTATCTTGGACATGACCTTTACACTTTCTTGGTAACGTCTTCCTCTGTATCTTGGACATGAGTTTTACACTCTCTTGGTAACGTCTTCCTCTGTATCTTGGACATGAGTTTTACACTCTCTTGGTAACGTCTTCCTCTGTATCTTGGACATGACTTTTACACTCTCTTGGTAACGTCTTCCTCTGTATCTTGGACATGACTTTTACACTCTCTTGGCAACGTCTTCCTCTATATCGTGGACATGACCTTTACACTCTCTTGGTAGCGCCATCTTCTGTATCTTGGACATGAGTTTTACACTCTCTTGGTAACGTCTTCCTCTGTATCTTGGAGATAAGTTTTACACTCTCTTGGTAACGTCTACTTCTGTATCTTGGACATGACTTTTGCACTCTCTTAGTAGCGCTTTCTTTTGTATCCTGGTCATGACATTTACACTCTCTTGGTAACGTCTTCCTCTGTACCTTGGACATGAGTTTTACACTCTCTTGGTAACGCCTTCTTCAGTATCTTGGACATGACCTTTACACTCTCTTGGTAACGTCTTCCTCTGTATCTTGGACATGAGTTTTACACTCTCTTGGTAACGTCTTCCTCTATATCTTGGACATGAGTTTTACACTCTCTTGGTAACGCCTTCTTCTGTATCTTGGACATGAGTTTTACACTCTCTTGGTAACGTCTTCCTCTTTATCTTGGACATAAGTTTTACACTCTTGGTAACGTCTTCCTCTGTATCTTGGACATGAGTTTTACACTCTCTTGGTGACACCTTCTTCTGTGTCTTGGTTATGACTTTTTCTCAGCCTTAGAAATGACTTCTATTTTGTCTTGGTCATGAACTTCAACATGGTCTTAGTCATCATTGTCTTGATTCAGACTTTTATATTATCCTGGTAATGACTTCTACTTCGTCTCGGCCATGGACTTCAACATTGTCATGATCATGATTTTTATATTGTTTTGATCATGGCTTCTATATTGTCATGGTCATGACTTCTGCGCCCTCCTAGACACGACTTGTACATAGTCGTGGTCACGATTTCTTCATTGTCTTGGTCACGATTTCTTCATCGTCTTGGTCACGATTTCTTCATCGTCTTGGTCACGATTTCTTCATTGTCTTGGTCACGATTTCTTCATTGTCTTGGTCACGACGTCGCCATTGTCTCTGTCACGATTTCGTCATTGTCTTAGTCACGATTTCTTCATTGTCTTGGTCACGACTTCGCCATTGTCTCTGTCACGATTTCGTCATTGTCTTAGTCACGATTTCTTCATTGTCTTGGTCACGACTTGTTCATTGACTCTGCCACGATTTCTTCATTGTCTTGGTCACGATTTCTTCATCATCTTGGTCACGATTTCTTCATCGTCTTGGTCACGATTTCTTCATTGTCTTGGTCACGATTTCTTCATTGTCTTGGTCACGATTTCTTCATAGTCTTGGTCACGATTTCTTCATTGTCTGGTCACGATTTCCTCATTGTCTTCGTCACGATTTCTTCATCGTCTTGGTTACGATTTCGTCATTGTCGTGGTCACGATTTCTTCATTGTCTTGGTCACGACTTCTTCATTGTCTTGGTCACGATTTCTTCATTGTCTTGGTCACGACTTCGCCATTGTCTCTGTCACGATTTCGTCATTGTCTTAGTCACGTTTTCTTCATTGTCTTGGTCACGACTTGTTCATTGACTCTGTCACGATTTCTTCATTGTCTTGGTCACGATTTCTTCATTGTCTTGGTCACGATTTCGTCATTGTCTTGGTCACGATTTCTTCATTGTCTTGGTCACGGTTTCTTCATTGTCTTGGTCACGACTTCTCCATTGTCTTGGTCACGATTTCGTCATTGTCGTGGTCACGATTTTTTCATTGTCTTGGTCACGACTTCTTCGTTGCCTCTGTCACGATTTCTTCATTGTCTTGGTCACGATTTCTTCATTGTCTTGGTCACGACTTTTTCATTGTCTTGGTCACGATTTCTTCATTGTCTTGGTGACGACTTCTTCATTGTCTCTGTCATGACTTCTACATACGCACGCATAACATCTTGCACACACGTAAAATCCCATCACCAACTTTCGGAAGAGAAGGCCAGTTTGGCCGTTGGTACGGATGACACGTTCCACATAGCACGCACTCTGCGTAAGAAATTGAAAGAATGAAGGAAATAAGGAAACTGAGTGAACAATATTGACTGAATGACGCGGGAAACGATCAAATGAAACGCTGGCAGGCAGCTCTTTAGTCTTCACTACCCAGGTAGGCAGCTAGTTGTGTACACGAGAGTGTGGATTGTCAGCACCTAGAACCTTTGGCAAGGTGCTTTAAAAATGCTTTATTATTATTATTATTATTATTATTATTATTATTATTATTATTATTATTATTATTATTATTATTATCATCATCATCATCATCATAATTATTGTTATTATTATCATTATAATTATTGTTATTATTATCATTATAATAGTACTAATTGTTATTATTATTATCATAATTATATTATTATTATTATTATTATTGTTAAATCAATTAGGTCATAAATTATACACTGTCTTGTTCATTACTTCTAGACTATCTTGGTCGTGACTTTTCCGTTGTCTTGGTTATGACTTCTACTTTGTTTTTTGTTTTTCATGACTTCTACGTTGCCATCGTCATGACCTCTACATTGCTTGGTGATGACTTCGACACTGCCTTGGTTATGGCTTATCTAACGTCTTAGCCATGACTTCTGCGTTGTCTTGGTCATGACTTATTTTACTTTGTATTAATCATGACTTCTTATCTTTCTTGGTGATGACTTCTGCATTGTCTTGCTCATGACTTCTCCACTGTTTTGGTCATGCGTTGTACATGGAGCATCGCTTTGCTTTGATAAATTCACTTCACCTCTAGTTAAAATTCTACTGTGCCAAATACAGGAACTGTACATTGATTCAACTCTAGTATGATCTGATTGCTAAAGTTCTGTTGAAATTCGGTTCATCAATTCATGATCCAAGAAAGGTTTTCAGTTTCAGTTTCAGTTTCATCAAGGACGTAACACTGCTTGGGACCAGTCCATATACGCTACACCACATCTGCTTAGCCACAAAACTGTAGTCCTCAGAATTCACAGTTCGATGAACAAAATTATGATAAAAAGCTGAGGTAACGCAAGACGAGGGTCACCTGAACATGACTTTCTTCGAACACGATTATGTTCGATGTTAATGAAGACATTTTCTTTTCTGAACATAACAGTATGACGCGTCCCACGTTGAATACAAAGGAAACGAATCTTCGAGTCATCTTTATTGGGAAAGGTGACAGTGGATGATAAGCCTACCTGATGAAGATTGGTGAGCGATGGAAATGATACTGGAACTGAAACCGAGATTCGTGATAATTTTGAAGATCAGAGTACATTTAAATAGGCTGTTTACTGCAATTGGCGGGTCTTCTGCGTTTTAGCTTGACAAAGGTTATGAATAAACCGAAAATGCGCAATTAACACAGTGTTGGTTGTTTTTGACTATTCAAGATCAGAGTATGCATGTAAATAACAGGAGGAATGATAGCTTGCTCCGGTGTTGAGACAACTATATATGCCTGTGACTTTCACTGAATGCAAGCTTACCGCATCAACTCACAGGCGTGCAAGACAAACAAGGAGACAGTCTTTCACCGCTCACACAAGCATCATGGGCGGAAGGGATTAACCCAAGCCATTTTCCAAACTCTTCACACCCATGAAGCATGTGGCGGTGTTATAAGCCAGCAAAAGTGCATGGGTTGGGATTCATATGGATGTCGACAATAGAGGGTGAATATGCACACAGTGTCACAAAATGCCCATGATATGACGTCAAGCTCTATGACTGGTATACAGTCTACGTGAATACCGGCACAGAAAAAAAAACTTTGAAGTGTGGCCTGAATGCATGCACAAAACTGTTGGGTGTTAAATGTGGTGAAGGCCAACAATTCGGCGACAGCACACGGTGCACATCACGTCTGCATCAATGTAAACGTAAGCAAATAGCTCAGTGGTAGAGCGCCGGATTCGTGATCTTGGTGATCCTGGGGCTGCGGGTTCAAATCTCCGCTGGGCCGTTTCGGTACAGGCTGTTTTTTTTCCCTCGAGTTAATTGGTCCTGATTCAATTCCCCATGCATTCCTTCGAATGAGACTATAAACTGAGGTTCCGTGTGTGAACGCACGCATAACATCTTGCACACACGTCCATCACCAACTTTCGGAAGAGAAAGCCAGTTTGGCTGTTGGTATGTATGACACGTTACACATAGCATGCACCTTCCCTGAAGTTGGAGTATGGCTGCCTTAATGGCGGGATGAAAAACGGCCATATACACACAAAACGCCACTCCCTTGCCTGTCTATGCAGGGAGTGTCCACAGGAGTATCATCCTGCGTACGCGGAAAAAAAAAGAAGAAAAAAACAACAACATGGAACATGGAAGTCATGACCAAGACAACGTGGAAGTCATGACCACGTGAACGTGGAAGTCATGACCAAGACAACGTGGAAGTCATGACCACGTGAACGTGGAAGTCATGACCAAGACAACGTCGAAGCCATGACCAAGACAAAGTAGCAGTCACTACCACGACAGTGTAGACATCATGACCAGGGCAAGTCAGAAATCATGAGCAAGACAGTTTAGAAGTCTTGATCATGACAACGAAGAAGTCTAAGTGGCTAAACAGCTGCAGCATGCTCTGCTGTGTACGAGGCGAGCGATAAAAGGACTTGTCAGCCAGGTCACCCTATCGGGACGTGAGAATCACTGGCAACGGGTTGCCCTCTGGGTGCAACTGGACAAACTACCATATGGTGAGTACTAATGAAGGGTAGGACAACGACAACACTAAAACGCAGACTCTGTCAGGTTCACCAGCCCAGGAAGATCGTCCCAATCGATGTCAAACCAACAAACAGCTTTAATACACACGGCAGTACCAGCTTCTTGCCCACGACTGTTCTAAGGACCTGCAGCATGACTAGTGATTTGGTCAGAATTTGAAGAGCAAGATCAACAACAAACACCATCAATTCAGCACCCAAGACACTTTGCCCAGAATGAGCACTGGTCCTCTTGAGCCATCAACGTCTCACGGATAACGGCCCCAGTAATCTATAGTTGCGAGAACAAACCAAAAGCCTCACGTGGTTTTAAATACCTAGACAGAACTTTCAGTGAATAACACAACAAACATCACTCCAGGCTACGCGTCTGTGGCTTTGTGGATACTAATCCCTGCAAACACTCATTCGCGCTGGTGATAATCGTTTAAAAGTTTCTCATCAGCAGTAACAAAGCTAATCAGGGTGACAGAGTGAAAGAGAAACGTTCTGGTGGTGATCCTCAATCTCACAGAGTAAATAAGTCCACAGCGTGTCTACTTCTGGCATTGTGTTGTTGTATCTAGAGCGGAAGACTGGCTTTTCTTCAAAGTGGTTAAAGTGTAAGACACATTCTGAGCAGTAATGTGAACGTTGTCATACCTTGACTAAAATGACAGAACGATGAATCAACCTGGTTAGGACAGCTTCTTAGAAGACTGTGCCATACAATCTTCCGTGCCAGTTCAGAGTCATTACTAGCTCACCGCTCATTCCAGTTCTACCATGCAGAAATTCTGGTTTACATAATTGCGGCCCGACCCCGATAATTCACAGGGAGCAGTCAATGTCAAGTCGTCATGAGGCAACCTAGAAGAGGAAACACTGCACTACTGCTGAGTCACATCGGTGGTGTTCTGTGGTGCCTGTCCTCATCCAGCATACACAGGACACCACATACCACGTCTCATGCAGCTGATAATAATTGCATAGCCCTGGAATCAGCGTGGGTGACTGACCCTCTGGAGAGCACCACCACGTCCATCCAGTGACAGTCCCCATGAACGTGACACCAAAGACTTTGACAAGCTCGGCAAGGCAACATCCATGGAAGGGAAATCAAAATTGAGGTCACCATGAGAGCAGGGCATATAGGACGTCAGAATATGAGATTAAAAAAAAAAAATGATGATCAGGGCGAGAAAAATGACGCGATCCCATTCTGAACAGTAACAATTTCATAGGGCTGTACACTGTGCTTCCTTGTATAATATACAGTGGCGTCCGATAATATTTGACATTCTGGGTGTGGGGTGAGGCAGCCTGAATTGACGAGCATTTTGATGAAACAGCGCTTTGCTCTATCCTCCTAGTTTTGTAAAAGAGCGATGGGGAAGGGAACTCTCATTGTCAAACTTTGCATGATCTCTAGCTCTCTGGGCGCGAGCGCACGTGTGTGTGTGTGTGTGTGTGTGTGTGTGTGTGTGTGTGTGTGTGTGTGTGTGTGTGTGTGTGTGTGTGTGTGTGTGTGTGTGTGTGTGTGTGTGTGTGTGTGTGGTGTGTGTGTATGTGTGTGTGTGAGAGCATATGATGACATTCAATCCATTTCTCATACTCAGAGTCAAAATTGCGCGTTCTGATACAACTTGAACTACAAATTATGTTATACCTAATATGCCTCACCAAAATGTCATGATTGATATATATATATATATATATATATATATATATATATATATATATAATATATATATATATATATATATATATATATATATATATATATATATATAATTTTGTTTCTTTTTCTTTTTAAAGATATCCCACCTTCCTCTTTTCTTCTTTACTTTCTTTCTCTCTGGAGCCATATTGCTAAGTCTTATCTACGAGCTTCCTCATAAGGTATTCCTTAGTCTTTTTCAGTCATCCATATTTGCAAAATCAATCTGTTTAATCAGAGTACTTACCCATTCTCTTCCATACCTACGACCAGTTCACCCATAACATTCATTTGAACCTGCCAACAACATCACTCTGACCAGTTGATTATTACTTTATGTTGAAGTATGAACAATTACCATGCCTGTCTTTGAGTGTAGAGGTGTTGTAACAAATGGCAAGCCTGCCTCCTCTTGTGTTTTGACAGGGACGATTACTTAATTAATTAGATGGAAGGGAAGAAGGTAGAAGAGTTGAATGGAGGAGGATATGAATAGAGGTGTGTGTGTGTGTGTGTGTGTGTGTGTGTGTGTGTGTGTGTGTGTGTGTGTGTGTGTGTGTGTGTGTGTGTGTGTGTGTGTAGTTTTCTGATTCTTTTTGATTTACAAAGGGTTTATTGATGTTGTAGAAAACACATAGTTCTGAAGACATGATCTTTCCTTTCGAAACTGCAATCGATT
>CM031603.1:21901525-21929025 GCA_018398815.1 Conus ventricosus | reverse complement strand
ATCCCGTCACAGGATCCACACAATCACCACTCAGCTTACTCGGGACAATCCCCAGGGTTGACAGCCTGACTGTGAAAGTTATACGCGGCACAAGGCAACCGTTGTGACACGTCTCAGTGATGCCTGCTTCTTCAGCCATTTCCAGCCTCTCTCTCTCTTCTCTCTCTCTCTCTCTCTCTCTCTCTCTCTCTCTCTCTCCTCTCTCTCTCTCTCTCTCTCTCTCTCTCATGCACTTTATTTAAGTTGGGTGGTTGAAAACTTTTGATGGGTAAAATACTAGCATCCTGCACTAATTCACTGTTCCTAGAGATGGGTGTTGCCACAGGCTGCAATTGAATTGTTTTGATTCTTATTTCTTTTGCATTTTTCTTTTGTAATCTATTGGGTTTTTTTCCTGTTTGATTTCTTTTAGACTTTGATATCTAATTTGTATTATGCATACCTGTTTTAAAAGGTCAAATATTTTATGTTTGAATTGTTTGGCTTTCATGTATGAGTGTGTACAAAAAACTGGTAAGTGGCACAACTTAAGTTTAGAAACTATAAAGAAAAGCATGGATAGTTTAATATCAATCATTTCCATGAACTGTCAGGGCCTAAACAATAGACAAAAAAGAAGAGATATATTTCATTATCTAAAAACCAAAAAGCATTGCATATACTTTCTACAAGATACTCATTGTGGAGAGAAAATGGAGCAATAATTATATTCTTTCTGAATGGGGGTACCAAGGATGGCTTTCAAGCTATGTTTCCAACTCAAGAGGTGTAGCAATACTTTTCAATAACAATGTTGAGTTTTAAATAAAAAAAAAGTTTTTAAAGGAAGGGGTGAAAACAGTCTTGTGGTTGTGGTCGAAATTAAACAGAACGATTTCCTTCTGGTGAATGTATACGGGCCTAATAGGGAGGATCCAGAATTCTATAATATTTTGACCCAAAAAGTTAGAGAATTTGGTGTTGATAATGTAATAATAGGTGGAGATTTTAACTTGGTGCTTGATCCAGCGAGAGATTATTACAATTATAAGAATACAAACAACCCCAAAGCTAACGAAATGGTTGACAAGATGATAAATGATATAGACTTAAATGACGTTTGGAGAGATTTAAACCAAGATTGTCTTAGGTATACATGGCGAAGACGTAACCCATTTCAGCAAGCTAAACTCGATTCTTTTCCTTATTTCAGATCAGGTAGTTTCTTTTGAAGAAGTTGCAGAAAGTGAATGTGGATACAGGACAGATCACTCCCTGATCTTTCTGAACTTAAAATTTAGTGACAAATCTAATAGGAATACTCTTTTGGAAATGTAACTCTTCACTATTAAAAGATCCACCTTTTGTAAATGAAGTTAATGAAGAAATTTAAAACGTTACAGAAGAATATGCAGCAAGCCCATATGCAAGGGAAGCTATTGATAACACCCCATTACCTGCTTACATCTCTCAATTCCCGATGATATTTTTCTAGACTTTTTGTTAATGAAGATTAGGTCAATAACTATATCCTATGCTACTATGAAAAAGAAAAAGAAAATGAATGAAGAAGAGTTCAAGTTACAACAAGAAATAAAACAGATGGACGGTAAGGAGACAAAAAGAAGAAGAAGAAAGTAATAGAGTCAAAAAACAGCCACTTAAAGTTGCCCGAGAGAAAAAAAATAGAGGGAGTGCTCTTAAGGTCACGAGCCAGATGAATAGCAGAAGGAGGAAAAGTTACTAACTATTTTTGTAACCTAGAAAAGCGACATTATGCAAGTAAAAGCATGGCTAAGCTAGCCGACATATATGGTAACACTCTGAATGATCAAAAAGACATCTTGAAGGAGTTCAATGCTTTTATGAAAACTTATATAAAAAAAGAAGTGTTGATGACTGTATAATCTTGCAAAGAATGTTCCACATTTAGACACGGAGGAGGCAAAGAATTTAGAAGGAGAGATTACTTTGAAAGAAGCAACTTTTAGTTTTACAAAATATGAAAAACAATAAGCCGTGTCTCCCTGATGAGGTCCGATCCAGCGGACAAAAAGCCTCGGAGCAGGCTATACAAATGTATCTGCCTTCAAAAGGGATTAAGATGGTTCCCTTATGCAGCTAGTGAAGAGTTTTCATATCTGTAATATATTTTCTTAATTTCATGTTCCCAGTTTCTCCATCTTCAAACTACCCCCCCCCCCCACCCCCCACCCTTCCTTAAGTGCAAATCTTTGCCAAGTCATTACTGTGAAGACAGTTGAGTTGTTGGCCCACGCTTGTTCCCCCCACCCCCACCCCCACTATTAGATTGTTCGTCTATGTATTTGTCTGACTTTATTCAAGTTAAAAAGGCTGTGCCAGTCTTGAATAAAAGTTACTCTGTTTTAGGTTTTCTTATGGGAGCAAAAGTTACCCCACTTGTTTATTGTTCACTGTTCCCTGCCTCATTTCATTTCCGATTTCGTTTCGATTAAATTGAGGTTATTTGTATTTGTTTCTGTCCGCCTGTGTGTTTATCTTTTGATCTCCCTTGCTTCCTTGGGTGGATCCTCAAACGTAGGCTCAAAGATTGTCCCCTACATTTTATACTATTTGCATAATGTCTTTAGTTTTTCAGTAACTTTTTTCCTCCCCACACTTTCGTTTGGTTTCATTTACTACCCTTCACTGGCTGCTTCGGGGGTGCTGTTGGATTCTTTTTTGCATCCTTGGTGGTGAGAACACCACGGTATTATAGACTGTGGTGTGTCTCTATTTGACGCCAGGAGCGCAGACACAACCAGCTGTGTCTCCCTGATGAGTTCCGGTCCAGAGGACGAGAGGCCTCGGAGCAGGCAATACAAATATATCTGCCTTCAAAAGGGATTACGATGGTTCCCTTATGCAGCTAGTGAAGAGTTTTCAGATCTGTAATATGTTTTCTTAATTTCATGTTCCCAGTTTCTCCATCTTCGAACTCCCCTCCCCCCCCCCCCCCCCCCTCTCATAAGTCCAAATCTTTGCCAAGTCATTACTATGAAGACAGTTGAGTTGTTGGCCTGCACTTGTCCCCCCCCCCCCCCCCCCACTACTAGATTGTTCGTCTATGTATTTGTCTGACTTTATTCAAGTTTAAAAGGCTGTGCCAGTCTTGAATAAAAGTTACTCTGTGTTAGGTTTCCTTATGGGAGCAAAAGTTACCCAACTTGTTTATTATCATAGTAGAGTCCCACCTTCATTTGTTTCTATTTGATGTAACTGAGTTGACCGGGAAAGAAGAAGAAGAAGAAAAGTCTCCATATAACTATTTAATTGAATGGTCAATTTAATTGTTTACCATTTGCATAGTATGTCAACGTTTTTTCATTTATGTATGTGTATATGTATATCTATTCTTATACTCTCTCACTTATACTGTTGTAACTTATAATGAATACCATGTATGTGTATTTTTGTGTCCTACAGATGTGTGTCATGAATTGAAGTCTCTCTGCACTGTCTTCTTTTGACGCACCTGTAATTTCTCAAATTAATTGATTAAAATTTGAGTTATATATAAAAAAAAAAACAATATAGGCCCTGAAATAAATATCAAATAGGACACTGATTTTCCCAAAAGGGCTAAAAACACATCATCCCAAATGACTCTAAGAACATATACTTCCTCGATTTTAGAATCCTCAGATATCAAACTAACATCTATTGCAAAAAGAAAAAGGGAGAGGAAAAAAAAAAGACTGACGATAGGGCGTAGCAGTCTCCATTATCTTAGTCAAATATAGCCGAAAAGGAAATGTGGTTATCTAAAAAAAAAAGGAGTTATTATTCGTATTCTTGAGAGCTATAAATAGCGCCGGTGCTCGGCTGGAGATCAAGTCCTGAGTGCTTTACAATCCAACTCTCGTTTACACAATGGGTTGCCTGCCTGGGTGCAACTGCTGGCGCTTCATTCACTCGTTACTGTGTCATTCAATCAATATCACTCACTCACTTTTCTTCTATCATTCTTTCAATTTTTCATACAGGATGCATGATGTATGTAACGTGTCATACACACCAACGACCAAACTGGCCTTATTTTCTGAAAGTTGGTGATGGGATTTCACGTGTGTGCAAGACGTTATACGCGCACTCACACACGAAACCTCGGTTTGTTGTCTCATTCAAAGTACCTTTTTGGGAAATTGAGTCAGAACCAATGTTAATTCCGAGGCTAAGTTCCCCCTAAAACAACACAGAAGTCATGACCAAGGCATGCACCACCGTCTAAGTGGCTAAGCAGCTGGTATCAGCGTACTCTTCGGTATACAGGGCAGGCGTTAAAAAACTCACCAGCCAGGTCATCCCGCCGGTACAGAGATGCACTGGCAGCGGTTGGCCTTTGGGTATAACTGGAGAAACTACCCTGTAGTCTCTCCCAGTGAGAGATAGAATAACAACAACATTGAAACTCAAAATCTGTCAAGTCCAGCAGCCCAGGAAGATAATCATCGAGGTCGAACCAACAAAGAGCTTCGACACCCAGAGCAGGACCAGCTTCTTGCTCATGACTGCTCGAAGCACCTGCAAGTTGACCAGTGATTTGAGCAGAATTGGAAGTGCAAGATAAAAACCAAACAGCTAGGAATCGGCCTACCAAGACATGTTATCCAGAAGGAGGATTGGTCCTTATGAACCAGTTACGTCTCAGCAAACCACGGGGGCGGTGAGAACAAAGCAAAGCTAGCATGTGCTTTTCAGCACCTAGACACAACTCTGTAGTGAATAAGACAACAAACATCACTCCTGTCTGTGCGTTGGTGGATTTCTCAACGACTGTGTCTTATATGGATGTAGTTCGTCCGTCGTCTCGATGAGAACAACTTCATTCATGTTCGTGTTAATGGAAGGGGGGTAGGAAGGAGGGGGGGGGGGGGAGGGATACGTCTGTGGCTGATCAAACTGATGCAAGGAATGTGTTGTGACAGCTTGGAAGGCAATGTGGGAGACCTGCTCTTGTTTGCTTGCGCGGCCTGTCCTTGCCTGTCTCTGTTGCTGTCCCGCAGCTGTTCTCCTTTCTTCACATGAATTGGCACCTTTGTGGATAGAGTAGTACCATGTAGCGTGATGCATAGCAGTTTGTTCACAGGTGTTAGGGTTAGTGTTAAACGCTTTTAAGGATGTTTTGAGATTGTCCTTGAAGCGTTTCTTCTGATCTCCATGGAAACGCTTTCATTGTTGCAGCTCACTGTGGGGGTCTCTTGGGGAGCCAGTGGTCTGGCATGTGATCCACACGACCTGCCCATCGAAGCTCAGACAGCATCAGGATGGTGGGGATGCTCGGCAGGTCTGCTTGGTCGAGCACCACTGTGTGTGGGATTTTGTCCTGCCACTTTAAATTTAACAATCATCCGAGGCAGGTGCGTGAAAATGATTCAACTTCTTGACCTGCGGTTAGTACACTTTCCACGTTTCGCATACGTAGAAGAGACTGGCAAGAACGACTGTTCTGTACACCTTCATCTTGCTCTCTAGACTGATGAATCTTCTTTTTGAAACATTATTGTGTGTGGTCTGCCAAAAATTGCACTTGCTTTCTCAGTTCTGATGCTTACTTCACTGTCGATGGTGATGTTCCGGGAGAGTGTGCTGCCAAGGTAGATAAATTTACACACCGCAGCGAGTCTCCCACCATTGTAACTGTGATATTAGGCTCATTTCTGGGTCTGCCTGGCGTGGGGTGATGCAGACCTTCCGTCTGTTCAGTATTTATGGTGGGACCGAAGTTGTTGCAGGCTTCGGAAAATTTGTTAATGCTAGATTGCATGTCAGTTTTTGATCCAGTATTGAAAGCGCTGTTATCAGCAGACAGAGAGTCCCTGATGATTTCTGTCATAATCTTGCATTTTGTCTGGAGCCTTTGAGGTTAAACAGTTTTCCGTCTGTTCTGAATCTATAATGTCGATGGCAAGTCTCTTTGAAGCCGTCAATCAGCATTGCCGAGAACATGATGCTGAGTAGTGTTGGTGCGAAAATACAGCCTTAGTTTACGTCACTTGTGACAGGGAAAGGGCTAGATGTCACTCCTGTGTCCTGGATTCAGGCCAGCATGCAGTCATGGAATTGCTGCACCATAGAGACGAATGTCGGTAGGGATCTGCATTTGGCCATGATCTTCCACCGGCCCTCTCTATTGACAATATCAAAGGCCTTGGTCAGATCGACATAGGTGGAGAACAGGTCAGCATTTTGCTCCCGACATTTTTCTTAGAGCTGTCTAGCAGTTAATACCATATCAATGGTTTTTCTGTCTTTTCTGAAGCCGAACTGGCTCTCTGACAAAAGCACTTGCTCACGTTGTCTTATAAGGCTGTTCCACAGAATCCTGGCAAGCATTTTGCCTGCTATGGAATGGAGGGATATGCCTCAGTGGTTCTCATACGCTATCATATGGATGCTAATCCCCGAACAAACTCATTCGCACCAGTGGTATTCGTTAAAAAGTTTATTAGCAGTAGAACTGATCAGGACGACAGGATGAAATGATAAACGTTCTGGCGTTGACTCTTAGACACGCAGAGAACAGATGGCGCGTCTGTCTACTTAAGCCATCGTATTGTAGTATCTACAGTGGAAGACTGGTTTGACTTCAAAGTGGCTGCAGTGTAGGACACATTCTGAGCAGTACTGTGAACGTTGTCATACCTTCACCACAATGACAAAACGATGAATCAACCTGATGACCATTTCTTAAAAGGCTGTGCCATACAATTTTCTGTGCCAGTTCAGATGCATTAGTACCCTGCTGCTCATTCAGGTTCTGCCATGCACACACCCCAGCAATCCACAGGGAACAGTCAATGCCAGTTCGCCATGAGGCAACCCAGCAGGGGAGACTCTGCTCTGCTACTGAGTCACTTCGGTGGTCCTCTGTGGTGCCAGTCCTCATCTAGCTTACGCAGAACACCATATACTACGTCTAATGCTTCTCACAAGAATTGCATAGCCCCAAAGTTAGTGTGTGTGACTGACCCTCTGGAGAGCAGCACCATGTTCATCCAGTGACATTCACGAGCTCATCATGGGTATAGCCATGGAAGAAAAATCAAAATTGAGGTCACCACGAGAGAACGGCATATAAGGCCTCAGAATATGAGATTAAAAAAATATGATGATCAGGGTGAGAAAAATGACGTGATCGTTTTCCATTCTGAACAGTAACAATATAAAAGGGCTGTACACTGTGCTTCCTTGTATAATATACAGTGGCGTCCGATAATATTTGACATTCTGGGTGTGGGGTGAGGCAGGCTTAATTGACAAGGATTTTAATGAAACAGCGCTCTGGTCTATCCCCCTAGTTTTGTAAAAGTGGGAGGGGAGGAGAACTCTCATCGTTAAACTTTTCATATTCTCTCCTTCTCTGCGTGCGTGTGTGCGCGTGCGCATGCGTGTGTATGCGCATGTGTGTGTTTGTGTGTGTGTGTTTGGAGGGGGGGGGGGGGTGCGTGCGTGCATGCGTGCGCGCCCCTGTGTGTGTGTGTGTGTGTGTGTGTGTGTGTGTGTGTGTGTGTGTGTGTGTGTGTGTGTGTGTGTGTGTGTGTGTGTGTGAGCATATGATGACATGCAATCCATTTCTCACGCTCAGAGTCACAAGTGTGCGTTCTGATACAACCCGAGCCAGTAGTTATGTTACACCAAATATGCTTCACCAAATGTCATTGCAGTTGACACAATGTCATGATACAAAGTGCGTTCAAAATTTCCCCCTCTATCTGTCCTTATTATTCTTGGTCATTCGGTGTCTCAATAGCTTCAGTGATGGCAGTTAAGGTGGGGAAGCAGTGGGGCAGAAATTGCTCTGTCTTACTCAATATTTTTATGTTGGGGGCTGTGACGGACCGTATTTCGTCTGGTCCCCGATTTGGGGGACACGTTTGACCAGAAAAGGTAAACCTGTAAAACCGGTAGGCCTGCTTACCTGACAGCTACTCACCTGCGTTTTGCGTTAGTCGGGTGAGCGAGGATTTCCCTGCTGTCTCCACAGAGCTGCCAGTCGAGAAACGTAGTCAGAGAGCCGAAGGGAGACTGAAGGCAGATCCTCACTGGCAGTCAGTTCCCCAGGTGTCGGTGAAGCCCCCGTTCCCGACCTGGAACTGACTGCCATCCGGATGTGGGGTGCAGCCCGTGGCCAGCCACTGTCTCTATCCCGTGGGGGTATGGAGAGGCTGACTGAGTGGTCAGTAGACATCGCATGAGCGCGGCCAACCGGGTTTGGGTGCAGCACGAACCCAGCCGCCGTCTCTACCACGTGGGGTATGGAGAGGCTGTCCGTGAGGTCAGCAACGAGCTAACGTGTCAAAGGGCTTCAGAGTTCGTCGGACGACGACTTGTGTTCTTCTGTTGTGTGGGAGTCCTGGAAGAACTCCACGAACTACCTCCGTGAGCGGCTTCGTTTTCCGTCGTGTCGACGTGTGTCCTGTTATGTGGAGTTCAAGGAAGGATTCCATGAAGTGCCTCCGTGAGTGGTTTCTGAACTGTGTGAGGACTGTGTGACTAGGGCCAGATGCGGCCAAGTGAATAGCCTGTTTGTGGTGACACAGCTGTGGGTATCAGCTTGGTTTGATGTGACAATATAGTATCTAGTGTCGTTGTGCGCCCTTTGGTGGTGGCGAGAACTCTATTCTGTACCTGTTCATATTCGTTGTGTAATATGTATTTCTTATGATTTGATGGTCTAGGAAGCAAAAGAAAACAAAGTAGACACTTAATTTGTTGCTTGGTTATCTATGGTCTTTTGGTGTGAGTATGTGTAGGGAAAAGTCGTACACGCATCCAAACTTCTTCAGGTAAGAGTCAGACAGCAAAACACTCACTGCACACCAGCCGTAACAGGGGCCCGTGCATCCCTGGCCCCGTAGTCCCGATGCGTCAGCCAGGCTGGAGAGAGAGAAAGGCAGCCATAGATTTGGCCAGGGAGAAAGAGCAACATTCTCAGAGACAGTCTTGACCATGTGGTTTCAGCTTTATGTGGAGCTCATAGCACACTCCATTCTTGGCAACAGTCACAAGTCAATGCCTCTTACTTACAACACAGTTCTCAACTGTATGTAGAAGACCGATCATCTTGGGTACGCGTATTCTTGTCTTTGTTTGACTAATCGATCACCTTGTATGTGTTCTTTTTCCAAAATGAACACCTTATGTAGGTGTGCATGTATGAATGTACACACACACACACACACACACACACACACACACACACACACACACACACACACGCACGCGCGCACACACACACACACACACACACACACACACACACACACACACACACACACACACACACACACCTCATGTAGGTGTGCATGTATGAATGTACACACACACACACACACACACACACACACACACACACACACACACACACACACACACACACACACGCGCGCGCGCGCGCACACACACACACACACACACACACACACACACACACACACACACACACACACACACACACACACACACACACACACACACACGTGGTTGTGTGTGTGTGTGTGTGTGTGTGTGTGTGTGTGTGTGTGTGTGTTGTGTGTGTGTGTGTGTGTGGTGTGTGTGTGTGAGTCCGACCCAGTGGACGAAAGGCCTAGGAGCAGGCAATACAAATAAATGTGCCCTTGAGAGGGATTACGATAGTTCGCTCAGGCAGCTAGTGAAGGGCTTCTCATATTTATAACATATTTCCCCCCATTTTCTTCATCTTCATTTTTTTTTAACTTCAAATGTTTCTCTCAAGTCCTTACTATAATGACTGAAGAATTGTTAGCCTACACTTGTTTTCCCCCACTACTTAATTGTTCAGCATTATATTGTTTGGTCAATCAGTGGGAGATTGCATCTCTTAGGAGATCCAAGTAAAAGTTGTTCTGTACAATTTTTAGCCACCCACAGTGCTTGGGTTATTGAACAGCAGAACTGACCACTCAAACTGTTCCATATTATTTGATCTCCCTTGCATCCTTGAACGGATCCTCAAGCATAGCTCAAAGATTGTCCCTACATTTTATACTGTTTGAATAATGCTTTTAGTTTTTCAGCAACTGCTTTCCTCTCCACACTTTTGTTTTGTTCCATTTTACTACCCTTTACTGGCTGCTTTGGGGGTGCTGTTGGATTCCTTTTTAAACCCTTGGTGGTGAGAACACCACAGAATTATGGACTGTGGTGTGTCTCTATTTGACACCAAGAGCACAGACACAATCAGCCGTGTCTCCCTGATGAGAACGACTCAGTGGACGAAAGGCCTAGGAGCAGGCAATACAAATAAATGTGCCTTTGAGAGGGATTGCGATAGTTCCCTCAGGCAGCTAGTGAAGGGCTTCTCATATTTATAACATATTCCCCCCATTTTCTTCATCTTCATTTTTTTTAAACTTCAAATCTTTCTCAAGTCCTTACTATAATGACTGGAGAATTGTTAGCCTACACTTGTTTTCCCGCACTACTTAATTGTTCAGCATTATATTGTTTGGTCAATCATGGGAGATTGCATCTCTTAGGAGATCCAAGTAAAAGTTGTTCTGTACAATTCTTAGCCACTCACAGTGCTTGGGTTATTGAACAGCAGAGCTGACCACTCATACTGTTCCATATCTTTTGATCTCCCTTGCATCCTTGAACGGATCCTCAAGCATAGGCTCAAAGATTGTCCCTACATTTTATACTGTTTGAATAATGCTTTTAGTTTTTCAGCAACTGCTTTCCTCTCCACACTTTTGTTTTGTTCCATTTTACTACCCTTTACTGGCTGCTTTGGGGATGCTGTTGGATTCCTTTTTGAACCCTTGGGGGTGAGAACACCACAGAATTATGGACTGTGGTGTGTCTCTATTTGACACCAAGAGCACAGACACAATCAGCCGTGTCTCCCTGATGAGTCCGACCCAGTGGACGAAAGGCCTAGGAGCAGGCAATACAAATAAATGTGCCTTTGAGAGGATTATGATAGTTTCCTCAGGCAGCTAGTGAAGGGCTTCTCATATTTATAACATATTCCCCCCATTTTCTTCATCTTCATTTTTCATAATTTTTTTAACTTCAAATCTTTCTCAAGTCCTTACTATAATGACTGAAGAATTGTTAGCCTACACTTGTTTTCCCCCACTACTTAATTGTTCAGCATTATATATTGTCCAAGTCGGATCTATAAGCTTTCTCATAAGGTATTCCTTAACCCTTTTTAGTCATCCATATTTGCAAAATCAGTTAAATCAGAGTACTTACCCATACCCTCCCATACCCACGACCAGTTCACCCGTAACATTCATTCCAACCTGCCAACATCATCATCCTGACCAGTTGATCATTACTTTGTGTTAAAGTATGACCAATTAGCTTGCCTGCCTTTGAGTGTAGGATGTTGTGATAGATGCCAGGCAGCCTCCCTTCTGTTGTGTTTGACAGGGGCGATTACTCAATTAGATGGAAAGGAATTGTTTGGCTTTCATGTATGAGTGTGTACAAAAAACTGGTAAGTGGCACAACTTAAGTTTAGAAACTATGAAGAAAAGCATGGATAGTTTAATATCAATCATTTCCATGAACTGCCAGGGTCTAAACAATAGACAAAAAAGAAGAGATATATTTCATTATCTAAAAACCAAAAATCATTGCATATACTTTCTGCAAGATACTCATTGTGGAGAGAAAATGGAGCAATAATTATATTATTTCTCAATGGGGGTACCAAGGATGGCTTTCAAGCTATGCTTCCAACTCAAGAGGTGTAGCAATACTTTTCAATAACAATGTTGAGCTTTAAATAAAAAAAAAAGTTTTTAAAGGAAGGGGTGGAAACAGTCTTATGGTTGTGGTCGAAATTAAACAGAACGATTTCCTTCTGGTGAATGTATACAGGCCTAATAGGGATGATCCAGAATTCTATAATATTTTGACCCAAAACGTTAGAGAATTTGGTGTTGATAATGTAATAATAGGTGGAGATTTAACTTGGTGCTTGATCCAGCGAGAGATTATTACAATTATTAGAATACAAACAACCCCAAAGCTAACGAAATGGTTGACAAGATGATAAATGATATAGACTTAAATGACGTTTGGAGAGATTTAAACCAAGATTGTCTTAGGTATTCATGGCGAAGACGTAACCCATTTCAGCAAGCTAAACTCGATTCTTTTCCTTATTTCAGATCAGGTAGTTTCTTTTGTAGAAGATGCAGAAAGTGAATGTTGATTCAGGACAGATCACTCCCTGATCTTTCTGAACTTAAAATTTAGTGACAAATCTAATAGGAATACTCTTTTGGAAATGTAACTCTTCACTATTAAATGATCCACCTTTTGTAAATAAAGTTAATGAAGAAATTTAAAACGTTACAGAAGAATATGCAGCAAGCCCATATGCAAGGGAAGCTATTGATAACACCCCATTACCTGGCTTACATCTCTCAATTCCCGATGACATTTTTCTAGACTTTTTGTTAATGAAGATTAGGTCAATAACTATATCCTATGCTACTATGAAAAAGAAAAAGAAAATGAATGAAGAAGAGTTCAAGTTACAACAAGAAATAAAACAGATGGACGGTAAGGAAACAAAAAGAAGAGGAAGAAAGTAATAGAGTCAAAAAAGAACAACTTAAAGTTGTCCGAGAGAAAAAAAAATAGAGGGAGTGCTCTAAGGTCACGAGCCAGATGGATAGCAGAAGGAGGAAAAGTTACAAACTATTTTTGTAACCTAGAAAAGCGACATTATGTAAGTAAAAGCATGGCTAAGCTAGCCGACAGATGTGGTAACACTCTGAATGATCAAAAAACACCTTGAAGGGAGTTCAGTGCTTTTATGAAAACTTATATAAAAAAAAGAAGTGTTGATGACTGTATAATCTTGCAAAGAATGTTCCACATTTAGACACGGAGGAGGCAAAGAATTTAGAAGGAGAGATTACTTTGAAAGAAACAACTTTAGTTTAAAAAAATATGAAAAACAATAAGCCGTGTCTCCCTGATGAGGTCCGATCTAGCAGACAAAAGGCCTCGGAGCAGGCAATACAAATTTATCTGCCTTCAAAAGGGATTACGATGGTTCCCTTATGCAGCTAGTGAACAGTTTTCATATCTGCAATATATTTTTTAATTTCATGTTCCCAGTTTCTCCATCTTCAAACTACCCCCCCCCCCCCCCCCCCCTTCCTTAAGTGCAAATCTTTGCCAAGTCATTACTATGAAGACAGTTGAGTTGTTGGCCTGCGCTTCTTCCCCCCACCCCCCCCCCCCACTGTTAGATTGTTCGTCTATGTATTTGACTTTATTCAAGTTTAAAAGGCTGTGCCAGTCTTGAATAAAAGTTACTCTGTTTTAGGTTTTCTTATGGAGCAAAGGTTACCCCACTTGTTTATTGTTCACTGTTCCGTGCCTCATTTCATTTCCAATTTCGTTTCGATTAAATTGAGGTTATTTGTATTTGTTTCTGTCCGTCTGTGTGTTTATCTTTTGATCTCCCTTGCATCCTTGGGTGGATCCTCAAACGTAGGCTCAAAGATTGTCCCCTACATTTTATACTATTTACATAATGTCTTTAGTTTTTCAGCAACTTTTTTTCTCCCCACACTTTCGTTTGGTTTCATTTACTACCCTTCACTGGCTGCTTCGGGCGTGCTGTTGGATTTTTTTTTGCATCCTTGGTGGTGAGAACACCACGGTATTATAGACTGTGGTGTGTCTCTATTGACGCCAGGAGCGCAGACACAACCAGCCGTGTCTCCCTGATGAGTTCCGGTCCAGCGGACGAGAGGCATCGAGCAGGCAATACAAATATATCTGCCTTCAAAAGGATTACGATGGTTCCCTTATGCTGCCAGTGAAGAGTTTTCATGACTGTAATATATTTTCTTAATTTCATGTTCCCAGTTTCTCCATCTTCAAACTACCCCCCCCCCCCCCTCTTCCTTAAGTGCAACTCTTTGCCAAGTCATTACTATGAAGACAGTTGAGTTGTTGGCCTGCGCTTCTCCCCCCCCCCCCCCCCCCCCCCCCCCACTATTAGATTGTTCGTCTATGTATTTGTCTGACTTTATTCAAGTTTAAAACGCTGTGCCAGTCTTGACTAAAAGTTACTCTGTTTTAGGTTTTCTTATGGAGCAAAAGATACCCAACTTGTTTATGATCATCTAATCATAGTAGAGTCCCACCTCATGTGTTTCTACTTGATGTAACTGAGTTGACCAGCAAAGAAGAAGAAGAAGAAAAGTCTCCATATAACTATTTAATTGAATGGTCAATTTAATTGTTTACCATTTGCACAGTAATGTCAACTGTTTTTCATGTATGTATGTATGTATGTATGTATGTGTATATGTATATCTTTTCTTCTGTTCTCACTTATACTGTTGCAACTTATAATGAATACCATGTATGTGTATTTTTGTGTCCTACAGATGTGGTCATGAATTGAAGTCTCTGCGCACTTTCTTCTTTTGACGCATCTGTAATTTCTCAAATTATTTGATTAAAATTTGAGTTATAAAAAAACCTCAATATAGACCCTGAAAAATATATTAAATCGGACACTGATTTTCCCAAAAGGGCTAAAAGCATATCATCCCAAATGATTCTAAGAACATATACTTCCTCGATCTTAGAATCCTCAGATATTAAACTAACATCTATTGCAAAAAGAAAAAGGAAAAGGAAAAAAAGGAAGAAAAAAAAAGACTGACGATAGAACGTAGCAGTCTCCATTATCTTAGTCAAATATAGCCGAAAAGGAAATGTGGTTATCTTTAAAAAAAAAAAAAGGAGTTATTATTCTTATTCTTGAGAGCTATAAATAGCGCCGGTGCTCGGCTAGAGATCAAGTCCTGAGTGCTTTACAATCCAACTCTCGTTTACACAATGGGTTGCCTACCTGGGTGCTGCTGCTGGCGCTTCATTCACTCGTTACTGTGTCATTCAATCAATATCACTCACTCACTTTTCTTCTATCATTTAAAAAAAATTTTCATACAGGATGCATGATGTATATAACGTGTCATCCACACCAACAACCAAACTGGCCTTATCTTCTGAAACTTGGTGATGGGATTTCACGTGTGTGCAAGACGTTATACGCGCGCTCACACACGAAACCTCGGTTTATAGTCTCATTCAAAGTACCTTTTTGTAAAATGGAGTCAGAACCAATGTTAATTCCGAGGCAAAGTTCCCCCTAAGACAAGACCGAAGTCATGACCGAGGCATTAACCACCGTCTAAGTGGCTAAGCAGCTGGTATCAGGGTACTCTTTGGTATACAGGGCAGGCGTTAAAAAACTCACCAGCCAGGTCATCCCGCCGGCACAGAGATGCACTGGCAGCGGTTGGCCTTTGGGTACAACTGGACAAAACTACTCTGTAGTCTCTCCCAATAAGGGTAGAGCAACAACAACATTGAAACTCAGAATCTATCAAGTCTAGCAGCCCAAGACTATAGTCCTCATCGAAGTCGAACCAACAAATACAGGGTCGAACTTTAATTAGGGACCACCCCGAAAAAAAGGCCCTTTCTTTTTAAATTGGCCCAAAAATACAAGCAATGCATTTTTTCGAAGAATTCGACTGGGAAAGGTTTAAGGGGTTAACAGAGTATTCCGCAAAGCTTGCGAAAGCTGTCTTATTGTCACGTGCGGCATGCAGAGGGGGGTGTGGGGGGGGGGGGGTGAAAGTTGCAGATTGTTGTCAAAATCGCTTGTTTTTTAAGCAAGAGTGAACACTGCTTCAAACGGTTTTGCACTGAAATTCCAAATGCACGTGCGAAAATCAATGCATTGCAGAGCATTTTACTGACTGGAATGCCCCTTAAAGCAGCCCAACGTGCATAATTCTTCATAACACAAAAATGCCTCCAAGATGCAAGCTGTCTGATTTTGACCGGACCCGGGCGATTGCATGGCTGCAGGATCGAGTTGGCGTTCGAGAAGTGGCCAGAAGACTACAAGTGTCCCACTCCATCATCATTCGGCTGAGAGAACGTTTTCAAGCCACTGGAACTGTCAAAGAGAGACCCCGTCCAGGCCAGCCAAAAAAGACCACTGCAAGAGATGACAGGTTCATCCGCAGACATGCTCTTCGGACCAGGACCACCACCTCCAACACCATCAGGCGTCGGCTCCAAGCTGCCACTAACACATCAGTGTGTAAGATGACCATACGGCGGCGCCTCAATGCTGCCAACCTTCGAGCAAGGTGCCCAGTCTGGAAACCAAAACTGACTGCGGCCCACCGGGCACGCCGCCTGGCCTGGTGCACAGCTCATCGAACATGGACTCGGGCTCAGTGGCGGATGGTGCTTTTCACCGATGAGTCCAAGTTCCAGCTGAAGCCACGAGATGGACGCATTCGGGTGTGGCGGCGTCCCAGGGAGCAGCTGGCAGATGACGTCATCCAGGAGGTCGTCGCTTTTGGTGGTGGCTCCGTCATGGTATGGGGGGGGGGGGGGGGGGGCATCAGCAGTCAACACAAGACTCCCCTGTACCATGTGGATGGCAACCTGAACGGCCAACGCTACCTGCAGGAGATTTTACGGCCTTTGGTTTTCCCAGCACTCCAGCAGATTGGGGCTCAGGCTGTGTTCATGGACGATAATGCCACCCCACATCGTTGTCGAGCCGTGAACACTTTTGTGGTGCAAGTTGGCATCACCAGGATGCCATGGCCGGCAAACAGCCGGGACATTAACCCTACTGAGAACATCTGGGGCGAGCTTGGGAGGAGAGTTCAAGAAAATCACCCTGTTCCGGCAAATCGACAGGAGCTGCTGCACTACCTGCAGCAGGAGTGGGTAAACCTCCCCCAGGCACTCATTACAAGAACAGTCAACACCATGAGGCAGCGCTGTGTGGATTGTGTGGCAGCACGAGGGGGGCACACTCGGTTTTGATCAGACTGTAAAGAAACACTCTTTTTGTGAATGTCATTTTGGGGGGTAGTCTCATTCAGGCTCCCCTGTCTAATCAGAAATAATTATGTTTTCGATGAAAGTGACAAAATGTTGTTCACTGATAATGAAATTAAACATTTATAAAGTTTCTGTCGTTTGTCGGTTTTTCTTTCTATGTTTTGTGAGACTGTGTATAAGTGGTCCTTAATTAAAGTTCGACCCTGTAACTTCGACACATAGAGCAAGACCAGCTTCTTGTTCACGATTGCTCGAAGCTCCTGCAAGTTAGCCAGTGATTCAGCTCCCAAGACATTTTGTCCAAAAGGAGGATTGGTCCTCATGAACCAATTACGTCTCAGTAAACCCCGGGGGCGGTGAGAACCAAGCAAACCTAGCATGTGCTTTTAAACACATAGACAGAACTTTGTATTGAATAAGACAACGAACATCAGTCCTGTCTGTGCGTTGGTGGATTCCTCAACGACTACGTCTTATATGGATGTCGTTCGTCCGTCCAGTCGACGAGAACCACTTCAGTCATGTTGAGGTTAATGGAGGGAGGGGGGGGGGGGGTGAGGGAAGGAGATGATTTTTGGATTCGCAGGTGGCTGTTCAAACTGATGCATGCAAGGAATGTGTGATGACAGCTTGGGAGGCAATGTGGGAGACCTGCTCTTGTTTGCTGGTGCGGCCTTTCATTGCCTGTCTCTGTTGTGTTGCAGCTGTTCTCCTTTCTTCACATGAATTGGCACCTTTGAGGATAGACTAGCGCCATGAAGCGTGATTCATAGCAGTTTGTCTACATGTGTCAGGGATAGTGTTAAACGCTTTCAAGGATGTTTTGAGATTGTCTTTGAGGCGTTTCTTCTGATCTCCATGGAAACGCTTTCATTGTTGCAGCTCACTGTGGGAGTCTCTTGGGGAGCCAGTGGTCTGGCATGTGATCCACACGACCTGCCCATCGAAGCTCAGACAGCATCAGGATGGTGGGGATTCTCGGCAGGTCTGCTTGGTCGAGCACCACTGTGTGTGGGATTTTGTCCTGCCGTTTTATGTTTAACAATCCTCTGAGGATGGTGCGTAAAAGTGACTCAGCTTTTTGGCATGCCGTTAGTACACTGTCCACGTTTCACATACGTAGAAGAGAGTGGGGAGAACAACTGTTCTGTGCACCTTCGTCTTGCTCTCTAGACTGATGTCACTTCTATTCCAAACATTGGTGTGTGATCTTCCAAAGGTTGCACTTGCTTTTGCAGTTCTGATGCTTACTTCACAGTCGATGGTGATGTTCTGGGAGAGTGTGAAGCCAAGGTAGATAATTTTACTCACCACAGCGAGTCTCACACAGATCTTCTGTCTTCTTTGTATTTATAGTGAGACCAACGTTGTTGCAGGCTTCGGAAAATTTATTGATGCAGGATTGCATGTTAGCTTCTGAGCCAGTATTGAAAGTGCTGTTATCAGCAAACAGAAAGTCCCTGGCGATGTCTGTCATAACCTTATATTTTACCTGGAGGCTTTTGAGGTTAAACATCGTTCTGTCTGTTCTGAATCTAATGTCGATGGCTAGCCTCTTTGAAGGCATCAATCAGCATTGCAGAGAACATGATGCTGAGTAGTGTGGGTGCCAAAACACAGCCTTGGTTTACGCCACTTGTGACAGGGACTGGGCTAGATGTCACTCCATTGTCCTGGATTCAGGCCAGCATGCCATCATGGAATTGCCGCACCATAGAGATGAATTTCGGTGGGCATGTGTGTTTGGCCATGATCTTCCACTGGCTCTCTCTGTTGACAGAATTGAAGTCCTTGGTCAGGTCGACAGAGGTGGAGAACAGGTCGGCATTTTGCTCTTGAAATTTTTCTTGGAGCTGTCTAGCAGTTAATACCATATCAATGGTTTCTCTGTTTTTTTCTGAAGCCGCATTGGCTCTCTGACAAAAGCGCTTGATCACGTTGTTTTATACGGCGGTTCAGCAAAATCCTGGCAAGCATTTTTTCTGCTACAGAAATAAGGCATATGCGTCGGTGGTGGTCATATGCAACACCTTCATTCGCGCTAGTATAGTGACATTCGTTAAACATTTATTAGCTGTAAAACTGATCGGGACAACAGGGTGAAATGAGAAATGTTCTGGTGTTGACTCTTAGACACACAGAGAACAGATGCCCACGTCTGTCTACTTCTGACATTGTGTTGTTGTATCTAGAGTGGAAGACTGGCTTTTCTTCAAAATGGCGGAAGTGTAGGACACATTCTGAGGAGAACTGTGAACGTTGTCATACCTTCACCACAATGACAGAACGATGAACAGACCTGGTGACGACCACTTCTTTAAAGGCTGCGCCATTTAGTTTTCTGTTCCAGTTCAGATGCATTAGTACCCTGCTGCTCATTCAGGTTCAACCATGCACACACCCAGCAATCCACAGGGAACAGTCAATGCCAGTTCGCCATGCGGCAACCCGCAGGGGAGACTCTGTTCTGCTACTGAGTCACTTCGGTGGTCCTCTGTGGTGCCAGTCCTCATCCAGCTTACGCAGGGCACCATATACTACGTCTCATGCTGCTGACAATAATTGCATAGCCCCCAAAGTCAGTGTGAGTGACTGACTCTCTGGAGAGAAGCACCACGTCCATCCAGTGACTGTCCCCCATGATGCTGACACCAAAGACTTTGATGAGCTCACCATGGGTATAGCCATGGAAGGGAAATCAAAATTCAGGTCACCATGAGAGCAGGGCATAAAGGGCCTCATAATATGAGATTAGATAAAATATGATGATCAGGGTGAGAAAAACGACGTGATCGTTTTCCATTATGAACAGAGACAATATCACACGGCTGTACACTGTGCTTCCTTATATAATATACAGCGGCGTCCAATAATATTTGACACTCTGCGTGTGGGGTGAGGCAGCCTGAATTGACGAGCATTTTGATGAAACAGCGCTCTGCTCTATCCTCCTAGTTTTGTAAAAGTGGGAGGAGAAGGAGAACTTTCATAGTCAAACTTTTCATAATCTCTCTCTCTCTCTCCTCTCTCTCTCTCTCTCTCTCTCTCTCTCTCTCTCTCTCTCTCTCTCTCTCTCTCTCTCTCTCTCTCTCTCTCTCTCTCTCTGCGTGTGCGTATGTGCGCGGGCGTGTGTGTGTATGCGTGTGTGTGTGTGTGTGTGTGTGTGCGTGCGTGCGTGCGTGCGTGCGTGCGTGCGTGCGTGCGTGCGTGCGTGTGTGTGTGTGTGTGTGTGTGTGTGTGTGTGTGTGTGTGTGTGTGTGTGTGTGTGTGTGTGTGAGCATATGATGACATGCAATCCATTTCTCTCGCTCAGAATCATAATTGTGCGTTCTGATACAACCTGAGCCAGAATATATGTTATACGGAACATGCCTCACCAAATGTCACTCCAGTTGACACAATGTCATGATTCAAAGTGTGTTCAAAATTTCCCGCTCTTTTTCTGTCCTTATTATTCTTGGTCATTTGGTGTCTCAATAGCTTCAGTGGCGGCGGCTGAGGTGGGGTGGCAGTGGGGGCACAAAGTGCTCTGTCTTACTCAATATTTTTATGGCGGGGGCTGTGACAGACCATATTTCGTCTGGTCCCAAATTTTGGGGACACGTATGATCGGAACAGGTAAACCTGTAAAACTGGTTGGCCTGTTTACCTGACAGTTACTTACCTGCATTTTGTGTTAGTCGTGTGAGCGAGGATTTCCCTGCTGTCTCCACAGAGCTAGCAGTCGAGAAACGTAGTCAGAGAGCCGAAGGGGACTGAAGGCAGATCCTCGCTGGCAGTCAGTTCCCCAGGTGTCGGTGAAGCCCCCGTGTCCGACCTGGAACCGACTGCCATCCGGGTGTGGGGTGCAGCCCGTGGCCAGCCACTGTCTCTATCCCGTGGGGGTATGGAGAGGCTGACTGAGTGGTCAGTAGACATCGTACGAGCGCGGCCAACCAGGTATGGGGTGCAGCACGAACCCAGCCGCCGTCTCTACCATGTGTGGGTATGGAAGGGCTGTCTGTGAGGTCAGCAACGAGCTAACGTGTCAAAGGGCTTCAGAGTTCGTGGGACGACGACTTGTGCTCTTCTGTTGTGTGGGAGTCCTGGAAAAACTCCACGAACAACCTCGGTGAGCGGCTTCGTTTTCCGTCGTGTCGACGTGTGTCATTCTGGTATGTGGGAGTACCAGGAAGGATTTCATAAACTGCCCCCCTTGAGTGGTTTCTGAACTGTGTGAGGACTGTGTGACTAGGGACAGATGCGGCCAAGTGCATAGCCTGTTTGTGGTGACACAGCGGTGGGTATCAGCTTGGTTTGATGTGACAATATAGTATCTAGTGTCGTTGTGCGCCCTTTGGTGGTGGCGAGAACTCTATTCTGTACCTGTTCATGCTTATTATGTAATATGTATTTGTTATGATTTGACGGTTTAGGTAGCAAAGGAAAAAAAAGTAGACACTTAATTTGTTGCCTGGCTATCTATGTTTTTTGGTGTGGGTATGTGTAGGGAAAAGTCGTACACGCATCCAAACCTCTTCAGTCGAGAGTTAGACAGCAAAACACTCACTGCACACCAGCCGTAACAGGGGCCCGTCCATCCCTGGCCCCGTAGTCCTGATGCGTCAGAGAGAGAGAGAGAGAGACAGAGAGAGAGAGAGAGAGAGAGAGAGAGAGAGAGAGAGAGAGAGAGAGAGAGAGAGAGAGAGGCAGCCACATACCAGGCCAGGGATAAAGATCAACAATCTCAGAGACAGTCTTGACCATGTGGTTCCAGCTTTATGTGGAGCTCATAGCACACTCCATTCTTGGCAACAGTTACAAGTCAATGCCTCTTACTTACAACACAGCTCTCAACTGTATGTTGATGACCGATCATCTTGGGTATGTGTATTCCTGTCTTTGTTTGACTAATCGATCACCTTGTATGTGCTCTTTTTCCAAAATAAATACCTCATGTAGGTGTGCATGTATGAATGTACACACACACACACACACACACACACACACACACACACACACACACACACACACACACACACACACACACACACACACACACACCTATATTTTCTTTCCTTTTCTCTGAAACCATATTGTCCAAGTCGTGTCTATAAGCTTCCTCATAAGGTATTCCTTAGTCCTTTTTAGTCATCCATATTTGCAAAATCGGTTTAACCAGAGTACTTACAATCCTCTCCCATACCCACGACCAGTTCACCCGTAACATTCATTCCAACCTGCCAACATCATCATCCTGACCAGTTGATTATTACTTTGTGTTAAAGTATGACCAATTAGCTTGCCTGCCTTTGCGTGTCGGGCTGTTGTGATAGACGGCAGGCATCCTGCCTTCTGTTGTGTTTTGACAGGGGCGATTACTTAATCAGATGGAAAGGAAGAAGGTAGAAGAGTTGAATGGGGGAGTGAGTGAGTGAATGTGTTTATTAACTTAGAGTCTGTTCACACAATTAGTGATATTAGACTTTAACAAGATGCAAAGCATATAAACGTACTCCCAGTTTATCCTGAATGCGTGTGAGATATTCCATGAAGAGGAAAAACCGTCTTGGGCTGGTGTAATCGTTAGTAATGGCTATTCTGGTAAACATTGGCCATCATCTGTAACCTAAATTGAACATACTTACAAATTGTCAGAAAGATCGGCCAAGACCTTTCTGAGATTTTCAATTAAGAAGTAAACCATTATGGGCCGTTAGTAACGGGTCTAACGGTAAACTTAAATATTGGGCATCATCCGTGAACCATAATGAACATACCTACAAATTGTCAGAAGTATCGGCCACGTACTTTCTGAGATATTCCATGAAGAAGAAAAACCGTAAGGGGCCAATTTTTTTCTGAAAAATGTGCAGGTATGTTCATTATGGGTCACGGATGATGCCCGACGTTTTAGTATACTGTTTTAGCCGTTACTAGCGGCTATAACGGTAAACGAAAACGTCCGGCATCATCTGTCGCCCATAATGAACATACTTACAAATTTTCAGAAAGATCAACAAAGTGCTTTCTGAGATATTCCATAAAGAAGAAAAACACTTATGAGCGGTTATAGCCGTTAGTGACGGTTATAGCGGTAAATTAAACATCGCGCATTACTCGTGACCCATAATGAACATACCTACAAATTTTCAGAAAGATCGGCCGAGTACTTTCAGAGATATTCCATAAAGAAGAACAAGATGCAAAGCATATAAACGTTCTCCCAGTTTATCCTGAATACGCGTGAGATATTCCATAAAGAGGAAACACCGTCTTGGGCTGTACCGTAACCGTTAGTAATGGCTATTCTGGTAAACATCGGCTATCGTCTGTGACCTAAAATGAACATACTTACAAATTTTCAGAAAGATCGGCCAAGAACCGTCTGAGATTTTCCATAAAGAAGAAAACCATTATGGGCCGTTAGTAACGGCTCTAACGGTAAACTTAAACATTGGGCATCATCCGTGACCCATAATGAACATATCTACACATTTTCAGAAATATCGGCCACGTATTTTCTGAGATATTCCATAAAGAATAAAAACAGTTACAGGCCGTTACAGCCGTTAGTAACGGCTATAACGGTAAACTAAAACATCTGGCATCATCAGTAACCCATAATGAAGATACCTGCTAATTTTCACAAAGATCGGCCAAGTACTTTCTGAGATATTCCAAAAAGAAGAAAAGCGTTACGGGCCGTTACAGCCGTTAGTAACGGCTATAACGGTAAACTAAAACATCGGGCATCATCCGTAACCCATAGTGAACATACTGCTAATGTTCACAAAGAACGGCCAAGTACTTTCTGAGGTATTCCATAAAGAAAAAACAAAAACGTTACAGACCGTTACAGCCGTTAGTAATGCTATAACGGTAAACTAAAGCAGCAGGCATCATCCTTGATCCATAATGAACATACTGGCTAATTTTCACAAAGATCGGCCAAGTACTTTCTGAGATATTCCCTAAGAAAAACAAGCGTTACTGGCCGTTACAGCCGTTAGTAACGGCTATAACGGGGTAAACTAAAACATTCGGGCATCATTCGTGACCCATAATGAACATACCTGCTAATTTTCACAAAGATCAACCAAGTACTTTCTGATATATTCCATAAAGAAGAAGTGTTACAGGCCGTTACAGCCGTTAGCAACGGCCGTTAGTAACGGCTGTAACGGTCAACTAAAACATCGGGCATCATCCGTGACCAACGATGAACATACCTGCACATTTTCAGAAAGATTGGCCAAGTGCTTTCTGGGATATTCTCCAAAGAAGAAAAAGCGTTACAGGCCGTTACAGCCGTTAGTAACGAATGTACGGTAAACTAAAACATCGGGCATCATCTGTGACCCATAATGAACATTTCTACACATTTTCAGGAAGATCGGCCAAGTACTTTTTAATATATTCTATTTAAAAAAAAAAAGTTACAGGCTATTACAGCCGCTAGTAACGGCCGTAACGGTGTAAATTAAAACATCGGGCATCATCCGTGACCCATAATGAACATACCTGCTAATTTTCACAAAGATCGGCCAAGTACTTTCGGAGATATTCCATAAAGAAGAATAAGCGTTACAGGCCGTAACAGCCGTTAGTAACGGCTGTAACGGTAAACTAAAACGTCGGGCATCATCCTTGACCCATAATGAACATACCTACAAATTTCAGAAAGATCGACCCAGTAATTTTGTCTGGAGCGAGTGGAACACATTTTGACCACGGACACACAGACAGACAGACAGACACACAGACACAGACACACAGACACACACACACAGACAGCATTTCTTCGTTCCCATTCTAAAGTACTCGCTGTTCTTTAAGAACTGGAAGTACAAAAAAAAGGAAGAAGGAAGAAAGGGGAACGGGAGCGTTTATAGAAATCTATTAATTTGATGTATGGAAAGCACTTTTGCTATTTGCACGATTTCTGTTTGTGGGTTATTGTTTTGATAGAATCGTGTATAGTCACATCCACGTTCGATTCTTTATACAACGAAGTTAAAATTAAACAATGCGATTCTTTATACAATGAAGTTAAAATTAAACAATGAAAAAGAATATGGTCCACTGATGGAAGATTTGAACAATCGCGTGTTACATTTTGGGAAAACTTGGTTTTCTACGAATTGAGTCGAAGCTTGTATATTAAAGATGACAAATATCGTGGACATGATAAGATTTCATACTTCTCTGGAAGGTGTTCACTGTTCACGCATTTTTCTAATAGCGAATTAATTTCTTGAACGTCAAGTTACTCTCAGGTATTTTTCTTAACGCACCATCTCTAGCTAATTTATCTGCTGTTTCATTACCAGATATGCCACAGTATGATGGAATCCAGCAAAAAGATATCCTAATTCCTTTCAACATAATAACATGTATGTAATGTCTTGTTTCAAAAAAGTAAACCTTTTCTTATTTTTGATTCCCAGTTTTGCAAGCTATATAGAACTGACTTGGAATCAACGCAAAAATGTATATTATAGACAGCAGTGTTATCGTCACACATAAAAATCAACGCAATGAGAATAGCATACAGTTCTGCCGTAAATATGGAGAACCCTTTCCCAAGAGAAAAAGATCCTCGAAACTTCAGCAATGGAATCACAAAACCGGACCCTGCATGTGAGTCTAAATTCGAGCCATCTGCAAAAATCTTCAGATGATATGGATAAACGGTTTCAAGGTGTTCTTGTAATTCACATGACAGAATATTATTGTTATCAACCTTCTTCATGTCGGTGCAATCTATATCGAAGTTAGCTTGGATATGCTCCCAATGAGGTATGCATGAAACTATTGGCACATCTGAAACACTTTCAATATGAATGGTACACTTTTCAAACATCATTTCTATCATCCCTAACAGGCTGGAGAGAGGTAAGGTGTTGAGCTCTTTTAGGATTGTCCTTTTCAGAATTTACTGATATATCAGGTTTGACAGAATTTGAAACATGTAGGCTTCTGGTAACATCTTTAGCCGTAGCCAGTTTTCGTTGATCAGACAGCGGCAATAAGTTCGCTTCTTTATAAGTATTTAACGAATTCGTGTGTACGGGGACACCAAGTGCTACCATAACAGTTTTACTATCTATTGACTGTAATTTCTTCAACAGGGTTTCTGGGGCGTTGAAATAAACCTCTTGCCCGTAAATAAGCTTCCATCGAACTAAGCTAGTAACTTAATGTAATAGAGTTTTGGTATCTTGACCCCATGGGTATGCACTGATTATTTTTTTTAGTAGATTTTGCCTTTGTCTTGCGTCATTTACCAATTTCTCAATGTACAACCGCCAGTATAATTTTCAAGTTAAGGTCAAACCCAGAAATTTTACATTTCATGAATATTCTAATTTAACACTAGCTGTGGCAAATGCTTAGGATTTTCCCCGTTATTGAAAAGAACTAATTGTGTTTTTTTCTTCAGACAGTGAAGGCCCGTTTTCAGTCATATATTTGTTGATTTTATCTATTTCCAGCTGATGTATATTTTTAACATAATTTGTTGCTCTCTTTTTGTGTGCTTTCTAATCCTGGTATTCAACCAAATGGCTAGATTGTCAGCATATTGCAATAAATGTATGTTATTGGATATGATCTTTGGAAGGTCGTGAATACATATATTGAATAAGATAGGTGCTAAGGCGGAACCTTGTGGAATTCCTATGTTAATGTCTTTAAAAGAAGAATAGACCTTGAATGGGGGAGGTATGAATAGTAGGGTGTGTGTGTGTGTGTGTGTGTGTGTGTGTGTGTGTGTGTGTGTGTGTGTGTGTGTGTGTGTGTGTGTGTGTGTGTGCGCGCGTGCGCGTGTGCGTCTGTGTGTGTGTGTGTGTGTGTGTGTGTGTGTGTGTGTGTGTGTGTGTGTGTGTGTGTGTACATGTGTGTGTGTGTGTGTGTGTGTGTGTGTGTGTGTGTGTGTGTGTGTGTGTGTGTGTGTGTGTGTGTGTGTGAAGTTTTCCGACTTTTTTTTTTTTTACAAATGGTTCATTGATGTTTTAGAAAACACATAGCTTGGAAGAAATGATCTTTCCTTTCGAAAATGCAATCGGATACAATAGAATATTTGAATACTTCATTTGAGAAGGGAATCAACTGAAGTGATCTTAAATCCAATTCAGTGCAGCACAGACTCCATCAAAGAGACACACTCTCCAGGATTTCCATGCAGGATGGTAAGCTGACTCGACAGACAAGTAGTCTAGACCACAATTTCATCAATTTCCTTTTGACACAGACGACACGCCCTGACAACAACATATCTCGTAAAGCGATTTTTTAAACCTCGACCCCAGAAAGCAGTACACGAAGAAATTAAAAGAAGCATTGACAAAAGAAGCCAGATCAATCAAACTGGTCATGAGCAAAAAAAAATTATACAAACGACCACTATAACCCATACCAGGCAGAAACATTATACAAATTCCTGAAACAATCGTCGGGACGGAGCAGATGATGTAGAGAATGGAAACAGCGATGAGCATACGTGTCAGCGCCACTTCCCGTGACGACAAGGTCGATGATGACGTCTGCTCCCGCCACGCCACCATTTTCTTCAGCTTCACTGACGTCACAATCGTCGTTGCTGTGACCACCACCACAAAGAT
>CM031603.1:21894025-21896525 GCA_018398815.1 Conus ventricosus | reverse complement strand
TCAGGCCAGCATGCCATCATGGGATTGCTGCACCATAGAGAGGGATTTCGGTGGGCATTTGTATTTGGCCATGATCTTCCACAGGCCCTGTCTATTGACAATATTAAAGGCCTGGTCAGGTCAGTACAGGTGGAGAACAGGTCAGCATTTTGCTCCTGACATCTTTTTTTCTTAGTGCTGTCTAGCAGTAAATACCATATCAACTGTTTCTCTGTCTTTTCTGAAGCCTCACTGGCTCTCTGACAAAAGCGCTTGCTCACGTTGTTATAAGGCATGATCCTGGCAAGCACACACACACACACACACACACACACGCACACGCGCGCGTGCGCACACACACACACTTAAGTGACTAAGTAGCACAGCAGAGTCTCCCCTGCTGGGTTGCCGCATGGCGAACTGGCATTGACTGTTCCCTGTGGATTGCTGGGGTGTGTGCATGGTAGAACCTGAATGAGCAGCAGGGTACTAATGCATCTAAACTGGAACAGAAAATTAAACGCAGCCTTTTAAGAAGTGGTCGTCACCAGGTCTGTTCATCGTTCTGTCATTGTGGTGAAGGTATGACATTGTTCACAGTACTGCTCAGAATGTGTCCTACACTTCTGTCACTTTGAAATCAAACCAGTATTCCATTCTAGATACAACCAATCGATGGCAGAAGTAGACACACGTGGGCATCTGTAATCTGCGTGTCTAAGAGTCAACACCAGAACGTTTTTCATTTCATCCTGTTGTCCTGATAGGTTTTACTGTTAACAACGTTTTAACGAATGTCACTAGCGCACATGAGTGTGTTCGGGATCAGTATCCATATGAGGGCATTGACAACCACCGAGGCATATCCCGCCTTTCTATAGCAGGCACAATGCTTGCCAGGATTCTGCTGAACAGCCTTATAACACAACGTGAGCAAGCACTTTTGTCAGAGAGCCAATGCGGCTTTAGAAAAGACAGAGAAACAGTTGGTATGGTATTTACTGCTAGACAGCACTAAGAAAAAAAGATGTCAGGAGCAAAATGCTGACCTGTTCTCCACCTGTATTGACCTGACCAAGGCCTTTAATATTGTCAATAGAGAGGGCCTGTGGAAGATCATGGCCAAATACAAATGCCCACCAAAATCCATCTCTATGGTGCAGCAATCCCATGATGGCATGCTGGCCTGAATCCAGGACAATGGAGTGACATCTAGCCTAGTCCCTGTCACAAGTGACGTAAAGTAAGGCAGTGTTTTGGCACCCACACTACTCAGTATCATGTTCTCGGCAATGCTGGTTGATGCCTTCAAAGAGACTACCATCGACATTATAGATTCAGAACAGACGGAAAGCTGTTTAACCCCAAAAGACTCCAGGCAAAATGTAAGGTTATGACAAACATTATCAGGGACTCTCTGCTTGCTGATAACAGCGCTCTTAATACTGGCTCAGATACTGACATGCAATCCAGCATCAACAAATTTTCTGAAGCCTGCAACAACTGTAGTCTCACCATTAATACAAAGTAGACAGACGTTCTGTATCACCCACGCCAGACAGACCCTGAAATGAGCCTAATATCACAGTTACAATCGTGTGAGACTGGCTGCAGTGTGTAAATGTATCTACCTTAGCAGCACACTCTCTCAGAGCCTCACCATCGACAGTGAAGTAAGCATCAGAACTGCGAAAGCAAGTGTAACCTTTGGCATACCACACACCAATGTTTGGAATAGAAAAGAAATCAGTGTAGAGAGCAAGACAAAGGTGCTCAGAATAGTTGTTCTCATCACACTCCTCTACGCTTGTCAAACGTGGACAGTGTACCAGCGGCAGGCCAAGACGTTCAATCACTTCCACACAACCTGCCACAGAGGATTCTTAAACATAAGATAGCAGGACAAAATCCCATACACAGAAGTGCTCGACCAAGCAGACCTGCTGAGCATCCACACCATCCTGATGCAGTCTCAGCTTTGATGGGCAAGTCGTGTGGATCACATAACAGACCAATGGCTCAGCAAGAGACCTCCACAGTGTGCAACAATGAAAGCCTTTCCATGGATATTAGAAGAAACGCTTCAAAGACAATCTCAACACATCCTTGAAAGAGTTTAACACTAACTCTGACACATGTAGACAAACTGCTATGTATCGCACTACATGGCGCTACTCTATCCACAAAGGTGCCAATTCATGTGAAGAAAGGAGAACAGCTGCGGGACAACAACAGAGACAGGCAATGAAAGGCTGCACCAGCAAACAAGAGCAGGTCTCCCACATTGGCTTCCAAGCTGTCACCACACATTCCTTGCATGCATCAGTTTGATCAGCCACCTGCGCATCCAAAAATCAACCCCCCACACCCTTCCATTAACTCGAACATGACTGGAGTGGTTCTCATCGAACCTGCGAACGAACGACATCCATATAAGACGCAGTCGTTGAGAAATCTTAACCAACGCACAGACAGGACTGCTGTTCGTTGTCTTATTCACTACAGAGTTCTGTCTAAGTGT
>CM031603.1:21886525-21889025 GCA_018398815.1 Conus ventricosus | reverse complement strand
CTATGCCATAGACTATCTTTCAAATCTGAACATCAAGAGAGGAAGTTGCCACATACCCAGACTTAAAGGAACAGCAAGAAACCTCACCAATCAAACAAATATTGGAATAATCTCAAGGTCAGCACTGCAACGACTCCTAGAGACTGGGACAGATTCACACTGGGCCCTTACAGTAACAGATACAAATGATCAAACACACGTCAAATGTGATAAGACTGAATATCTCAGGGACCTCAGTGAGTACTGTAGACGTGTGTGCGCTAGTGGGTGTGCTTTGGTGGAGCGATGCAGGCGTGTAACGTGGAGAGTCCATAGATACTAATGGCACAGCCAATGTTAGGTAGGCACCAAAGATCTGACCAGTGTGTTGTGCTGATGCGTAAGTCAGAAGTCTGCTACGTCGTAGCTATGAGATCCTCTTCTTAAATGCTCTCATCCTAATCATTAATTTATTTATTCATCAGCATTAAATCATGCGCAGTGAGGTCTCGAAACTTAGCGGATGTGGTGTAGAGTGTATGGTCTAGTCCGCATGCAGTGACACCTCCTTCATGAAACTGAAACTGAATTTACGACTTCAACATGGTGTTAGTGATGACTTCTACATTGACGTGTCTTGGTGATGACTTCTGCATTGACGTGTCTTGGTGATGACTTCTGCATTGACGCGTCTTGGTGATGACTTCAACATTGACGTGTCTTGGTGATGACTTGAACATTGATGTGTCTTGGTGATGACTTCAACATTGATGTGTCTTGGTAATGACTTTTACATTGACGTGTCTTGGTGATGACTTCATCATTGACGTGCCTTGGTGAGGACTTCAACATTGACGTGTCTTGGTGAGGACTTCTACATTGACGTGTCTTGGTGAGGACTTCTACATTGACGTGTCTTGGTGAGGACTTTAACGTTGACGTGTCTTGGTGAGGACTTCAACATTGACATGTCTTGGTGATGACTTCAACATTGTCTAGGTCATTAACTGTACACTGTCTTGGTCATGTCTTTTAGTTTATCTTGGTCATGACTTTTAGTCGATTTTGGTCATGACGTTTAGTCTCTCTTTGTCATGACTTTTCCATTCTCTTGGTCGTAACTTTTACATTTTGTTTGCATGACTAATACGTTGTCATGGTTATGATTTCTATATTGCCTTTGTCATGACTACTACACTGTCTTAGTTACAGCTTCCCTTGTGTCTGAATCATGATTTCTACATTGCCTTAATCGTGACTTAGACATTAGAGAATCTATAACTAAGACAGTGTAAAAGTCATGACCAAGACAACGTAGAAGTCATGACTAAGACAATATAGAAGTCATGATCAAGACATTACAGAAGTGACGACTCGATGAAGACCGTGTAGAAGTAATAACCATGACAGCGTAGAAGCCATGTCCAAGACAATTAGAAGTCATGACCACGACAGCGCAGAAGCCATGTCCAAGACAATTAGAAGTCATGACCATGACAACGTAGAAGTCATGACCAAGGCAGGCACCGCAGTCTGAGCGGCTAAACAGCTGTTAGCAGCTTTCTCTGCAGCACTCGGGTCAGGTGGCAAGAAACTCGTCAGCCAGGTCACCACACCGGGACGTGAGATGCACTGGCAGCAGGTTGCCCTCTGGGTACAACTGGACAAACTACACCATGCTGACCCTGCTGACAGTCCTAATGAGGGGTAGGGCAACCACAACACCGACACTCAGAATCTGTCAAGTCCTGCAGCCCAAGAAGATAGTCCTCGTCGAAGTCGAACCAACAAACAGCTTCGACACACACGGCAGGACCAGCTTCTTGCTCACGGTTGCTCGAAGCACCTGCAAAATGACAAGTGATTTGATTAGAATTGGAAGAGAAAGATCAACAACAAATGCCATTAATTCAGCCCACAAGACACTTTGTCCAGAACGAGGACTGGTCCTCTTGAGCCGATTACGTCTCGTGTGAAACGGTCCCAGTAAACCGTAAGGGCGGGGAGAGGAAGCCAAAAGCAGCACGTGCTTTTAAACACGTAGACAAAACTTAGCAGTGAATAACACAACGAACATCGCTCCTGGCTATGCGTCTGTCGCTCAGTGGATATTAATCCCTGCAAACACTCATTCGCACTGGTGACAATCGTTTAAAAGTTTCTCATCAGCAGTAACAAAGCTGATCAGGGTGACGGAATGAAAGAGAAACGTTCTGGTGGTGATCCTCAATCTCAAAGAGTAAAGAAGCCCATATGGCTAGTCTACTTCTGGCATTGTGTGACTGTATCTTGAGCAGAAGTTTGGCTTTTCCTCAAAGTGGCTGAAGTGTAAGACACATTCTGAGCAGTAACATAAACGTTGTCATACCTTCACCACAATGACAGAACGGTGAATCAACCTGGTGACGACCACATTTTAAACACTGTGTCGCATCATCTTCCATGCCAGTTCAGATGCATTACTACCCTGCCGCTCATGCCGGTATTAGCATGCACACATTCTGTTTGAGTGATTGCCGCT
>CM031603.1:21870904-21876425 GCA_018398815.1 Conus ventricosus | reverse complement strand
TTCTTTTGTCAAGTCTGTTTTCGTCTTTTAACTTCTCTCTCTCTCTCTCTCCCCCTTCTGGAAATACATAAACAAGTTGTATGTTATGATACGATAGAAATTCTGATGCAGACAGGCTATAGAATCTGAGGTCATTTATAAGTAAGTGTGTGTGTGTGTGTGTGTGTGTGTGTGTGTGTGTGTGTGTGCGTGTGTGTGTGTGTGTGTGTGTGTGTGTGTGTGGTGTGTGTGTGTGTGTGTGTGTGTGTGTGTGTGTGTGTGTGTGCACCAATGTATATTTACTATGATAATGGGAGGTGGCAGAACAGTGGAGGGGTAAGTGTCAGAGCTGGTCATAATTTTTTTATGTTTTTGCAATGTCCATGTCCGTGTGTGCATGCACGCATGTATGTGTAGGTCATTTTTCTCTCTTCTACATTTGTCTTACTAGCTAATCCCTAATACTTCTCTCCATGTCTCCTGAGACTAACACAATCACGCGTAGCATGAAGTTAAGTTACCCAACTTGTGGCATGATCACAATGCAGTATTGTCCACCCCTTCCTCTATTTTCTTGTCCTATTAACCACACTTTTACGTGAACAAAGCTAAACTATTTGTGAGGCCAACTTGCCCTGTATGTGTATTTTTCTCTTACGTAGTGTATGCACACACACACATAATACATATATAAATATATAACACCCCGGTTGTCACGAGTTTGTTACGAGGCCTATGACGATTGACCCATCTAGGGTGGTGGAATTGTTCATTTGGTTGTCGTCGTTGTTGTCGTATATCCGTCCCTTAATGTGGCTTGTGGTGTGGTTGCACCTTTGGTGTGGTTTAGCTCAGGTTAGGTTTACTTTCTCTCTCTCTCTCTCTAATTCCACTGCCCGTGCGATTCATCCTGCAGGTTCACGGGTGGCTGGTATCTTTTTCTTGTACTGGCTGTCTCTATCGGCCTTTCACCTGTCTTTTCACCTGCCGCACGTGCAAGGTTCCTCTTAGGTTTGAGGTATTCTCACCGTGACGTAGCGTGGCATGTTGGCCGCCATCGCTGAGGCAGGTTTTCACTTCACTCGAGCGGAAGATGTCTCTGGGAGCGCCTGCTCCGGTCCTGGTTCTTCACCATATCGTCGAAGGTACAGTCGGTACTTTCTTTTCCTACAGTCGGCCTGTAGGAGGGAGACATCACTTCATCTTTTTCCGCATCTGCGCTGCTGTCCTCTCGACTGGACAGAGGGCAGAGAGAGTCGTTTGACCCGCCTCTTTTGGGTCACCCACGGGTAGCTGGTAAGCATCAGTTTCGTGGTTTATTTGTTGTTGTGGTTTTTTTTTATGTTAGCCGGCTAATTCTTCTCTTTTGCGCAATTTGTTTTTGGTTTTCAAAATTATGAAAGAAATATTGTTTGAGACCACTTTTTCTGGTTAATTCAATCTTTAACCTGGCCGTTCTAAATTATATCCAAAATTCTTCCTCCTTTTTATGCATCTGGTGATGCGGTAGTCGGTGGGGATGGGAGAGAACCTGGTGATTCAGGGTTGGTACTTGCTTGGTCTCGCTCGTCCGCCCTGTCACAATTGCCGGTCTCACATTCTTCGGCCACCGTCTGTTTGTGTGTGCAAGGAGAACGAGTTTTATGTTCGCGAGCGTGCGTACGCATGATTAGTCGTTTGGATGCGTGGTTGGAAATTTGTGTTATTTTGAAATGTTGCCATAAAATGTGGGGATAATTGTGCCATTGAATTATTATTTGCAAATGTGGTGGCAGATGTAAAGCCATGGTTGCTCTATTAGTTCAGTTCCTAAGAAAGGGAAAGGTTAAATGTGAGTGAGAGAAGGATGAAGATAATTCATATTTGTTTTATACCTGTTAATTTAATGCAGTCTCTTACCTGCTTCGTATGAGAAGACTTTAACGAACATTTCTGATTTGGTCGGTTTGCTGCGTTGTGCTCAAGTCTGTGTTGAGCTTATGTGTTGGGGTATTTAGTAAACCTCCCCTCGCCCATCATGCGAGTGGCTGTTAAGGTTTAACAGCGTGTGTCAGACAGTACTGACTGCGGGGTTCCAGTACCCGTCTGTCTACTTTCCTCCCAGTTACCTTGTCCCTCCTCCCGGAGGCTTCACCCGGAGCACGCACTGGTGGGGGCCACGCGCTGGTGGGGACCACGCACTGGTGGAGGCCACGTACTGGTGGAAAAGCCCGTGGGCTTGGCTGAACGGTCCTGATCCCCGTCCAGGACCCCCAGCAACAACGCCTCGTCCCCCGAGACGCGCTTTCCACCATCTGTTTGTGCGGGTCAAGGGTGTCGGCCTTCGACATCTCTCTCTTCAGGAACCGACCCGGTTTGGGGCACTCATTTGCAACAGAGTGTTCCTAGTAGACTTTGGAGAGGCAGGGGTGTGGGGGCACTACATCTCGGGAAAGGGATGGGTGCTGGAATTATTTATTTATGATTGTGATTGTGCACGTTGTGTGTGCTGGAATTATTTATTCTTGATTGTGATTGTGCATGTTGGGATGTTTGTTGTGTGTGTTGGAATGCTTGATTGTGATTGTGCATGGTGCGTGCGTTGAAATATTTATTTGTGATTGCGTGTGTTGATGTGAATAAATGGGGTGTTGTATCGTAATCTTTCTTGTGTGGTCTCTTGCGAGGTCAGTCACTCCCTTCACTCCCATCTAGACCGATCCTGTCAGGGCAGACCTCCAGGGGTCGGTCGTGACACCGGTATATAAGAGTGTAGCTGATGTACACTTCTGTAAGTGACCAACGGCTGTTATTGACAATTCCATTCATTGTTTATGTGGAGATTGTGGTTCTACACAGCCTCCATCAATAAAAAAAACATTATGCCCGTAAGGACAAACTTTCAGAACAGTGGAAAAAAGTGAATCCGTTAATCACCACTCCAAAACTTAAGTACACGTGTGTCATTACTTTAACCAAAATTTGAAGCAGTTCAAACAGAACCCTTCCACGTGGATAGTAACAACAGACCACTTGTCAGCAATGACAGGTTTGTGTTAAGCAACCTGATACCAACAGTTTATTCATTTTGCAATTGTATATAAATTGTGGTGTTGTCGTCCAAACTGAAGAAACATTCTTTCCAGTAATTAAAAGAAAGATTTCCTTTTTCGAATAGAAAAAAAGAATAACCTTGTTCACTTCCATAGACATTTTATTGCCTTTTTATATACAATGTAAGTTTTGACTGGTTGTCCATATTGGAATGCAGGGCCACGTACTTGGTAATTGGAAAAGGGAGTTAACTGTGCATTGTTTCATTTCCGTAGGAAGTTTGCAGAGAGAAATGAGTCTTGATAATCTTTATCTGTTACTCCCGACTGCTATCTCTCTCTCTCTCTCTCTCTCTCTCTCTCTCTCTCTCTCTCTCTCTCTCTTGCTCACACACACACACACACACACACACACACACACACACACCACACACACACACACACATACACATAGATGGGAAAAGTAAACGTCATTTTGCAGCCTTCTACACCTATAGACACATCCTATTTTGCATCGCTGACCTTACTCAGGGTGAGGACTGGATGTAAAATAGTGCACCAGGGCGAATCCATTCTCCTCGGAAAAGAAAAAGAAAATTCTCTTGTCTTTCACTGGTGGTCTTCAAACGTTGTCTTCTGTTGTGATAAATGCTGCAATGTTGGATAATTTTAAGTCGCTTTCTGACCTACCATCTGATCCTCCTCCTCAGTGTTTTTCCCGTCATGTAGCCCTCTTCCTCTCTGCGGTCTCTACCTTACCACACCCTGTCCCAGGGGAATGAAGATTCCACATGGAGGTTTCTGCCAAGCCAAAGACTCATTCAGATCTCTGTATGAAACACAAATGGAAATGAAAAGCGTCGCCATGGAATGAAATACAAACACAAATAAAAACAGAATGGGGCACAACTCATGCACACACCAGTGTCAGTGACAGTCTGATTGTGGCCCAGCCACCCCACAGGACCCTTTCAGGGCTGTCATCACCCAGACACACACGTCGTGTCTTGAGGAAAGGATTCAGCCCACAAAGACAACTAGGTACAAGGAATGATGTTACGTCAGATCATAACAGCTGAGCTTTGGTGTCTTCATGGCTGATGAACCTAAGCAAAGATGAGACCCTAGTCTAGCAAAAAAAACCCTTAACATTGAATTAAAAAACACAAACACACACAGAAAGGTAACAGTGCCTTGAAACTACAAAACAAAGCTCGACCATATCCGCAAACAGACATTGCATACGGGACAGCGAGAGTCTACCCTGAACAATGTACACCTTGTCTCCCTATTTGGTCGCCAGAATACAACGAACACCATGGGCGCTGTAAAGGATGAAAAAAGAAGAAAATGTGTACAGATTTGCCGGAACAAAAATAGATGAGAGGACAGCAAAGATAAAGAAAAGGAGACGACAGAAATGTACATTACCCAAATGGACAAAAGCAGAAAGAAAAGGGGTAACTGCAATGATAAAACCACGAGTGCAGTGTCTGGCAGACAGGTATGCAGTTGATACTGAAAAAAGATGTAGGTTATGGTAGAAACAGAATCTGAATGCATGGCAGAGCAGTAACTACTACGTAATAGAAGGATATGTATAAAAAATTCAGATGCACACAGGCTACAGAATCCGAAGCCATTTATAAGTGTGTGTGCACACAAATCTATATACCATGATAATGGGAGATGGCACAACAGTGGAGGGGCAAGTGTCACAGCTGGTCACAATTTTTGTTTGTTTTTGCAATGTCCATGTGTGCATGCACGCATCTGCGCATGTATGTGTAGGTCATTTTTCTCTCCTCTGCATTTGTCTTACTAGCTAATCCCAAATACTTCTCTCCATGCCTCCTGAGGCTAACACAATCACGCGTAGCATGAAGTTAAGTTACACAACTTGTGGCATGATCACAGTGCAGTATTTTTCCACCACTTCCACTATTTTCTCGTTCTGTTAACGCATGGCAGAGTAGTAACTACTACGTAATGGAAGGGCCAACTTTCAGAAAAGTGGAAAAAAAGAGAATCTGTTCAGCACCACTCCAAAGATTTGTACACGTGTATTCTTACTGTAACAAAAATTTGGAGCAGTGCAAATAGAACCCTTCCACGTGGATAGTAACACCAAACCACTTTTCAGCAATGACAGATTTAACCTGATACCAACATTTTATTCATTTTGCAATTGTATATACATTGTGGTGCTGTCGTCCAAACTGAAGAAAAATTATTTCCAGTAATTAAAAGAAAGATTTCCTTTTACGAATAGAAAAAAGAATAACCTTGTTCACTTCCATAGACAATTTATTGCCTTTTTCTATACAATGTAAATTTTGACTGGTTGTGCATACTGGAATGCATGGCCATGTACATGGTAATTGGAAAAGGGAGTTAACTGTGCATTGTTTCATTTGCGTAGGAAGTTTGCAGAGAGAAATGAGTCTTGATAATCTTTATCTGTTACTCCCGACTGTTAGCTGCCCCCTCCCTCTCTCTCTATCCCTCTT
>CM031603.1:21840904-21865904 GCA_018398815.1 Conus ventricosus | reverse complement strand
CAAAAATATAGTCTGCCCACAAGGACAAACTTTCAGGAAGTGGAATTTGGAGAATCCGTTCAGCACTACTTCAAAACTTGTACACATGTATTATTACTGTATCCAAACTTTGAAGCAGTGCAAACAGAACCTTTCTGTGTGGAATTGTAACACCAAACCACTTCTCAGCGTTGATAGGTTTGTGTTAACCAGCCTAATACCAACAGTTTATTCATTTTGCAATTGTATATAAATTGTGGTGCTTTCGTCCAAACTGAAGAAAGATTCTTTCCGGTAATTAAAAGAATGATTTCCTTTCTCAAACGGAAAAAAAATAGCCTTGTTCACTTCCATAGAAAGTTTATTGCCTTTTTATACAATGTAAACTTTTGACTGGTTGTTCCATATTGCAATGCATGGCTAAGTACTTGGTAATTAGAAAAGGGATGTAACTGTGCATTGTTTTATTAGCGTAGGATGTTTGCAGAGAGAAATCAGTCTTGATAATTTTATCTGTTACTCTCTCTCTCTCTTTCTCTCTCCTCTCTTTCTCTCTCTCTCTCTCTCTCTCTCTCTCTCTCTCTCTCTCTCTCTCTCTCTCTCTCTCTCTTACACACACACACACACACACACACACACACACACCTCACACACACACACACACACACACACACACACACACACATTGATGGGAAAAGTAAACGTCATTTTGCAGCCTTCTACACCTATAGACACTTCCTATTTTGCATCGCTGACCTTATCAGGCTGAGGACTGGATGTAAAATAGTGCACCAGGGCGTAATCCATTCTCCTCGGAAAAGAAAAAGAAAATTCTCTTCTCTTTTACTGATGGTCTTCAAACGTTGTCTTCTGTTGTGATATATGCTGCAATGTTGGATAATTTTAAGTCGCTTTCTGACCTACCATCTGATCCTTCTTCTCATGTTTTCCCTTCATGTAGCCTCTTCTCTCTGCAGTCTCTACCTTACCACACCCTCCCCTGGAAATGAAGATTCCATACGGAGGTTTCTGCCAAGCCAAAGACCCTTTCAGATCTCTGTATGAAACACAAAATGAAAATGAAAAGCGTCGCCATGGAATGAAATACAAATACAAATAAAAACAGAATGGGGCACAACTCATCCACTCACCAGTGTCAGTGTCAGTGTGATTGTGGCCCAGCCAACCCCACAGGACCCTTTCAGGGCTGTCATCACCCATACACACACGTCGTGTTTTGAGGAAAAGAGACAACCCACAAAGACAACTAGTTACAAAGCAGGACGTTACCTCACATCACAACAGCTGAGCTTTGATGTCTTCATGGCTGATGCAACTAAGCAAAGCTGAGACCCTAGTTTAGCAAAATAACAGAAATAAAATGAAATGATTTATAATAAAATAAAAAACACAAAGAGGAAACAATGCCTTGAAACTACATGAAAAAGCTCGACTATATTAGCAAAGAGACATTCGAGAAGGGACAGCTAGAGTCTGCTGTGAAAAATGATGATGAAAAGACAGGAAAAACTGTTTCGATTTGCCGGCACAAAAATGGGCGAGAGGACAGCAAAGATACAGAAAAGGAGACGACAGAAATGTGAACTACCCAAATGGATACCTAGCAGAAAGAACACGGGAAAATTGCAATGAGAAAACAACTAGAGCAGTGTCTGGCAGACAGGTATACAGTTGATACTGAAAGAAGGTGTAGGTTATGGTAGAAACAGAATCTGAAAGTATGGATGGCAGAGCAGTAACTACTACGTAATATAAGGAGTTTGCTCTGGTTTAGCTATGGCCGACTTTCAATTCGTTTAACATGTTTACACACTTAGGTGCGTGCGCGCAGACATATACACACACGTACGCAGACACACCACACACACACACACACACACACACACACACACACACACACACACACGCACGCATACACACACACACACACACACACACACACACACACACACACACACACACACACACCACACACACAACACACACACCACACACACACGCATACACACACACACACACACACGCGTGCGCATACCTATGCATATACGAACATCATGCCACACCACACATGCGCTCACACATGCGTTTGGGCCAGTACCACACATCCATACACACGCGTGTGTACACTCGCCACACACACATGCAATGAGAAAATGGCACAACCTAGTTAGGTAGGTACTCAAAGTCTGACCAGCGCGCTGGGCTGATGCATAGGTCAGACATTAGCTACTCCGTAGCCATGAGACCTTCTTCAATTGTCTCGTCTTACTAAATAATCCATTTCTCCAACAGCTTTACAGCATGCCCAGTGAGGTCTCACAACCTAGCAGATGTGGTGTCAGGAGTTGAACTAGTTCACAGGCAGTGACGACTCCTTGATGAAACCGAAACTGAAAGTGAATTGCTATGTTTCTGGAACAGCCTGGTGTTGTCGACCTACTCGACAAACTGATAGTCTAATTTCAAAACGGAGTGACTGAGGGCGGAAAATGAAGCAAAATTTAGAAAGAGAGGGGGGTTAATTACCGCCAAGGACATAGCCAAACAAAGCACATAACAACACAATGCATATTGACTCTTGGTCTTCTTCAGTTAAAAACAAATAACATCTAGGACTGTAGAACAAAGAATACAAAGCCACTGATCATTTCATATTTGGCACCGGAACAGCTCCTGTCCTAAATGTTATTTGTTTTTGCCTGAAGAAAACCCAAGAGGTCGAAATCCATTGTGTCTTGTCCTGTGCTTTGTTTGTCTATGTCCTTGGCGGTAACTAACCCCTCTTTTTCTAAATTTTGATAGTCTCGAATGAAAAGATTTCCGTCTGCAGACATAGATGCGTTAATAACTCTTCCGATGAGTAGACAATGCATTGACTTAAAATATGGAAGGAAGTGCACGAAAGTCTCTGTCCACATTGTAACTGAAGCAACATTTTTGACTACATGGAGATTGGAGGTAACTACCCTAATTTTATTTGTCAAAGTAGGCTGCTTGTTGTAACAAGTCGCAAATATGTTTATGAATGCTCTCTCTCTCTCTCTCTCTCTCGCTCTCTCTCTCTCTCTCTCTCTCTCTCTCTTCTGGAAATACATAAAGAAGTTGTATGTTATGATACGATAGAAATTCTGATGCAGACAGGCTATAGAATCTGAGGCCATTTATAAGTGAGTGTGTGTGTGTGTGTGTGTGTGTGTGTGTGTGTGTGTGTGTGTGTGTGTGTGTGTGTGTGTGCGTGTGCGTGCACAAATCTATATTTACCATGATAATGGGAGGTGGCAGAACAGTGGAGGGGCAAGTGACAGAGCTGGTCATAATTTTTGTATGTTTTTCCAATGTCCATGTCCGTGTGTGCATGCACGCATCTGCGCATGTATGTGTAGGTAATTTTTTCTCTCCTCTGCATTTGTCTTACAAGCTAATCCCAAATACTTCTCTCTATGTCTCCTGAGGCTAACACAATCACGCGTAGCATGAAGTTAAGTTACACAACTTGTGGCATGATCACAGTGCAGTATTTTTCCACCCCTTCCACTATTTTCTCGTTCTGTAACCAAAACGTTTACGTGTACAAAGCCAAACTCTTTTACGTGAACAAAGCCAAACTATTTGTGAGGACAATTTGCCCTGTATGTGTATTTCTCTCTTACGTAGTGTATGCAAACACATACACTATATATATATATATATAACACCCCTGTATATCTGAGTGTAGCTGATGTACACTTCTGTAAGTGACCGACGGCTGTTATTGACAATTCCATTCATTGGTTATGTGGAGACTGTGGTTCTACACAGCCTCCATCAACAAAAATACTGTATGCCCGTAAGGGCCAACTTTCAGAAAAGTGGAAAAAAGAGAATCCGTTCAGCACCACTCCAAAGATTTGTACACGTGTGTCATTACTGTAACCAAAATTTGGAGCAGTGCAAACAGAACCCTTCCACGTGGATTTTAACACCCAAACCACTTGTCAACAATGACGGGTTTGTGTTAAACAACCTGATACCAACAGTTTATTCATTTTGCAATTGTATATAGATTGTGGTGCTGTCGTCCAAACTAAAGAAAAATTCTTTTCAGTAATTAAAGAATGTTTTCCTTTCTCAAATGGAAACCAGTAATCTTCTTCACTTCCATACACAGTTTATTGCTTTTTATATACAATGTAAGTTTTGACTCGTTGTTCGTATTGTAATGCATGGCCACGTTTATGTAAATTGGAAAAGGGAGTTAATGTGCATTGTTTCATTAGCGTACGACGTTTGCAGACAGAAATGAGTCTTGATAATCTTTATCTGTTACTTCCGACTGCTCTTCTCTTCTCCTCTCTCTCTCTCTCTCTCTCTCTCACACACACACACTGATGGAAAAAGTAAACGTCATTTTGCAGGCTTCTACACCAATAGATACTTATTTTACATTGCTGACCTTACTCATGGTGAGGACAGGATGTAGAAAAGGGTACCAGGGCGAATCCATTCTCATTGGAAAAGAAAAAGAAAATGGACTTGTCTTCCATTGATGTTCTTCAGTCGTGGTTTTCTGTGTAATACATGCTGCGATGTTGGCTACTTTTAAGTCGCTTTTGACCTATCATCTGATCCTCCTCCTCAGTGTTTTTCCGTCATGTAGCCCTCTTCCTCTCTGCAGTCTCTCTCTACCTTACCACACCCTGTCCCAGGGGAATGAAGATTCCACACTGAGGTGTCTGCCACGCCAAAGACCCATTTAAATCTATGTATGAAAGACAAAATCAAAATGAAAAGCGTCGCCATGGAATTGCATTCATTGTTTATGAGGAGATTGTGGTTCTACACAGCCTCCATCAACAAAATATAGTCTGCCCACAAGGACAAACTTTCAGGAAAGTGGAATATCCGTTCAGCACTACTTCAAAACTTGTACACATGTATTATTACTGTATCCAAACTTTGAAGCAGTGCAAACAGAACCTTTCTGTGTGGATTTTAACACCAAACCACTTCTCAGCGTTGATAGGTTTGTGTTAACCAGCCTAATACCAACAGTTTATTCATTTTGCAATTGTATATAAATTGTGGTGCTTTCGTCCAAACTGAAGAAAGATTCTTTCCGGTAATTAAAAGAATGATTTCCTTTCTCAAACGGAAAAAAAAATAGCCTTGTTCACTTCCATAGAAAGTTTATTGCCTTTTTATACAATGTAACTTTTGACTGGTTGTTCCATATTGCATGCATGGCTAAGTACTTGGTAATTAGAAAAGGGATGTAACTGTGCATTGTTTTATTAGCGTAGGATGTTTGCAGAGAGAAATCAGTCTTGATAATTTTTATCTGTTACTCTCTCTCTCTCTTTCTCTCTCTCTTTCTCTCCTCTCTCTCTCTCTCTCTCCTCTCTCTCCTCTCCTCTCTTTACACACACACACACACACACACACACACAACACACCACACCACACACACACACACACCACACACACACACACACACACACACACACAATACACACACACACACACACACACACACACACACACATTGATGGGAAAAGTAAACGTCATTTTGCAGCCTTCTACACCTATAGACACTTCCTATTTTGCATCGCTGACCTTACTCAGGCTGAGGACTGGATGTAAAATAGTGCACCAGGGCGAATCCATTCTCCTCGGAAAAGAAAAAGAAAATTCTCTTCTCTTTTACTGATGGTCTTCAAACGTTGTCTTCTGTTGTGATATATGCTGCAATGTTGGATAATTTTAAGTCGCTTTCTGACCTACCATCTGATCCTTCTTCTCAGTGTTTTCCCTTCATGTAGCCCTCTTCCTCTCTGCAGTCTCTACTTACCACACCCGTCCCTGGAAATGAAGATTCCATACGGAGGTTTCTGCAAGCCAAGACCCTTTCAGATCTCTGTATGAAACACAAAATGAAAATGAAAAGCGTCGCCATGGAATGAAATACAAATACAAATAAAAACAGAATGGGGCACAACTCATCCACTCACCAGTGTCAGTGTCAGTGTGATTGTGGCCCAGCCAACCCCACAGGACCCTTTCAGGGCTGTCATCACCCATACACACACGTCGTGTTTTGAGGAAAAGAGACAACCCACAAAGACAACTAGTTACAAAGCAGGACGTTACCTCACATCACAACAGCTGAGCTTTGATGTCTTCATGGCTGATGCAACTAAGCAAAGCTGAGACCTAGTTTAGCAAAATAACAGAAAATAAAATGAAATGATTTATAATAAAATAAAAAACACAAAGAGGAAACAATGCCTTGAAACTACATGAAAAAGCCGACATATATTAGCAAAGAGACATTCGAGAAGGGACAGCTAGAGTCTGCTGTGAAAAATGATGATGAAAAGACAGGAAAAACTGTTTCGATTTGCCGGCACAAAAATGGGCGAGAGGACAGCAAAGATACAGAAAAGGAGACGACAGAAATGTGAACTACCCAAATGGATACCAGCAGAAAGAACACGGGAAAATTGCAATGAGAAAACAACTAGAGCAGTGTCTGGCAGACAGGTATACAGTTGATACTGAAAGAAGGTGTAGGTTATGGTAGAAACACAATCTGAAAGTATGGATGGCAGAGCAGTAACTACTACGTAATATAAGGAGTTTGCTCTGGTTTAGCTATGGCCGACTTTCAATTCGTTTAACATGTTTACAACATTAGGTGCGTGCGCGCAGACATATACACACACGTACGCAGACACACACACCACACACACACACACACACACACACACACACACACACACACACACACACACACACACACACGCACAACACACACACACACACACACACACACACACACACACACACACACACGCACACACACACACACGCATACACACACACACACACACACACGCGTGCGCATACCTATGCATATACGAACATCATGCACACACACACATGCGCTCACACATGCGTTTGGGCCAGTACCACACATCCATACACACGCGTGTGTACACTCGCCACACACACATGCAATGAGAAAAATGGCACAACCTATGTTAGGTAGGTACTCAAAGTCTGACCAGCGCGCTGGGCTGATGCATAGGTCAGACATTAGCTACTCCGTAGCCATGAGACCTTCTTCAATTGTCTCGTCTTACTAAATAATCCATTTCTCCAACAGCTTTACAGCATGCCCAGTGAGGTCTCACAACCTAGCAGATGTGGTGTCAAGGAGTTGGAACTAGTTCACAGGCAGTGACGACTCCTTGATGAAACCGAAACTGAAAGTGAATTGCTATGTTTCTGGAACAGCCTGGTGTTGTCGACCTACTCGACAAACTGATAGTCTAATTTCAAAACGGAGTGACTGAGGGCGGAAAATGAAGCAAAATTTAGAAAGAGAGGGGGTTAATTACCGCCAAGGACATAGCCAAACAAAGCACATAACAACACAATGCATATTGACCTCTTGGGTCTTCTTCAGTTAAAAACAAATAACATCTAGGACTGTAGAACAAAGAATACAAAGCCACTGATCATTTCATATTTGGCACCGGAACAGCTCCTGTCCTAAATGTTATTTGTTTTTGCCTGAAGAAAACCCAAGAGGTCGAAATCCATTGTGTCTTGTCCTGTGCTTTGTTTGTCTATGTCCTTGGCGGTAACTAACCCCCTCTTTTTCTAAATTTTGATAGTCTCGAATATGAAAGATTTCCGTCTGCAGACATAGATGCGTTAATAACTCTTCCGATGAGTAGACAATGCATTGACTTAAAATATGGAAGGAAGTGCACGAAAGTCTCTGTCCACATTGTAACTGAAAGCAACATTTTTGACTACATGGAGATTGGAGGTAACTACCCTAATTTTTATTTGTCAAAGTAGGCTGCTTGTTGTAACAAGTCGCAAATATGTTTATGAATGCTCTCTCTCTCTCTCTCTCTCTCTCTCTCTCTCTCTCTCTCTGGAAATACATAAAGAAGTTGTATGTTATGATACGATAGAAATTCTGATGCAGACAGGCTATAGAATCTGAGGCCATTTATAAGTGAGTGTGTGTGTGTGTGTGTGTGTGTGTGTGTGTGTGTGTGTGTGTGTGTGTGTGTGTGTGTGTGTGTGTGTGTGTGTGTGTGTGTGTGTGCGTGCACAAATCTATATTTACCATGATAATGGGAGGTGGCAGAAGAGTGGAGGGGCAAGTGACAGAGCTGGTCATAATTTTTGTATGTTTTTTCCAATGTCCATGTCCGTGTGTGCATGCACGCATCTGCGCATGTATGTGTAGTAATTTTTTCTCTCCTCTGCATTTGTCTTACAAGCTAATCCCAAACACTTCTCTCCATGTCTCCTGAGGCTAACACAATCACGCGTAGCATGAAGTTAAGTTACACAACTTGTGGCATGATCACAGTGCAGTATTTTTCCACCCCTTCCACTATTTTCTCGTTCTGTTAACCAAACGTTTACGTGTACAAAGCCAAACTCTTTTACGTGAACAAAGCCAAACTATTTGTGAGGACAATTTGCCCTGTATGTGTATTTCTCTCTTACGTAGTGTATGCAAACACATACACTATATATATATATATATATATAACACCCCTGTATATCTGAGTGTAGCTGATGTACACTTCTGTAAGTGACCGACGGCTGTTATTGACAATTCCATTCATTGGTTATGTGGAGACTGTGGTTCTACACAGCCTCCATCAACAAAAATACTGTATGCCCGTAAGGGCCAACTTTCAGAAAAGTGGAAAAAAGAGAATCCGTTCAGCACCACTCCAAAGATTTGTACACGTGTGTCATTACTGTAACCAAAATTTGGAGCAGTGCAAACAGAACCCTCTCCACGTGGATTTTAACACCAAACCACTTGTCAACAATGACGGGTTTGTGTTAAACAACCTGATACCAACAGTTTATTCATTTTGCAATTGTATATAGATTGTGGTGCTGTCGTCCAAACTAAAGAAAAATTCTTTTCAGTAATTAAAGAATGTTTTCCTTTCTCAAATGGAAACCAGTAATCTTCTTCACTTCCATACACAGTTTATTGCTTTTTATATACAATGTAAGTTTTGACTCGTTGTTCCGTATTGTAATGCATGGCCACGTTTATGTAAATTGGAAAAGGGAGTTAAATGTGCATTGTTTCATTAGCGTACGACGTTTGCAGACAGAAATGAGTCTTGATAATCTTTATCTGTTACTTCCGACTGCTCTCTCTCTCTCTCTCTCTCTCTCTCTCTCTCTCTCACACACACACACACTGATGGAAAAAGTAAACGTCATTTTGCAGGCTTCTACACCAATAGATACTTATTTTACATTGCTGACCTTACTCATGGTGAGGACAGGATGTAGAAAAGGGTACCAGGGCGAATCCATTCTCATTGGAAAAGAAAAAGAAAATGGACTTGTCTTCCATTGATGTTCTTCAGTCGTGGTTTTCTGTGTAATACATGCTGCGATGTTGGCTACTTTTAAGTCGCTTTCTGACCTATCATCTGATCCTCCTCCTCAGTGTTTTTCCCGTCATGTAGCCCTCTTCCTCTCTGCAGTCTCTCTCTACCTTACCACACCCTGTCCCAGGGGAATGAAGATTCCACACTGAGGTGTCTGCCACGCCAAAGACCCATTTAAATCTATGTATGAAAGACAAAATCAAAATGAAAAGCGTCGCCATGGAATTGCATTCATTGTTTATGAGGAGATTGTGGTTCTACACAGCCTCCATCAACAAAAATATAGTCTGCCCACAAGGACAAACTTTCAGGAAAGTGGAATTTGGAAAATCCGTTCAGCACTACTTCAAAACTTGTACACATGTATTATTACTGTATCCAAACTTTGAAGCAGTGCAAACAGAACCTTTCTGTGTGGATTGTAACACCAAACCACTTCTCAGCGTTGATAGGTTTGTGTTAACCAGCCTAATACCAACAGTTTATTCATTTTGCAATTGTATATAAATTGTGGTGCTTTCGTCCAAACTGAAGAAAGATTCTTTCCGGTAATTAAAAGAATGATTTCCTTTCTCAAACGGAAAAAAAATAGCCTTGTTCACTTCCATAGAAAGTTTATTGCCTTTTTATACAATGTAACTTTTGACTGGTTGTTCCATATTGCAATGCATGGCTAAGTACTTGGTAATTAGAAAAGGGATGTAACTGTGCATTGTTTTATTAGCGTAGGATGTTTGCAGAGAGAAATCAGTCTTGATAATTTTTATCTGTTACTCTCTCTCTCTCTTTCTCTCTCTCTTTCTCTCTCTCTCTCTCTCTCTCTCTCTCTCTCTCTCTCTCTCTCTCTCTCTCTCTCTCTTACACACACACACACAACACACACACACACACACACACACACACACACACACACACACACACACACATAACACACACACACACACACACACACACATTGATGGGAAAAGTAAACGTCATTTTGCAGCCTTCTACACCTATAGACACTTCCTATTTTGCATCGCTGACCTTACTCAGGCTGAGGACTGGATGTAAAATAGTGCACCAGGGCGAATCCATTCTCCTCGGAAAAGAAAAAGAAAATTCTCTTCTCTTTTACTGATGGTCTTCAAACGTTGTCTTCTGTTGTGATATATGCTGCAATGTTGGATAATTTTAAGTCGCTTTCTGACCTACCATCTGATCCTTCTTCTCAGTGTTTTCCCTTCATGTAGCCCTCTTCCTCTCTGCAGTCTCTACCTTACCACACCCGTCCCTGGAAATGAAGATTCCATACGGAGGTTTCTGCCAAGCCAAAGACCTTTCAGATCTCTGTATGAAACACAAAATGAAAATGAAAAGCGTCGCCATGGAATGAAATACAAATACAAATAAAAACAGAATGGGGCACAACTCATCCACTCACCAGTGTCAGTGTCAGTGTGATTGTGGCCCAGCCAACCCCACAGGACCCTTTCAGGGCTGTCATCACCCATACACACACGTCGTGTTTTGAGGAAAAGAGACAACCCACAAAGACAACTAGTTACAAAGCAGGACGTTACCTCACATCACAACAGCTGAGCTTTGATGTCTTCATGGCTGATGCAACTAAGCAAAGCTGAGACCCTAGTTTAGCAAAATAACAGAAAATAAAATGAAATGATTTATAATAAAATAAAAAACAAAGAGGAAACAATGCCTTGAAACTACATGAAAAAGCTCGACTATATTAGCAAAGAGACATTCGAGAAGGGACAGCTAGAGTCTGCTGTGAAAAATGATGATGAAAAGACAGGAAAAACTGTTTCGATTTGCCGGCACAAAAATGGGCGAGAGGACAGCAAAGATACAGAAAAGGAGACGACAGAAATGTGAACTACCCAAATGGATACCAGCAGAAAGAACACGGGAAAATTGCAATGAGAAAACAACTAGAGCAGTGTCTGGCAGACAGGTATACAGTTGATACTGAAAGAAGGTGTAGGTTATGGTAGAAACACAATCTGAAAGTATGGATGGCAGAGCAGTAACTACTTACGTAATATAAGGAGTTTGCTCTGGTTTAGCTATGGCCGACTTTCAATTCGTTTAACATGTTTACACACTTAGGTGCGTGCGCGCAGACATATACACACACGTACGCAGACACACACACACACACACACACACACACACACACAACACACACACACACACACCACACACACACACACACACACACACACACACACACACACACACACACACACACACACACGCACACACACACACACGCATACACACACACACACACACACACGCGTGCGCATACCTATGCATATACGAACATCATGCACACACACACATGCGCTCACACATGCGTTTGGGCCAGTACCACACATCCATACACACGCGTGTGTACACTCGCCACACACACATGCAATGAGAAAAATGGCACAACCTATGTTAGGTAGGTACTCAAAGTCTGACCAGCGCGCTGGGCTGATGCATAGGTCAGACATTAGCTACTCCGTAGCCATGAGACCTTCTTCAATTGTCTCGTCTTACTAAATAATCCATTTCTCCAACAGCTTTACAGCATGCCCAGTGAGGTCTCACAACCTAGCAGATGTGGTGTCAAGGAGTTGAACTAGTTCACAGGCAGTGACGACTCCTTGATGAAACCGAAACTGAAAGTGAATTGCTATGTTTCTGGAACAGCCTGGTGTTGTCGACCTACTCGACAAACTGATAGTCTAATTTCAAAACGGAGTGACTGAGGGCGGAAAATGAAGCAAAATTTAGAAAGAGAGGGGGTTAATTACCGCCAAGGACATAGCCAAACAAAGCACATAACAACACAATGCATATTGACCTCTTGGGTCTTCTTCAGTTAAAAACAAATAACATCTAGGACTGTAGAACAAAGAATACAAAGCCACTGATCATTTCATATTTGGCACCGGAACAGCTCCTGTCCTAAATGTTATTTGTTTTTGCCTGAAGAAAACCAAGAGGTCGAAATCCATTGTGTCTTGTCCTGTGCTTTGTTTGTCTATGTCCTTGGCGGTAGGCCTAACTAACCCCCTCTTTTTCTAAATTTTGATAGTCTCGAATGAAAAGATTTCCGTCTGCAGACATAGATGCGTTAATAACTCTTCGATGAGTAGACAATGCATTGACTTAAAATATGGAAGGAAGTGCACGAAAGTCTCTGTCCACATTGTAACTGAAAGCAACATTTTTGACTACATGGAGATTGGAGGTAACTACCCTAATTTTATTTGTCAAAGTAGGCTGCTTGTTGTAACAAGTGGCAAATATGTTTATGAATGCTCTCTCTCTCTCTCTCTCTCTCTCTCTCTCTCTCTCTCTCTCTCTCTGGAAATACATAAAGAAGTTGTATGTTATGATACGATAGAAATTCTGATGCAGACAGGCTATAGAATCTGAGGCCATTTATAAGTGAGTGTGTGTGTGTGTGTGTGTGTGTGTGTGTGTGTGTGTGTGTGTGTGCGTGCACAAATCTATATTTACCATGATAATGGGAGGTGGCAGAACAGTGGAGGGGCAAGTGACAGAGCTGGTCATAATTTTTGTATGTTTTTCCAATGTCCATGTCCGTGTGTGCATGCACGCATCTGCGCATGTATGTGTAGGTAATTTTTTCTCTCCTCTGCATTTGTCTTACAAGCTAATCCCAAATACTTCTCTCTATGTCTCCTGAGGCTAACACAATCACGCGTAGCATGAAGTTAAGTTACACAACTTGTGGCATGATCACAGTGCAGTATTTTTCCACCCCTTCCACTATTTTCTCGTTCTGTTAACCAAACGTTTACGTGTACAAAGCCAAACTCTTTTACGTGAACAAAGCCAAACTATTTGTGAGGACAATTTGCCCTGTATGTGTATTTCTCTCTTACGTAGTGTATGCAAACACATACACTATATATATATATAACACCCCTGTATATCTGAGTGTAGCTGATGTACACTTCTGTAAGTGACCGACGGCTGTTATTGACAATTCCATTCATTGGTTATGCGGAGACTGTGGTTCTACACAGCCTCCATCAACAAAAATACTGTATGCCCGTAAGGGCCAACTTTCAGAAAAGTGGAAAAAAGAGAATCCGTTCAGCACCACTCCAAAGATTTGTACACGTGTGTCATTACTGTAACCAAAATTTGGAGCAGTGCAAACAGAACCCTTCCACGTGGATAGTAATACCAGACCAGTTGTCAGCAATGACAGATTTGTGTTAAGCAACCAGATACCAACATTTTATTCATTTTGCAATTGTATATAAATTGTGGTGCTGTCGTCCAAACTGAAGAAAAATGCTTTCCAGTAATTAAAAGAAAGATTTCCTTTCTCGAATAGAACAGACGAATAGCCTTGTTCACTTCCATAGACATTTTATTGCCTTTTTATATACAATGTAAGTTTTGACTGGTTGTCCATACTGGAATGCAGGGCCACGTACATGGTAATTGGAAAAGGGAGTTAACTGTGCATTGTTTCATTTGCGTAGGCAGTTTGCAGAGAGAAATGAGTCTTGATAATCTTTATCTGTTACTCCTGACTGCGATCTCTCCCCCCTCCCTCTCTCTCTCTCGCTCTTGCTCACACACACACACACACACACACACACACACACACACACACACACACACACACACACACACACACAACACACACATTGATGGGAAAAGTAAACATCATTTTGCAGCCTTCTACACCTATAGACACTTCCTATTTTGCATCGATGACCTCACTCAGGGTGAGGACTGGATGTAAAATAGTGCACCAGGTCGAATCCATTCTCCTCGGAAATGAAAAAGAAAATTCTCTTGTCTTTCACTGATGGTCTTCAGACGTTGTCTTCTGTTGTGATACATGCTGCAATGTTGGATAATTGGAAGTCGCTTTCTGACTTATCATCTGATCCTCCTCCTCAGTGTTTTTCCCTTCATGTAGCACTCTCCCTCTGCAGTCTCTACCTTGCCACACCCTGTCCCCGGAGAATAAAGGTTCCACACAGAGGGGTCTGCCAGATCTCTGTATGAAACACAAAATGGAAATGAAGACCGTCGCCATGGAATGAAATACAAATACAAATAAAAACAGAATGGGGCACAACTCATGCACACACCAGTGTCAGTGACAGTGTGACTGTGGCCCAGCCACCCCCACAGGACCCTTTCAGGGCTGTCATCACCCAGACACACACGTCGTGTTTTGAGGAAAAGATGCAACCCACAAAGACAACCAGTTACAAAGTAGGACGTTACCTCAGATCACAACAGCTGAGCTTTGAAGTCTTCATGGCTGATGAACCTCAGCAAAGCTGAGACCCTAGTCTAACCAAATAACTGAAAGTAAAATAAATAAAATAAAATATAAACACACAGAAAGGAAACAATGCCTTGAAACTACATGACAAAGTTCGACCATATCAGCAAAAAGACATTAGAGAAAGGATAGCTAGAGTCTATTCTAAACAAATTTTGATGAAAAGAAAAGAAAAACTGTTTAGATTTGTTGGAACAAAATGGGCGAGAGGACAGCAAAGATAAAGAAAAGGAGACGACAGAAATGTAAATTACCCACATGGATAAAGGCAGAAGAAAAAGGGGTAACTGCAATGAGAAAATCAGAAGTAGTGTCTTGTAGACAGGTATGCAGTTGATACTGAAAGAAGGTCTTAGTTAAGGTAGAAACAGAATCTGAAAGCAAGGCAGAGCAGTAACTACTACGTTGTAGACGGAGTTTGCTCTGGTTCAGCCATGGCTCACTTTCAATTCGTTTAATATGTTTAAACACTTTGGTGCGTACGCGCACACATATACACACAAGCACGCACGCACACACACACACACACACACACACACACACACACACACACACACACACACACACACACACACAACACACACACACACACACACACACACACACACACACACACACACACACACACACACACCCGCACGCGCGCGCGCACGCGCGCCCATGCCTATGCATATACGAACATCATGCACACACACACATGCGCTCACACATACACTTGGGCCAGTGCCCACAAATCCATATACACATGTGTTCACTCACCACACAAACATACAATGATAAAATGGCACAACCTATGGTAGGTAGGTTCTCAAAGTCTGACCAGTGCACTGGGCTAATGCGTGGGTCAGACAATAGCTAAGTCGTAGCCGTGAGACCTTCTTCTTAAATTCTCTCATCTTAGTTATTAATCCATTCATCCAACAGCTTTAATTCATGAGCAGTGAGATCTCAAAACGTAGAACATGTGCGGTCAAGGATTTGAAACAGTTCACACGCAGTGACGGCTCCTTGATGAAACTGAAACTGAATTGATATATTTCTGAAACAGTCTGATGTTGTCGACCTACCCGACAAAGTGATGGTCTAGATTTCAAAATGGAATGACTGAGGGCGGAAAATGAAGCAAAATTTAGAAAAAGAGGGGGTTAGTTACCACCAAGGACATAGCCAAACAAAGCACAGGACAAGACACAATGCATTTTGACCTCTTGGGTCTTCTTCAGTTAAAAACAAATAACATCTAGGACAGTAGTACAAAGAACAAAAAGCCACTGGTCTTTTCATATTTGGCACCAGAACAGCTACTGTTCCTAATGTTATTTGTTTTTGCCTGAAGAAGACTTGAGAGAACGAAATGCATTGTGTCTTGTCCTGTGCTTTGTCTGTCTAATGTCCTCGGCGGTACCTACCACCCACCCACCCCCAACCCCCTTTCTAAATTTTGATAGTCTAGAATGAAAACATATCCGTCTGCAGATGTAGATGCGTCAATAACTCTTCAGACGAGAAGACAATGTATTGACTTAAGATATGGAAGGAAGTGCATGAAAGTCTTGGTCCATATTGTAATTGAAAGCAACATTTTTGACTACTTGGAGAAGGGAGGTAACTACCTTAAATTTATATCTCAATGAGGCTGCTTGTTGTAACAAGTCGCAAATATGTTTATGAATGCTCTTCTCTCTCTTCTCTCTCTCTCTCTCCTCTCTCTCTTCTCTCTCTCTCTCTCTCTCCTCTCTCTCTCTCTCTCTCTGAAAATACATAAACAAGTTGTATGTTTTGATACGATAAAAATTCGGATGCAGACAGGGTATAGAATCTGAGGCCATTTATAAGTGGGGTGTGTGTGATCTGTGTGTGTGTGTGTGTGTGTGTGTGTGTGTGTGTGTGTGTGTGTTGTGTGTGTGTGTGTGTGTGTGCATGCGCGCATACATCTATATCTACTATGATAATGTGAGGTGGCAGAACAGTTGAGGGGTAAGTGTCAGAGCTGGTCATAAGATCTGTATTTTTTTTTTGCAATGTGCATGTCCGTGTGTGCATGCACGCATCTGCCATATATTGTGTAGGTATTGTTTCTCTCCTCTGCATTGGTCTTACTAGCTAATCCCAAATACTTCTCCCCGTTCCTCCTGACGCTAACACACACACGAGTAGCATGAAGTTAAGTTACAATACTTGTGGCATAATCACAGTTCAGTAGTTTCACCCTACCCACAACACTTTTTTTTTTCTCGTCCTGTTATCCAACGTTTACGTGTACAAAGCCAAACTTATTGTGAGGAAATGTTCACTGTATGTGCAGTTCTCTCTGATCTTACTGCATACACACCACACACACACACACACACACACACACACACACAACACACTATTATTATATATATATTAATATATATATATTATTATATATATATTATGATATTATATATATATATATTTATATTTTTAAAATATTTCTTTTTAAGAAGTATTAAATCTACAAGCTTGCTTCAAGCCTTGCTATCATCAGGATATCTTGGGGGGGGGGGGGGGGGGGGGGGGGGGGGCACGCCAACGATCTTTTATGGCGTGCGGACTTGCTTTCGACTCTGTGTGTGCAGGCGGATCTTATTTGCTGCACGTGCGGCCTGTGGTTCTTATTGGGGCCTGTTCGGATGGAATGTGCTAGCAAAGATTTCCACTTGTGCCTGCAATTGTTTACAATTTCTACTTTTGTGTTCAGAGTTGTAAGTGTGGTTTACATAATATCAACCATTTTTCTGTGGATCATAGATTGCATTTTTTTGGGAATATTTGTATGGCGCTGCTCTTTTTATGATTTTCCATGATATGTTGTAGTCTATTTTTTTCTTTGAGTCTCCAAATGTTACTCAGCTCTGTTTGATTTTTGTATTTTTCATTTTTGAATGACTGTTTGTGGTCTTGTTTTAAAAAAAATGTTAACAATGTTGCTCCCCAAGGGGTTGAGCATTTTCAGATTTTTTAAGGACACTTTTATATTGTTCATGATATATATTATATATATATATATATATATATATATATATATATTATTATATGTTTTGTGTGGTGTGTATAAAATAACCCGTATATCCGAGTGTAGCCGACGTTCACTTCGGTAAGTGACCGACGGTTGTTATTGATTATTCCATTCATTGTTTATGAGGAGACTGTGGTTCTACACAGTCTCCATCAACAAAAGATACACATTCACTATGCCCGCAAGGGCAAACATACAGAGAAGTGGAAACTAAAGAATCCGTTCAGCACTACCACTAAAACTGTCACAGGTTTGTCATTACTGTTAACAAATTTTGTTGCAGTGCAAACAGACCCTTCCACTTGGATTGTAACACCAGACCACTTGTCAGCAATGACAGGTTTGTGTTAAACAATCCCGTACCAACAGTTTATTCATTTTGCAATTGTATATAATTGTGGTGCTGTCGTCCAAACTAAAGAAAAATTCTTTTCAGTAATTAAAGGATGTTTTCCTTTCTCAAATGGAAACCAGTTATCTTCTTCACTTCCATACACAGTTTATTGCCTTTTTATATACATTGTAAGTTTTGACTCGTTGTTCCGCATTGTAATGCATGGCCACGTTTAAGGAAATTGGAAAAGGGAGTTAAATGTGCATTGTTTCATTAGCGTACGACGTTTGCAGACAGAAATGAGTCTTGATAATCTTTATCTGTTACTTCCGACTGCTCTCTCTCTCTCTCTCTCTCTCTCTCTCTCTCTCTCTCACACAACACACTGATGGAAAAAGTAAACGTCATTTTGCAGGCTTCTACACCAATAGATACTTCTTATTTTACATTGCTGACCTTACTCATGGTGAGGACAGGATGTAGAAAAGGGTACCAGGGCGAATCCATTCTCATCGGAAAAGAAAAAGAAAATGGACTTGTCTTCCATTGATGTTCTTCACTCGTGGTTTTCTGTGTAATACATGCTGCGATGTTGGATACTTTTAAGTCGCTTTCTGACCTATCATCTGATCCTCCTCCTCAGTGTTTTTCCCGTCATGTAGCCTCTTCCTCTCTGCAGTCTCTCTCTACCTTACCACACCCTGTCCCAGGGGAATGAAGATTCCACACTGAGGTGTCTGCCACGCCAAAGACCCATTTAAATCTTGTATGAAACACAAAATCAAATGAAAAGCGTCGCCATGGAATTGCATTCATTGTTTATGAGGAGACTGTGGTTCTACACAGCCTCCATCAACAAAAATATAGTCTGCCCACAAGGGCAAACTTTCAGGAAAGTGGAATTTGGAGAATCCGTTCAGCACTACTTCAAAACTTGTACACGTGTATTATTACTGTATCCAAACTTTGAAGCAGTGCAAACAGAACCTTTCTGTGTGGATTGTAACACCAAACCACTTCTCAGCGTTGATAGGTTTGTGTTAACCAACCTAATACCAACAGTTTATTCATTTTGCAATTGTATATAAATTGTGGTGCTTTCGTCCAAACTGAAGAAAGATTCTTTCCGGTAATTAAAAGAATGATTTCCTTTCTCAATGGAAAAAAAAAGAATAGCCTTGTTCACTTCCATAGAAAGTTTATTGCCTTTTCATACAATGTAACTTTTGACTGGTTGTTCCATATTGCAATGCATGGCTAAGTACTTGGTAATTAGAAAAAGGATTTAACTGTGCATTGTTTTATTAGCGTAGGATGTTTGCAGAGAGAAATCAGTCTTGATAATTTTTATCTGTTACTCTCTCTCTCTCTCTCTCTCTCTCTCTCTCTCTCTCTCTCTCTCTCTCTCTCTCTCTCTCTCTCTTACACACACACACACACACACACACACACACACACACACACACACACCACACACACACACACACACACACACACACACATTTATGAAAAAAGTAATCGGCATTTTGCAGGCTTCTACACCTACAGACACTTCTTATTTTGCATCGCTGACCTTACTGAGAGTGAGGACGGGATGTAAAAAAGGTGCACCAGGGTGAATCCATTCTCCTCCGAAAAGAAAAATAAAATTGCCTTGCCTTATGGTCTTCAATCGTGGTCTTCTGCGTAATACATGCTGCAATGTTGAGTATTTTTAAGTCACTTTCTGACCTACCATCTGATCCTTCTTCTCAGTGTTTTTCCTTCATGTAGCCCTCTTCTTCTCTGCAGTCTCTACCTTACCACGCCCTGACCCGTGGAATGAAGGTTCCACACAGAGGGGTGTGACAAGCCAAAGACCTATTCAGATCTATGTACGAAACACAAAATGGAAATGAAAAGCGTCGCCATGGAATGGAATACAAATACAAATACAAACAGAATGGGGCACAACTCATGCAACACCAGTGTCAGTGTCAGTGTGATTGTTGTCCAGCCAACCCCACAGGACCCTTTCAGGGCTGTCATCACCCAGACACACACGTCGTGTCTTGAGGAAAAGATACAACCCACAAAGACAACTAGTTACAAGGAATGACGTTACGTCAGATCATAACAGCTGAGCTTTGATGTCTTCATGGCTGATGACCCTAAACAAAGCTGAGACCCTAGGTTAGCAAAATAACTGAAAATAAAATAAAATAATTTATGATAAAATAAAATACACAAAGAGGAAACAATGCCTTGAAACTACATGACAAAGCTCGACTATATTAGCAAAGAGACATTGGAGAAGGGACAGCTACAGTCTGCTGTGGAAAATGATGATGAAAAGAGAGGGAAAACTGTTTAGATTTGCCGGAACAAACATGGGCGAGAGGACAGCAAAGATACAGAAAAGGAGACGACAGAAATGTGAACTAGCCAAATAAATGCCAGCAGAAAGAACACGGGAAAATTGCAATGAGAAAACAACTAGTGCATGTCCGGCAGACAGGTATACAGTTGATACTGAAAGAAGGTCTAAGTCATGGTAGAAAACAGATCTGATAGCATGGCAGAGCACTAACTACTACGTAATATAAGGAGTTTGCTCTGGTTTAGCTATGGCCGGCTTTCAATTCGTTTAACATGTTTACACACTTAGGTGCATGCGCGCAGACATATACACACACGTACGCAGACACGCATATGCATACACACACACACACACACACACACACACACACACACACACACACACACACACACACCACACACACACACACACACACATTCACACACACATACACACACACACGCGTGTGTGCATACCTATGCATATACGAACATCATGCACACACACATGCCCTCACACATACGTTTGGGCCAGTACCACACATCCATACACACGCGTGTGTACACTCGCCCACACACACATACAATGAGAAAAATGGCACAACCTATGTTAGGTAGGTACTCAAAGTCTGACCAGCGTGCTGGGCTGATGCTTTAAATCATGCCCAATGAGGTCTCAAAACGTAGCAGAAGTGGTGTCAATGATTTGAACTAGTTCCACGCAGTGACGACTCCTTGATGAAACCGAAACTGAAAGTGAATTGCTATGTTTCTGGAACAGTCTGGTGTTGTCGACCTACTCGATGAACTGATAGTCTAATTTCAAAACGGAGGGACTGCGGCCGGAAAATGAAGCAAATTTGGAAGAGAGGGGGTTAATTACCACCAAGGACATAGCCAAACAAAGCACATGACAACACAATGCATATTGACCTCTTGGGTCTTCTTCAGTTAAAAATAAATAACACCTAGGACTGTAGAACAAAGAATAGAAAGCCACTGATCGTTTCATATTTGGCATCGGAAGAGCTACTGTCCTAAATGTTATTTGTTTTTGCCTGAAGAAAACCCAAGAGGTCGAAATCCATTGTGTCTTGTCCTGTGTTTTGTTTGTCTATGTCCTCGGCGGTAACTAACCCCCTCTTTTTCTAAATTTTGAGAGTCTTGAATGAAAACATTTCCGTCTGCAGACGTAGATGCGTTAATAACTCTTCCGACGAGTAGACAATGCATTGACTTAAAATATGGAAGGAAGTGCACGAAAGTCTCTGTCCACATTGTAACATTTTTGACTACATGGAGATTGGAGGTAACTACCATAATTGTATTTGTCAAAGTAGGCTGCTTGCTGTAACAAATCGCAAATATGTTTATGAATGCTCTTTCTCTCTCTCTCTCTCTCTCTCTCTCTCTCTCTCTCTCTCTCTCTCTCTCTCTCTCTCTCTCTCTCTCTCTCTCTCTCTCTGGAAATACATAAACAAGTTGTATGTTATGATACGATAGAAATTCTGATGCAGACAGGCGATAGAATATAAGGCCATTTATAAGTGTGTGTGTGTGTGTGTGTGTGTGTGTGTGTGTGTGTGTGTGTGTGTGTGTGTGTGTGTGTTGTGGTGTGTGTGTGTGTGTGTGTTAGTTAGTTCTTCAATTTAACGTCTGTTCACTTTAAGTGATATTAGACAAAATAATGCAGAAATGAGTGGAAGAGAGAAATGGAAATAGTGTATGAAACATGCTATTATAGGCCTACGTGTGCGTGTGTGTGTGAGTGTGTGTGTGTGTGTGTGCGTGTGTGTGTGCGTGTGTGTGTGTGTGTGTGTGTGTGTGTGTGTGTGTGTGTGTGTGTGTGTGTGTGTGTGTGTGTGTGTGTGTGTGTGTGTGTGTGTGTGTGTGTGTGTGTGTGTGTGTGCGTGCGTGTGCGTGTGCGACTTTGACAACTGAAATGAAAAAGATGTTCTAAATGTAACAATTTAGACAGATTACAAAGCATTAAAAAAAAACTGAAAATATTTACACAAACGAGCCAACTGGGCTTAACATCAACGAATTTACAAATGTAAAAAAGGCATGAAGATTCTGGAAAATGCACAGGGAATCTGTGTGTGTGTGTGTGTGTGTGTGTGTGTGTGTGTGTGTGTGTGTGTGTGTGTGTGTGTGTGTGTGTGTGTGTGTGCGCGCGTGCGCACACAAATCTATATACCATGATAATGGGAGGTGGCAGAACAGTGGAGGGGCAAGTGTCAGAGCTGGTCATAATTTTTGTATGTTTTTGCAATGTCCAAGTTCGTGTGTGCATGCACGCATCTGCGCATGTATGTGTAGGTCATTTTTCTCTCCTCTGCATTTGTCTTACTAGCTAATCCCAAATACTTCTCTCCATGTCTCCTGAGGCTAACACAATCACGCGTAGCATGAAGTTAAGTTACACAACTTGTGGCATGATCACAGTGCAGTATTTTTCCACCCCTTCCACTATTTTCTCGTTCTGTTAACCAAACTTTTACGTGTACAAACCAAACCATTTGTGAGGACAATTTGCCATGTATGTGTATTTCTCTCTTTCGTTGTGTATGCACACACATACACTATATATATATATATATATATATATAACCCCTGTATATCAGAGTGTAGCTGATGTACACTTCAGTGAGTGATCGACGACTGTTATTGACATTTCTATTCATTGTTTATGTGGAGACTGTGGTTCTACACAGCCTCCATCAACAAAAATACAGTATGCCCGTAAAGGCCAACTTTCAGAAAAGTGGAAAAAAACAGAATCTGTTCAGCACCACTCCAAAGATTTGTACACGTGTATCATAACTGTAACAAAAATTTGGAGCAGTGCAAACAGAACCCTTCCACGTGGATAGTGACACCAGACCACTTTTCAGCAATGACAGATTTAACCCGATACCAACATTTTATTCATTTTGCAATTGTATATAAATTGTGGTGCTGTCGTCCAAACTGAAGAAAAATGATTTCCAGTAATTAAAAGAAAGCTTTCCTTTTACGAATAGAAAACAGAATAACCTTGTTCACTTCCATAGACATTTTATTGCCTTTTTATATACAATGTAAATTTTGACTGGTTGTCCATACTGGAATGCATGAACATGTACATGGTAATTGGAAAAGGGAGTTAACTGTGCATTGTTTCATTTGCATAGGAAGTTTGCAGAGAGAAATGAGTCTTGATAATCTTTATTTGTTACTCCTGACTGCTATCTCTCCCCCCCTCCCTCTCTCTCTCTCCCTCTTGCTCACACACACACACACACACACACACACACACACACATACACACACACACACACACACACACACACACACACACACACACACCACACACACACACACACACACACACACACACACACACACATTGATGGGAAAAGTAAACATCATTTTGCAGCCTTCTACACCTATAGACACTTCCTATTTTGCATCGATGACCTTACTCAGGGTGAGGACTGGATGTAAAATAGTGCACCAGGTCGAATCCATTCTCCTCGGAAAAGAAAAAGAAAATTCTCTTGTCTTTCACTGGTGGTCTTCAAACGTTGTCTTCTGTTGTGATATATGCTGCAATGTTGGATAATTTTAAGTCGCTTTCTGACCTACCATCTGATCCTTCTTCTCAGTGTTTTTCCCGTCATGTAGCACTCTCCCTCTCTGCAGTCTCTACCTTACCACACCCTGTCCCCGGGGAATGAAGATTCCACACGGAGGTTTCTGCCAAGCCAAAGACCCTTTCAGATCTCTGTATGAAACACAAAATGGAAATGAAAAGCGTCGCCATGCAAGGAATGAAATACAAATACAAATAAAAACAGAATGGGGCACAACGCATGCACACACCAGTGTCCGTGACAGTGTGATTGTGGCCCAGCCACCCCACAGGACCCTTTCAGGGCTGTCATCACCCAGACACACACGTCGTGTCTTGAGGAAAAGATGCAGCCCACAAAGACAACTAGTTACAAGGAATGACGTTACGTCAGATCATAACAGCTGAGCTTTGATGTCTTCATGGCTGATGAACCTCAGCAAAGATGAGACCCTAGTCTAGCAAAAAAACCCTCAACATTGAATTAAAAAACACAAACACACACAGAAAGGTAACAGTGCCTTGAAACTACAAACCAAAGCTCGACCATATCCGCAAACAGACATTGCATACGGGACAGCGAGAGTCTACCCTGAACAATGTACAGCGTGTCTCCCTAATTGGTCGCCAGAATACAACGAACACCATGGGCGCTGTAAACGATGAAAAGAGAAGAAAATGTGTACAGATTTGCCGGAACAAAAATTGATGAGAGGACAGCAAAGATAAAGAAAAGGAGACGACAGAAATGTACATTACCCAAATGGACAAAAGCGGAAAGAAAAGGGGTAACTGCAATGATAAAACCACGAGTGCAGTGTCTCGCAGACGGTTATTCAGTTGATACTGAAAGAAGGTGTAGGTTATTGTAGAAACAGAATCTGAAAGCATGGCAGAGCAG
>CM031603.1:21825904-21835904 GCA_018398815.1 Conus ventricosus | reverse complement strand
GCAGAACTCTTCTCCTTGCATTGTAACACGAGGTTGTTGAAATACATATAAACAGTTTACTGCCCTTTTATATACTGTTTGTTCCATGCTGTAATATACTTGGTATGGGGAAAGGGAGTTAACAGTGCATTATGTCATTAGCGTACGAAGTTTGCAGAGAGAAATGAGTCTTGATAAACTTTATCTGTTATTTCCAACTGCTCTCTCTCTCTCTCTCTCTCTCTCTCTCTCTCTCTCTCTCTCTCTCTCTCTCTCTCTCTTACACACACACACACACACACACACACACACACACACACACACACACACACACACACACACACACACACACACACACACATGCATGCACGCACGCACGCACGCACGCACGCACGCACGCACGCACGCACGCACGCACACACACACACCACACTCACACATACACACACACACACACACACACACACACACACACACACACACACACACACACACACACACACACACACACACTTATGAAAAAAGTAAACGTCATTTTGCAGGCTTCAACACCTAGAACCACTTCTTAATTTCCATCGCTGACCTTACTCAGGATGAGAACTGGATGTAAAATAGTGCACCAGGGCGAATCCATTCTCCTCGGAAAAGAAAAAGAAAATTCTCTTCTCTTTCACTGATGGTCTTCAGACGCTGTATTCTATTGTAACACATGCTGCAATGTTGGATATCTTCAAGTCGCTTTCTGACCTACAATCGGATCCTCCTCCTCAGTGTTTTTCCCTTCATGTAGCCATCTCCCTTTCTGCAGTCTCTACGTACCACACCCTGTCCCGGAGAATGAAAGTTCCAAACAGAGGGGTGTACCAAGCCAAAGACCCATTTAGATTTATGTATGAAACACAAAATCCAAATGAAAAGCGTCGCCATGAAATGAAATACAAACACAAAGAAAAACAGAATGGGGCACAACTCATGCACACACCAGTGTCAGTGTCAGTGTGATTGTGGCCCAGCCACCCCCACAGGACCCTTTCAGGGCTGTCATCACCCAGAGACACACGTCGTGTCTTGAGGAAAAGATACAGCCCACAACGACAACTAGTTAAAAAGCAGGAAGTTACCTCACATCATAACAGCTGAGCTTTGATGTCTTCGTGATTGATGAAACTAAGCAAAGCTGAGACTCTAGTCAAGCAAAATAACTGAACATGAAATAAATACTCTAAGAAAAATAATAAAAACACAGAGAGGAAACAATGCCTTGGAACTACATGACAAAGCTCGACTATATTAGCAAAGAGACATTGGAGAAGGAACAGCTAGAGTCTACTCTGAAAAATGATGATGAAACAAGACGAAAAACTGTTTAGATTTGCCGGAACAAAACTGGGCGAGAGGACAGCAAAGATAAAGAAAAGGAGACGACAGAAATGTGAACTACCCAAATGGATGCCAGCAGAATGAACAGGGGTAATTGCAATGAGAAATCACTAGTGCAGTGTCTGGCAGACTGGTATACAGTTGATACTGAAAGAAGGTCTAGGTTATGGTAGAAACAGAATCTGAAAGCACGGCAGAGCAGTAAGTACTACGTAATATGAGTTTGCTCTGGTTTAGCTATGGCCGACTTTCAATTCATTTAACATGTATACACACTTATGTGCGTGCGCGCACACATATACACACAAGCACGCACACACGCGTATGCAAACGCGCGCACACACACACACACACACACACACCACACACACACACACACACACACACACACACACACACACACACACACACACACACACACACACACACACACACGCACACACCCCACACGCACACACACATACACGCGCGCGCATGCTTATGCTTATACAAACATCATGCACACACACACATGCGCTCACACATACACTTGGGCCAGTGCCCACACATCCATACACACACATGTGTACACTCATCACACAAACACACAATGATAAAAATGGTACAACCCGCTGGACTAATGGGTAGATCAGACATTAGCTAAGTCGTAGCCATGAGACCCTCTTCTTAACTTCTCACATCTTAGTTATTAATCCATTTCTCCAACAGCTTTAAATCATGGGCAGTGAGGTCCTAAAACGTAGCAGATGTGGTGTCAAGGAGTTGAACTAGTTCACACGCAGTGACGACTCCTTGATGAAACTGAAACTGAAAGTGAATTGCTATGTTTCTGGAACAGCCTGGTGTTGTCGACCTACTCGACAAACTGATAGTCTAGATTTCAAAACGGAGTGACTGAGGGCGGAAAATGAAGCAAGGTTTACAAAGCGAGGGGTTAATTACCCCCAAGGACATAGTCAAACAAAGCACAGGAAAAGACAATGCATATTGACCTCATGGGTCTTCTTCAGTTAAAAACAAATAACATCTAGGACAGTAGAACAAAGAACACAAAGCCACTGATCTTTTCATATTTGGCACCGGAACAGCTCCTGTCCTAAATGTTATTTGTTTTTGCCTGAAGAAAACCCAAGAGGTCGAAGTCCATTGTGTCTTGTCCTGTGCATTGTTTGTCTATGTCCTTGGCGGTAACTAACCCCCTCTTTTTCTAAATGTTGATAGTCTTGAATGAAAACATTTCCGTCTGCAGACGTAGATCCGTTAATAACTCTTCATACGAGTAGACAATGCTTTGACTTACAATATGGAAGAAAGTGCACGAAAGTCTCTGTCCACATTGTAACTGAAAGAAACATTTTGGACTACATGGAGATTGGAGGTAACTACCCTAATTTTATTTGTCAAAGTATCCTGCTTGTTGTAACAACTCGCAAATATGTTTATGAATGCTCTCTCTCTCTCTCTCCTCTCTCTCTCTCTCTCTCTCTCTCTCTCTCTCTCTCTCTTCTCTCTCTCTCTCTCTCTCTGGAAATACATAAACAAGTTGTATGTTATGATACGATAAAAATTCTGATGCAGACAGGCTATAGAATCTCAGGCAATTTATAAGTGTGTGTGTGTGTGTGTGTGTGTGTGTGTGTGTGTGTGTGTGTGTGTGTGTGTGTGTGTGTGTGTGTGTGTGTGTGTGTGTGTGTGTGCATGCGTGCGTGCGTGTGTCTGTGTGTGCATGCATACATTTGTATCTACTGTGATAAGTGGAGATGGTAGAACATATGAAGGGTAAGTGTAAGAGAGTTGGTCATAAGGTTTGTATGATTTTGCAATGTGTATGTCTGTGTGTGCATGCACGCATCTGCGCTTACACGTGTAGGTATTTGTTTATCTCCTCTGTTGTCTTACCAGCTAAACCCAAATGCTTCCCGGTGCCTCCTGACGTAAACCTGATCACGAGCAGAATGAAGGCAAGTTACACAACTTGTGGCATGATCACAGCGCAGTATCCCCCTCCAAAAAAAAACATTTTTTCATATCGTTCTGTTAACAAAATGTCAGTTATGCAAAGCCAAACCATTCGAAAGGAAATGTTTCCAACCGTGTGTTTATTTCTCTTTGATTGTAGAGCACACACGCACGCACGCACGCACGCACGCACACACATATATGTATATATATATATATATATATGTGTGTGTGTGTGTGTGTGTGTGTGAATTTAGTATCATATCTCATATTGTAATTTATGTACGCTTCAGTAAGGGACAGATGTCCGTTATTGACAATTCCATTCATTGTTTATGAGGAGGTTGTGGTTCTACACACCCTCCATCAACAAAAATACACATTCACAACGCCTGCGAGGGCGAACACGCAGCAACGTAGAAAACAGAATCCGTTCAGCACCGCCACAATGATCTTGACACGTTCATCGTTACTGTAAACACCCTTGCAGCCGTGCAAACAGAAACCTTATATGTGAATAATAACATGAGTTTGTTTCAGTGCTGACGTTTTTGTGATGAACAAGTTGATACCAACAGTTTATTCATGTTGCAGTCGTATGTAAGTAGTGGTCATCATCATCATTCTCTTGCCCATGATGGGCGTAGAGGAGAGATGAGAGACACTCTCGAAGCCAGACACCGCATCCGGCCCTGTCCTCTGCCTGTCGCATCAGCGTAGGGACATCCATCCTGGTCCATTCTTTGATGTTGTCCATCCAGCATTTGGCTTGTCGTCCCCTTCGTCTGCCACCTTTCAGCGTGCCTGGATGACTGTTTTGGGCAGTGAATTGTGGCGTATGAACATGCCCGAACCACGACAGCTTCCTCTTCTGACTGTTGCCAAGAGGGGTTCTTGGGGGCCTGCAAGTGATGTTATTTGGCTCCTCACAAGGTCTTTTGTCTTCCGGTCTTGCCAAAGAGATCCCGAGCAAGCGCCTGAAGCATTTAGTTTCAAACTTCTGGATTCTCTTGGTGGTCTCTGCTGTCATGGTCCAGCTTTCGCAGCATACAGCGGGATGGACAACACAGGGACTTGTACAGCTTCATCTTTGTAGGAAAGCTGATCTTCCTGCTCTTCCAGACTTGTTTAGCTTTGCCATTGCTGCTGTTGCGATCGCTAGTCTGGTCTTGATTTCTGTTGTAGAGCGACCGTCTTTGGTGAGAGTGGCGCCAAGGTATTTGAAAGCGCCCACTTCTTCAAGCTGTTGTCCGTTCATGTAGATTTCAGCATGGGTGTTGGTTGTGCTGTTGACCAGGAACTTTGCTTTTTTCTGTGCTCACTTCCATTCCATATGCACCTGCCCTTTCTTCCAGTCTCTTTGTCAGGTCTTGTAGTTCTTCGTTGCTGCCTCCCATCAGGTCGATGATATCTGCGAACCTCAGATTATTGATGGTTCTTCCTCCGATGGAGACAGTGGAGTGGAAGTCATGGAGGGTTTCACTCATGATGTTTTCCAGGAAAAGATTGAATAGTACGGGAGATAGCAGGCAGCCTTGACGGACTCCAACTGTGGTCTTGAAGTAGTCCCCAATCTGGTTGTTGAGGAGGACTGCGCTGCTGGCGGTGTTATACAGCGCCTGGATGGTTTGGACGAGACCCTCCTCTATGCCAAACTTTCTGAGCACCTGCCACATGATCCTTGTGCCACACCCTGTCAAACGCTTTCCTAAAGTCAATGAAGTTGTGGAACAGGTCTCTCTGATGTTGCAGATGTTTCTCCATCAGTATCCGGCAGGTGAAGATCTGTTCTACTGTGCTTCTGCCTGCCCTGAATCCAGCTTGTTCTTCCGCCAGGTGTTCTTCCGCCTCTTTCTTCAGTCGATTCAAGATGACTCTGAGCATGATTTTTTCTGGTGTGGCTAATGAGACTTATTGTTCTGTAGTTCTGGCATTGGCGTAGATTTCCCTTTTTGGGCAGGGGGATGATGAGTGATTGAGTCCATTCTGTGGCCACTGTTTTGTCTCCCAGATCTTCTGACAAATCGATGTTACTAGAGTGACCAATTCCTTCCCTCCATGTTTGAGCAGCTCTGCTGGAATATTGTCTGCTCCAGGTGATTTCCCTGCCGGAAGGCTGCCGATGGCTTCTTCCACTCTTCTCTCATCACTGGTAGTGGTAAGGATTCCCTTGATGGTGTTGAGTCCCCCTCAAACAGACTGTCGTCTGGCTGTATTAGGGTAGTTGTAAAGTTCTTGGCAGTACTGTGTCCATCTGTTCAAAACAGCTGATATAGGCAGCGACCACGATCTCGTGCTGCTCACAATGAAGATCAAATTGAAGAAAAAGTACCAAGCTGCGCAGCCACGCATCAAGTTTGACCTGGAGAAGTTAAAAGACCCAGAGATAGAAGAGACATTCCAGGCACAGCTCGGGGCGGTTCGCGGCACTCAACCTCCTGGACAGTGACATCAACGACCTCACAAACAGCTTCAATGAGGCAGTCCGCGAAACAGCAGAGGAGGTACTTGGGCGACAGAGAAGAAACACCAAGCATGGATCTCAAACGACATCCTTGACCTCTGCGACAAAAGAAGATCACTGAAGAATACGAAAAATTCAGCCCTGAACAAGCCGCACAGTATCGAAAAACCAACAAACTTGTAAAGAAGGAAATGATTGAAGCCAAAGAAACAATGGATCAATAATCAGTGCGAGAACATCGAGAAAGGTATGGAAAAGGAAACAGCAAACATGCCTTCACCACACTGAAAAACCTCACCAAGACGCAGCAAAACAGATCGTCAGTCATCGAGGATACCTCAGGCGAGCTGCTGACAGAAAGTAGTGGTGCTGTCGTACATACTACAGAGAAGTTCTTTCCAGTAATTAAAGAATGTTTTCCTTTCTGAAATGGAAAAAAAAAAACGATAACCTTGTTCACATTCTGTAGACAGTTTATTGCCTTTTTATATACAATGTAAGTTTTGACTGGTTGTTCCATATTGCAATGGATGGCAACGCTCTTGGTAATTGAAAAAGGAAGTTAACTCACCCTCTCTCCTCTCTCTCTCTCTCTCTCTCTCTCTCTCTCTTCTCTCTCTGTATATATATATATATATATATAATATATATATATATGTATATGTATGTGTGTGTGTGTGTGTGTGTGTGTGTGTGTGTGTGTGTGTGTTGTGTGTTGTGTGTGTGTCGTGCGTGCGTGTGTGTGGTGTGTGTGTGCGTGCGTGCATGCATAAATCTGTATCTACTGTGATAAGTGGGAATGGTAGAACATATGAAGGGTAGGTGTAAAAGATTTGTCATAAGGTTTGTATGATTTTGCAATGTGTATGTCCGCATCTGCGCATAAACGGTAGGTATTTGTTTATCTCCTCTGTTGTCTTACCAGCTAAACCCAAATCTTCCCGGTGCCTCCTGACGTAAACCCGATCACGAGTAGAATGAAGGCAAGTTACACAACTTGTGGCATGATCACAGCGCAGTATCCCCCCCCCCAAAAAATCTTTTTTCATATCGTTCTATTAACATAATTCAGTTCTGCAAAGCCAACCATTCGAAAGGAAATGCTTCCATCTGTGTGTTTATTTCTCTCTGATTGTAGAGTACACACACACACAAAAATATATATATATATATATATATAATATATAATATATTGTGTGTGTGTCTGTCTGTCTGATGGCCGTTATTGACAATTCCATTCATTGCTTATGAGGAGGTTGTGGTTCTACACACCCTCCATCAACAAAAATACACATTCACAACGCCTGCGAGGGCAAACACGCAGCAACGTAGACAACAGAGAAGCTGCTCAGCACTGCTACAATGATATTTACACTTCATCGTTACTGTAAACACCTTTGCAGCAGTGCAAACAGAATCCTTACATGTGGATAATAACACCAGTTTGGTTTAGTGCTGACGTGTTTATGATGAACAAGTTGATACCAACAGTTTATTCATGTTGCAGTCGTATGTAAGTAGTGGTGCTGTCGTACATACTACAGAAAAGTTCTTTTCAGTAATTAAAGAATGTTTTCCTTTCTGAAATGGAAAAAAACGATAACCTTGTTCACTTCTGTAGACAGTTTATTGCCTTTTTATATACAATGTATGTTTTGACTGGTTGTTCCCATATTGTAATGGATGGCAACGCTCTTGGTAATTGGAAAAGGAAGTTAACCCCTCTCTCTCTCTCTCTCTCTCTCTCCTCCCCTCTCTCTCTCTCTCTCTCTCTCATCTCTCTTCTCTGTATATGTATTTTGAATGTGTGTGTGTGTGTGTGTGTGTGTGTGTGTGTGTTTTGTGTGTGTGTACATGTTTCCTGTCTATCTGTTTGGGTAAGTACGCATCAGTAAAGACAGATGTCTGTTATTAACAATTCCATTCATTGTTTATGAGGAGATTGTCGTTCTACACACCTCCATCAACAAAAAGTACACATTCACAACGCCTGGTAGGGCAAACACGCAGAAATGGGGAAAAAACAGAAAATCTGTTCAGCACTATTACAAAAACAGTCACACTTTTTCCAGTACTGTAAAAAAAATTTTAAAAATTTTTGGAGCAGTGCAAGCAGAACTCTTCTCCTTGCATTGTAACACGGGGTTTGGGTTGAAATACATAAAACAGTTTAACTCCCTTTTTTATATACTGGTTGTTCCATGCTGTAATAACTTGGTATGGGGAAAGGGAGTTAACAGTGCATTATGTCATTAGCGTACGAAGTTTGCACGCATCTGCGCTTACACTGTAGGTATTTGTTTATCTCCTCTGTTGTCTTACCAGCTAACCCAAATGCTTCCCGGTGCCTCCTGACGAAAAACCTGATCACGAGCAAATGAAGGCAAGTTACACAGCTTGTGGCATGATCACAGCGAGTATCCCCCTCCAAAAAAGACATTTTTTCATATCGTTCTGTTAACAAAATGTCAGTTTCGCAAAGCGAAACCATTCGAAAGGAAATGTTCCATCCGTGTGTTTATTTCTCTCTGACTGAGAGCACACACACACACACATATATATATATAAATATATTTTAAATATATATATATATATATTGTTTTGGTGTGTGTGTGTGTGTGTGTGTGTGTGTGAATTTAGTATCATATCTCATATTGTAATTTATGTACGCTTCAGTAAGGGACAGATGTCCGTTATTGACAATTCCATTCATTGTTTATGAGGAGGTTGTGGTTCTACACACCCTCCATCAACAAAAATACACTTTCACAACGCCTCGAGGGCGAACACGCAGCAACGTAGAAAACAGAATCCGCCACAATGATCTTGACACTTTCAATCGTTACTGTAAACACCCTTGCAACAGTACAAACAGAAACCTTATATGTGAATAATAACATGAGTTTGTTTCAGTGCTGAAGTTTTTGGATGAACAAGTTGGGTACCCAAAAGTTTATTCATTTGCAGTCGTATGTAAGTAGTGGTGCTGTCGTACATACTACAGAGAAGTTCTTTTCAATAATTAAAGAATGTTTTCCTTTCTGAAATTTGGGAAAAAAAACACGATAACCTTCTTCACTTTTGTAGACAGTTTATTGCCTTTTTAATTACAATTGTAAGTTTTGACGGTTGTTCCCAAATTTCAAGGATGGCAACGCACTTGGGAATTGAAAAAGGAAAACTCCTCCCTCTCTCACTCGCTCTCTCTCTCTCTCCCCTCTCTCTGTATATATATATATATATATAAAATATATAAAATATATATATATGTATAGGTGTGTGTGTGTGTGTGTTGGTGTGGTGTGTGTGTGTGTTTTGTGGTGTGTGTGTGTGTGTGTGTGTGCGCGTGCGTGCGTGCGGCGTGCAGCATACATCTGTATCTAACTGTGATAAGTTTGAGATGGTAGAACATATGAAGGGTAAGTGTAAGAGATTTGGTCATAAGGTTTGTATGATTTTGCAATGTGTATGTCTGTGTGTGCATGTACGCATCTGCGCATAAACGTGTAGGTATTTTTTTATCTCCTCTGTTGTCTTACCAACTAAACCCAAATGCTTCCCGGTGCCTCCTGACGTAAACCCGATCACGAGTAGAAGAAGGCAAGTTACACAACTTGTGGCATAGCACAGCGCAGTATCCCCCCGTAAAGCACAGACGAGACAGAATAAATATCTCACAACACACAATCTTACCCATACGCTTTCTTACCCAGGATATAACCTAGACTTTGAAAAAAATACCCCCCCTTCTATTGAATTACTAAGAAATTTCACACTCAAATCCGAGTGTTTGAACGAAAAGAATGGGTAGTCTTAAAAGTTTTTTCACTCAGCTTCAAATCCCCGAAGATTCTCCCAAGTCTTCCCGTCGCCTCTCTCCCCGTATTCACCAGGGCACGTCAACGACCCCCAAACCCGGTCTGCTCCACGACTAGACAAACTAGCCCGGACTTCCTCTGTATTTTCTTCAAACAACCGGGGAGCCTCAAACCCCTACGTCAGGGCTCCGTCTTCCTTCCACCCTTCAGCCTCCTCTACTCCAAACCCGCCTCAAACGCACGGCAGGGAGCCCTCCAGCTTCTTACTCCCGTAGGACAGCATCTAAAAAAGTCTAAACACCAACCTGCCAGCCTAAACCTAAAATCTACAGCTTCTTCCCCCTGGAAAAAAAACCACCTTTTTCCATCCCCCCCGCAATTCTGGAAAAATAAATATAAC
>CM031603.1:21815364-21824904 GCA_018398815.1 Conus ventricosus | reverse complement strand
ATTCTAGCTTTAAGCAGTTTCTCGAACAAGCATTATTTGGATTACGGATATCACGTGTCGAAGAGCTAGTTAGTTAGATTTGCATTTCTCAATAGGGTGCATAATGGTACAGAAGGGAGTGGTACCAAGACATTATTTGTCCGGTGTGCAAAGGAGCTATTGAAGACGAGTCACATGTGTTGTTTGAATGCAGGGTGTATGAAATATTTAGAGAAAATGTGAATGCTATCAATAACGCTGAAGGAAGTGTGCCGTATGTAATGTCCTGTGCCGATGAAGTGTCTGTAAGACAAGTCTCACGTTTTCTGTACAACGTTTTCCGAAGAGATCACAGCTGATACAAGAGGATGAACTGAAGAGAGTGTGCGTTCATGCTGTGGAATGATGATTTTGAATGGACAAATAAGCTCTAACAAATATTCCGTAGGAAATGAAGTTAATGGATGGATGCTCGTAAACTTTGATTAATAATGATTGAGGATCTCAGTTATTAACGAGGACTGAAGACTGATCGGGATCAAGGCGGTAATATATATATATAATATATATATATATACTATATATATATATATATATATATAATATATATATATATATATATATATATATATATATATATATATATATATCCTGTTGATTAATTTTCAAGAATTTATTGTTGGCCTGCCTTCATTGGAATGTCGATGTGCGTGGAACTACGAATTGTGCGAATGGTAAATCTATTTTGCTATCCCTTGAAATGAACATGTATATGTTTATTCAATAAACTGTCAGTGTCAGTGTCAGTGTCAGTGTCTCTCTCTTACACACACACACACACAACACACACACACACACCACACCACACACACCACACACACACACACACACGCACGCATGCACGCACGCACGCACGCACGCACGCACGCACGCACACACGCACACAAACACACACACTCACACACCACACACACACACACACACACACACACCACACACACACACACACACACACTTATGAAAAAAGTAAACGTCATTTTGCAGGCTTCAACACCTAGAACCACTTCTTAATTTCCATCGCTGACCTTATCTCAGGATGAGAACTGGATGTAAAATAGTGCACCAGGGCGAATCCATTCTCCTCGGAAAAGAAAAAGAAAATTCTCTTCCCTTTCACTGATGGTCTTCAGACGCTGTATTCTATTGTAACACATGCTGCAATGTTGGATATTTTCAAGTCGCTTTCTGACCTACAATCGGATCCTCCTCCTCAGTGTTTTTCCCTTCATGTAGCCATCTCCCTTTCTGCAGTCTCTACGTACCACACCCTGTCCCCGGAGAATGAAAGTTCCAAACAGAGGGGTTGTAGCAAGCCAAAGACCTATTTAGATTTATGTATGAAACACAAAAATCCAAATGAAAAGCGTCGCCATGAAATGAATACAAACACAAAGAAAAACAGAATGGGGCACAACTCATGCACACACCAGTGTCAGTGTCAGTGTGATTGTGGCCCAGCCACCCCCACAGGACCCTTCAGGCTGTCATCACCCAGAGACACACGTCGTGTCTTGAGGAAAAGATACAGCCCACAACGACAACTAGTTACAAAGCAGGAAGTTACCTCACATCATAACAGCTGAGCTTTGATGTCTTCGTGGTTGATGAAACTAAGCAAAGCTGAGACTCTAGTCAAGCAAATAACTGAACATGAAATAAATACTATAAGAAAACTAATAAAACACAGAGAGGAAACAATGCCTTGGAAACTACATGACAAAGCTCGACTATATTAGCGAGACATTGGAGAAGGAACAGCTAGAGTCTACTCTGAAAAATGATGATGAAACAAGACGAAAAACTGTTTAGATTTGCCGGAACAAAAATGGGCGAGAGGACAGCAAAGATAAAGAAAAGGAGACGACAGAATGTGAACTACCCAAATGGATTGCCAGCAGAATGAACAGGGGTAATTGCAATGAGAAATCACTAGTGCAGTGTCTGGCAGACAGGTATACAGTTGATACTGAAAGAAGGTCTAGGTTATGGTGAAACAGAATCTGAAAGCACGGCGAGCAGTACCTACTACGTATATGAGTTTGCTCAGGTTTAGCTATGGCCGACTTTCAATTCGTTAACATGTATACACACTTATGTGCGTGCGCGCACACATATACACACAAGCACGCACACACGCGTATGCAAATGCGCGCACGCGCACACACACACACACAGACACACAGACACCCACACACACACACACACACACACACACCACACACCACACACACACACACACACACACACACACGCACGCGGCGCGCGCGCGCATGCTTATGCTTATACAAACATCACACACACACACACACACACACATGCGCTCACACATACACTTGGGCCAGTGCCCACACATCCATACACACACATGTGTACACTCATCACACAAACACACAATGATAAAAATGGTACAACCCGCTGGACTAATGGGTAGATCAGACATTAGCTAAGTCGTAGCCATGAGACCCTCTTCTTAACTTCTCACATCTTAGTTATTAATCCATTTCTACAACAGCTTAAATCATGGGCAGTGAGGTCCCAAAACGTAGCGGATGTGGTGTCAAGGAGTTGAACTAGTTCACACGCAGTGACGACTCCTTGATGAAACTGAAACTGAAAGTGAATTGCTATGTTTCTGGAACAGCCTGGTGTTGTCGACCTACTCGACAAACTGATAGTCTAGATTTCAAAACGGAGTGACTGAGGGCGGAAAATGAAGCAAAGTTTAGAAAGCGAGGTGGTTTAAAAATCCCCCCAAGGGCCCTAGCCAAACAAAGCCGGAAAAAGAAAATGCTATTGACCTCAGGGGTCTTCTTCAATAACATCTAGGACAGTAGAACAAGAACACAAAGCCACTGTCTTTTCATATTTGGCACCGGAACAGCCCTGCCAAAATGTTATTGTTTTGCCTGAAGAAAAACCAAGGGCGAAATCCATTGTGCTTGCCCTGTGCATTGTTTGTCTTTCCCCCTTGGCGTCCCCCCCCCCCCCTTTTTTTTTCTAAATGTTGAATCGAATGAAACTTTTCCGTCGCGGGGTTTCCCGTAATAACCTTAAAGGGTAGACAATGCTTTGATTAAATAGGGAAGGAAGTGCGAAAGTTCTGCCCACATTGAAACTAAAAGAAACATTTTTGACTACAGGAGATTGGAGGTATACCATAATGTATTTGTAAAAGTGGGTGCTTGAAAAACCGTCCCCAATATGTTTATAAATGCCTCTCTCTTTCTCGGGGAAAACATAAACAGTTGTATGCAGGGTACGTAAAATTTGATGCAGACAGGCTTAAATCTGGGGCCATTTAAAAGGGTTTGTGTGTGTGTGTTGTGTGTTGTGTGCGCGCGCGCGCGTACAAATCATATTTACCATAAAAGGGGAGGTGGCAGAACAGGGGAGGGGAAGGTCAGAGTGGCTTAATTTTTGTATGGTTGTGCAAGTCCATGCCGTGGGCATGCACGCATCTGGCTGATTTGTCGGTAATTTTTCTCTTCTCTGCATTTGTCTTATAGCTAAACCCAAATTTTTTTCCCATGTCCCCTGAGGAAACCAATCACGCATAGCATGAAGTTTTAAATTAAAACTTGTGGCAGATCACAGTGCGTATTTTTTTACCCCCTTCCCCCATTTTTCGTCCCGTTTAAACCAAAAATTTTACGTGTCCAAAAACCCAAACTATTTTTGGGACAAATTTTCCTGTATGGTATTTCTCTCTTACAGTGTAACAACATATAATTTATATATATATATTATATATATATATAAAAAACAAACTAAAAATTCCAAGGGTAAGTCCCCACCCTTCCAGCAATTTTCAGGCAGCTTTGGGGTTTGCATTTACTGCAAAAATTGAATTAAAACAAAAATTGCTCTTATGTCTTGATTGAAAAATAAAGGGGGGATGCATTATATTGCATGGAATGATTTTGCCTAACTAAAATTGTGCTTGATGGGTGAATGGGGAAAAAAAAAATAAAGCTTCCAAAAGAGCTTTTTCAAAGCTTTTTCCCCAAAGGGGGGAAAACCCCCAAAGGGGGGAAAACTCCTAAAATAAACTCCTGGTCTATCCCCTATTTCGAAACTTTGGGGGTTTTTCCCCCGTGCCGCGGAAAGTGGGAAATTTTTACTCCCCTGCCTTTTCTTTAAAAAGGGAAAGCAACCCCGAAAAGGTTTGGGTGCAAACCCATTGTTTGTTGGTTTTTAAAAACAACCAAAGGTGCCCTCTAAGAAGAAAAAAAAAATCATAAAAGAGCAAAAACAAGCTACATTTTCTTGTGAAAAGTAGAAAATATAAAAAGATATCCTCTAAGACACAAGTGCTGAGGGCAAGTTCTTGGAATGAATCCGCAAGGGACTAAAATACAACAAACTAATAAATTCCAAGGATAAGTACCGCACCGTTCCAGCAACTTACAGAGCAGCTTGGTGTTGCAATGACTGCAAGAAATATTGAATTATAAACAAAGCTTGCTCTTATGTCTTAGATTGAAGAAATAAGGGAGATAGCATTCATATCTGCAGTGGTAGATGATTCTGCCTAACTAACAGTATGTCCTTTTAAAACTGAAAAGGCAGAGGGAGTCAATTACCACTTTCCGCGGTCACTGAGGAGAAACCACCAAGTTTCGAAATATCGGTATATGACCAGGAGTTATATGTTAGTGAGTTTCCCTCCTACTGTCCTAGGGGATTGGCGCCACCAAGGATTAACCTAAGCCCACAGAAAAGTCATGAGAGATACAACCATAGCCAGCAACATACCGGATCGGCCGGGGCCGGTTACCAACGACCGCGCTTCCCACTGACAAGCACCAGGGTGGAAGTGAAAAGTCAGCTACTGGGGCAAAGACATCATACAAGCTGCCAACTGAGAAAATTACCATTGGAACCTGGAATGTTCGTACACTCCATCAGTGCGGCAAAGTAAAAGAACTAGAGCACGAGCTGAGACGTTACCAATGGGACATTGTGGGTATGTCGGAAGTAAGATGGACAGGCTTTGGAGAAGCAATCACAGAGGAAGGACACAAGATGTGGTACAGTGGCGAAGAGTCACTACATGAAAAAGGCGTAGCTTTCATCGTACGCAAAGAAATCACTGGATGCATCTTGAGCTGCACACCTGTTAACAGCAGAATCATCAGCATTCGTGTGTCAGCCAAACCAAAGAACATCAACATCATACAGGTGTATGCTCCAACTACCAGCCACGAAGATCAGGCGGTGGAAGAATTCTACGAGAAAGTAGAAGACACCATCAGAAAAGCCCCCAAGAAAGCATCATCATAGTTCAGGGGGACTTCAACGCCAAAGTCGGCCCAGATGCCTACAAAGACTGGGCTGGAAACAGTGGGTCAATACGGCACGGGGAAACTAACGACAGGGGACTTGCCTTCTGGAGTTTGCCTGCACCCAAAAGCTCACCATTGCCAACACCCTTTACCCCCACAAACTGTCAAGAAGAACAACCTGGCATGCGCCGAACGGAATGACTCACAACCAGATCGACTTTGTCCTCACTCCGCGGCGCTTCAAATCAAAACATCAATAAAGCAAAGACGAGGACATACCCCGGAGCTGATATAGGCAGCGACCACGATCTCGTGCTGCTCACAATGAAGATCAAATTGAAGAAAAAGTACCAACCTGCGCAGCCACGCATCAGTTTGACTGGAGAAGTTAAAAGACCCAGAGATAGAAGAGGCATTCCAGGCACAGCTCGGGGGGCGGTTCGCGGCACTCAACCTCCTGGACAATGACATCAACGACCTCACAAACAGCTTCAATGAGGCCGTCTGCGAAACAGCAGAGGAGGTACTTGGGCGACAGAGGAAGAACACCAAGCATGGATCTCAAACGACATCCTTGACCTCTGCGACCAAAGAAGATCACTGAAGAATACGAAAAATTCCAGCCCTGAACAAGCCGCACAGTATCGAAAAAACCAACAACCTTGTAAAGAAGGAAATGATTGAAGCCAAAGAACAATGGATCAATAATCAGTGCGAGAACATCGAGAAAGGCATGGAAAAGGGAACAGCAAACATGCCTTCACCACACTGAAAAACCTCACCAAGACGCAGCAAAACAGATCGTCAGTCATCGAGGATACCTCAGGCGAGCTGCTGACAGAAAGCTCCGCTGTTTTGAACAGATGGACACAGTACTGCCAAGAACTTTACAACTACCCTATACAGCCAGACGACAGTCTGTTTCAAGGGGACTCAACACCATCAAGGGAATCCTCACCACTACCAGTGATGAGAGAAGAAGTGGAAGAAGCCATCGGCAGCCTTCCGGCAGGGAAATCACCTGGAGCAGACAATATTCCAGCAGAGCTGCTCAACATGGAGGGAAGGAATTGGTCACTCTAGTAACATCGATTTGTCAGAAGATCTGGGAGACAAAACAGTGGCCCACAGAATGGACTCAATCACTCGTCATCCCCCTGCCAAAAAGGGAAATCTACGCCAATGCCAGAACTACAGAACAATAAGTCTCATTAGCCACACCAGTAAAATCATGCTCAGAGTCATCTTGAATCGACTGAAGAAAGAGGCGGAAGAACACCTGGCGGAAGAACAAGCTGGATTCAGGGCAGGCAGAAGCACAGTAGAACAGATCTTCACCTGCGGATACTGATGGAGAAACATCTGCAACCATCAGAGAGACCTGTTCCACAACTTCATTGACTTTAGGAAAGCGTTTGACAGGGTGTGGCACAAGGGTCTGTGGCAAGTGCTCAGAAAGTTTGGCATAGAGGAGGGTCTCGTCCAAACCATCCAGGCGCTGTATAACACCGCCAGCAGCGCAGTCCTCCTCAACAACCAGATAGGGGACTACTTCAAGACCACAGTTGGAGTCCGTCAAGGCTGCCTGCTATCTCCCGTACTGTTCATCTCTTCCTGGAAAATATCATGCGTGAAACCCTCCATGACTTCCACTCCACTGTCTCCATCGGAGGAAGAATCATCAATAATCTGAGGTTCGCAGATGACATCGACCTGATGGGAGGCAGCAACAAAGAACTACAAGACCTGACAAAGAGACTGGAAGAAAGGGCAGGTGCATATGGAATGGAAGTGAGCACAGAAAAAAGCAAAGTCCTGGTCACAGCACAACCAACACCCATGCTGAAATCTACATGAACGGACAACAGCTTGAAGAAGTGGGCGCTTTCAAATACCTTGGCGCCACTCTCACCAAAGACGGTCGCTCTACAAACAGAAATCAAGACCAGACTAGCGATCGCAAACAGCAGCAATGGCAAAGCTAAACAAGATCTGGAAGAGCAGGGAGATCAGCTTTCCTACAAAGATGAAGCTGTACAAGTCCCTGGTGCTGTCCATCCTGCTGTATGGCTGCGAAAGCTGGACCATGACAGCAGAGACCACCAAGAGAATCAGACGTTTGAAACTAAATGCTTCAGGCGCTTGCTCGGGATCTCTTGGCAAGACCGGAAGACAAACGACCTTGTGAGGAGCCAAATAACATCACTTGCAGGCCCCCAAGAACCCCTCTTGGCAACAGTCAAGAAGAGGAAGCTGTCGTGGTTCGGGCATGTCATACGCCACAATTCATGCCCAAAACAGTCATCCAGGGCACGCTGGAAGGCGGCAGACGAAGGGGACGACAAGCCAAATGCTGGATGGACAACATCAAGAATGGACCAGGATGGATGGCCCTACGCTGATGCGACAGGCAGAGGACAGGGCCGGATGGCGGTGCCTGGCTTCGAGAGTGTCTCTCATCTCTCCTCTACGCCCATCATGGGCAAGAGAATGATGATGATGATGATGATGAGTTTCCCTCCTATTGGAGGATGTCTCCCCTTGGAGAATATAAGCTTGCTGAAGGCTCATTTTGAGAAGCATTTATTTTATTTTTCCCCATTCACCCACTCAAGCACATACTGTTAGTTAGGCAGAATCATCTACCACTGCAGATATGATGCTATCTCCCTTATTTCTTCAATCTAAGACATAAGAGCAAGCTTTGTTTATAATTCAATATTTCTTGCAGTCATTGCAACACCAAGCTGCTCTGTAAGTTGCTGGAACGGTGCGGTACTTTTCCTTGGAATTTATTAGTTTGTTGTATTTTAGTCCCTTGCGGATTCATTCCAAGAACTTGCCCTCAGCACTTGTGTCTTAGAGGATATCTTTTTATATTTTCTACTTTTCACAAGAAATGTAGCTTGTTTTTGCTCTTTTATGATTTTCTTTTGCTTCTTAGATGGCACCTTTGGTTGGTTTTTGAAAACTCAACAACATTACTACGGTATTGCACACCAACCTTTTCTGGGATTGCATTCCTTTAAAACTGAAAAGGCAGAGGAGTCAAATTACCACTTTCCGCGGTCACTGAGGAGAAACCACCAAGTTTCGAAATATCGGTATATGACCAGGAGTTATATGTTAGTGAGTTTCCCTCCCTATTGGAGGATGTCTCCCCCTTGGAGAATATAAGCTTGCTGAAGGCTCATTTTGAGAAGATTTATTTATTTTTCCCCATTCACCCACTCAAGCACATACTGTTAGTTAGGCAGAATCATCTACCACTGCAGATATGAATGCTATCTCCCCTTATTTCTTCAATCTAAGACATAAGAGCAAGCTTTGTTTATAATTCAATATTTCTTGCAGTCATTGCAACACCAAGCTGCTCTGTAAGTTGCTGGAACTGTGCGGTACTTATCCTTGGAATTTATTAGTTTGTTGTATTTTAGTCCCTTGCGGATTCATTCCAAGAACTTGCCCTCAGCACTTGTGTCTTAGAGGATATCTTTTTATATTTTCTACTTTCACAAGAAATGTAGCTGTTTTTGCTCTTTTATGATTTTCTTTTGCTTCTTAGATGGCACCTTTGGTTGGTTTTTTGAAAACTCAACAAACATACTACGGTATTGACCACCACCTTTTCTGGGATTGCATTCCTTTTAAAACTGAAAAGGCAGAGGAGTCAAATTACCACTTTCCGCGGTCACTGAGGAGAAACCACCAAGTTTCGAAATATCGGTATATGACCAGGAGTTATATGTTAGTGAGTTTCCCTCCCTATTGGAGGATGTCTCCCCCTTGGAGAATATAGCTTGCTGAAGGCTCATTTGAGAAGCATTTATTTTATTTTTCCCCATTCACCCACTCAAGCACATACTGTTAGTTAGGCAGAATCATCTACCACTGCAGATATGAATGCTATCTCCCTTATTTCTTCATCTAAGACATAAGAGCAAGCTTTGTTTATAATTCAATATTATATATATATATATATATATATATATCACCCCAGTATGTCAGAGTGTAGCTGATGTACACTTCAGTAACTGAACGACGGCAGTATTGACAATTCCATTCATTGTTTCCATTCATTGTTTATGTGGAGACTGTGGTTCTACACAGCCTCCATCAACAAAACACAGTATGCCGTACAGGGCCATCTTTCAGAAAAGTGCAAAATAGAGAATCTGTTCAGCACTATTCCAAAGAGAAGTACACGTGTGTCATC
>CM031603.1:21797864-21810364 GCA_018398815.1 Conus ventricosus | reverse complement strand
ACACACACACACACACGCACACACGCACGCACGCACGCACGCACGCACGCATACACACACACACACACACACACACACACACACACACACACACACACACACACACACACACACACACACACAGAAAGGAAACAGTTTCTTGAAACTACAAAACAAAGCTCCAGCATATCCGCAAATAGACATTGCATACGGGACAGCGAGAGTCTACCTGAACAATGTACACCGTGTCTCCCTATTTGGTCGCCAGAATACAACGAACACCATGAGTGCTGTAAATGATGCAAAGAGGAAAAGGTGCACAGATTTTCCGGAACAAAAATGGGTGAGAGGACAGCAAAGATAAAGAAAATGAGACGACAGAAATGAACATAACCCACATGGATAAAGGCAGAAAGAAAAGGGGTAACTGCAATGAGAAAATCAGAAGTGCAGTGTCTGGCAGACAGGTATGCAGTTGATACTAAAAGAAGGTCTACGTTATGGTAGAAACAGAATATGAAAGCATGGCAGAGCAGTAACTACTACGTAATAGAAGGAGTTTGCTCTGGTTCAGCGATGGCTCACTTTCAATTCGTTTAATATGTTTAAACACTTAGGTGCGTACACGCACACATATACACACAAGCACGCACACGCGCGTGCGCGTACACACACACACACACACACACACACACACACACACACACACACACACACACACACACACACACACACATGCTTAATGCATATACGAACATCATGCAGACACACATGCACTCACACATACACTTGGGACAGTGCCCACAAATCCATACACACATATGTGTACACCCATCACGCACACATAACAATGGCACAATCAATGTTATGTAGGTTCATACAGTCTTAGCAGCGCGTTGGACTAATTCTTTAGGTCAGACATTTGCTAAGTCGTAGCCATGAGACCCTCTTCTTCAACTCTGACATCTTAATTATTAATCAGTTTATCCAACAGCTTTAAATCATGCGCAGTGAGGTCTGAAAACTTAGTAGATGAGGTGTCGAGTATATGGAGAATAGGTGAAACGCCGTGACGACTCCTTGATGAAACTGAAACTAAATTGATATGAGTTAAACCCAGTCACGAGTAGTATGAAGTTAAGTTACCCAACTTGTGGTATAATCAGATTCAGAAGTGTAAGGATGAAGTGTAACTGAACACATTTTTGTACATTAGCGTAGGTAGTTCGCCAAGAGAAATGAGTCTTGATATTCTTTGTTACTTCAGACAGCTCTCTCTCTCTCTCTCTCTCTCTCTCTCTTTCAAATGGACTGACGTCCTGTGCACAGATGCAAGTGGTCAGCTGTCTGGTTAGACTACTTTTTTCACGTGCAGTTTGATGCAGCCAACAGCCAATTTTCGGCGACCGTATGAAGTTGTTTGTGTGTATTTTTTAATGTGCTGAATGGACACAAGTTAAAATGATTTGTAGCTTTCTTTTGATGCAACCCATGGCAAAATTCGTGTGGCAGGTAAATATAGACTTACTGAAGCGTGTTGTCTTAATCCCTCAAGCATGATTTTTTTTTTTTTTTTTTTTTTTTTTTTTTCTCTGTGCCACCTCTGAGACAGTACACCCACGCCGCTCATTCCGAGGCCCTGTCCACAGCCACAGCCCGGTCGCCCCCGCCGCAGCCCCGGCACCGGCAATCCACAGGGAGCAGTCAATGTCAAGCCGTCAAGAGACAACCCACCGGAGTAGACACTGCACTGCTGCCGAGTCACTTCGGTGGTGTTCAGTGGCGCCTGTTTTGATCTAACATACGCAGGACACCACCTACTAAGCCCCCCACTGACGACAATGATTGCTTAGTCGCGGAGCCGGCGTGAGTGAGCTCTCCCTCCGGAGGGCGCCACCACGTCCGTCCAACGACAGCCCCCATGGACTCGCCGATTCCGGTGACCCAGACGGAACCAATCCAAGACCACAGACGTGGAGAGGACATCGAAACTGAGGTCACCATGAGAGCAAGGCATGAAGGGCCACAAAATTTGTGACTTTTTTTATGCTGATCGATGAGAATGAGTATGATTAAGATGATGCTACGGATTTCCATTTCGGTCTGAGACTACATGACAGGGCTGTACTCTACGCTTCCTTTCATAATATATCCCGGCGTCAGCCAGGCCCGAGAGATACAGACACCTGCAGCGTTGGTCAGGAAATTTGAGCAACACTCTCAGAAACGCATCTATTAAGTAGATGAAACTCGACTGTGTGGTCCCAGTCTTCCCACCTGAGTCCGCAGAAAACTCAACTCTGGGTAGGAGCCGGTCGGGGCAGAAAAACCCACATGACTGATGGGATTCGAACCCACGACCTCCCAGCCGGGAGTCCGAGACGCTAACCACTTCGCCACGGCGGCTGGTCCTCAAGCATGATAGCCCCAACGCTAAGCTGTGACCCAAGGGATCGCTGCGGGTGTTCTTCAGCTGGTCACTTAGCTTGGTCACAGACTCCATACTGCTGTCTCAGCGCCTGCTAATTAGCAACAGATGAAGCATAGGGCCTGTGGCGTCTCTGGTGTCTTGTCATCATCATCTGGCCACTTCGCAAAAGTTGACCCTTCCTTCTTGGTTGGTACCTTCCTCGTCTGTGTGTGTGTGTGTGTGTGTGTGTGTGTGTGTGTCCTGGGTGAGTAAGTAAGCCTCAGGCCAGCACGTCCACGACCCTCTGTTGTGCCTTTTCAGCCACTTTCTTCTCAGTGTTCACCTCCTCGCACATCCACCAAACACATTATGTGCACTGTTAATCTGCACAGCAAAGGCAAGGCTCTCCTTGATTTGAGAAAACATGCAACGTCTCAGTCAGACCACCGATAAGATTCAACTCCGATCAACAACAACAACAACAACAACTACAACAACAACAAGAACACAAACAACACAACAACAGAATTCGAGTATCTTCCAGCAGAAAGCGTCTGTGTCACGGAAAGAATAGTCTACGGGAAGCAACTCTTCCTGGGCCGGGGGTTTTTGAGTGACGTTTATCTCCCTTGGCCGAATCCTCCGTCAACGCGATCGTTGATTATTGATTGAAATATTTTTTTTTCTGACTGTAAATTTCTAGTTTGTGGTTAGTGAATTATTGTTTTAGTTTGTTTTAGTTGTTGAATTCATGTTTTGTTGTATGGTTAGTTACAAATTGTTTAGATGCTAATGGTTAGGATGGACTTGTGATGTAGGAAAAAGGTTGGTTGGCTTGTCCCATTATGAGATTTTGCATAGGGGGACAGGGTGAGAGTTGGAAGGATTATTTCATTGTTTTTTTTTTATTTACTTGAGTAGGTTGTTATCTCCCCTATTCTTGGGAGATGGTTTAGTCTTTTGGAATGACTTCTTGAGTCGGATGGGTTTTAGGGAACTCACAAGCTGACAGAGCTGTTGTTTTCTTGTTCAAGTGGATGTTGGTCCATGTTAGATTTAGTCTTGGTGTGAAATCTGGTGTTTGGAACACTGTTGGTTGTTCAGTGCCAGGATTCCGAGACTAAGGGATACTTTTTGTGGAGGTGTTGCGTTTCACTGGAGAGACTAAGGGGAAATGTTTTTTTTTTCTTTCTTGCTAGTATATGAATTTGCGGACAGTGAGGAAACATAGGTGCTGAAGTATTATTTTCTTGGTATAGTTTGGCTAGTGTATATTGATGGAAGAGAGGTTGGAGTATAGAATTATTTTGAGGCATTTCGTAAATTTTTTGTTGTTGTGTGGGAGAGAATATTCCCTTTGTATTTGGTTCCTGTCTGAGCCACTGAATTGAGGCTCGGACGGGGACGGGGGGGGGGGGGGGGGGGGGGGGGGGAATTATGTGACAAGAGGGGAAAACCAGGATACTCTTGTCCAGATTCAGCTAGACTTGGAGCAACTGTTCCAGCAAGACGTGGAGGGAGGACTGCGTCTGGTGGACTGGAAGCCTGCGGCCAGGACTTGTGGGCTCCCAATTTTCAGCTGGCAGCTGACCAGACGTCGGTTCGTCATTGGCAGTTGGCTACCTGGGTGTCTGAGGGGCTAGACTGAGGCAGCTCTGGACACTCCATTCTGCTTGAGGGACATTTGCACTGGCAGACGAGTACAATTCTTTAAACTCCACCCCCCCCCCCCCCAAAAAAAAAAAATTAACAAAAAAAACAAAAAAAACAACAGTGGCTGTGATGAGTGAACCTGTAACAGGGGCTCTGATCTAGGTTGTCAGTTGGACTTGAAAATAAAGAAAAGACACTGGGGTGATTAATTTTTAGAATTTAGAGTTCGGGTGTGTGAAGGTAGTTGTAATTTTTAAAAGAAATTTCGAGAAAAGAAGTCATTTAAAAATCTTTTGAATTGTTAATCGGGTTGGTCTATTTTGTTTGGCTTTATTACTTGTATTATTTGTTGGGAGATGCGTTGTGGCATTGGTTGATGTGGAAAAGTTGGGACATTAGCACAACTGCCAGGTTGAGGCAAGAAAACTCGATAGAAGTCGATGTTGCACCAGCTAGAACCCCTAGATAATCTGAGCTAGACTGGTGGCATGAGTCTGAAACGGTTAACAAAAGCCAACCAAGCCATTCCAGCAGTGAGACGTGTTCTGGTGGTGACGGTGGTGGTGGTGGTGGTATTGTAACAAGCAAGTCTTAGATATTTCTGACACTGCTTGTATTATTTTAAAAGACTACCGGCCACCATGACTGATGGCAACAAAGGCAATGATGAGAACGAGGACGACAACAACAGTGGTCTTGTTTATACATGTCATTGCTGTGTGTTGGTGTTGTGTTAGTGGGTGAGTATCTTCGCCATTTTCTGTGATGAGTGCTGTAAGATATGCACTTGTGAGCCGATGCTAATTTTGCAAATGCTTGGGTCTTTCTATATCCACCCCTCGCCCTTTTTTCTTAAACATAATTTTGACATTATCTGAATAGCTGAATCATAACCCGCCTTCAACATATGGGCATGTTCATTTTCACAGCTCCATTCTGTACACCTGGATAACGAGTAACTGCTTAGACCCAACGAAAAAAGTGCTCGTTCACAATTGGTGACAATTTGTTCTGCAGCAGACATGAATACGTGGCTGCCCCTACAAAATGTCACCCAGGTCAACAATCTGTATGAGGATGACGTTTTGTACTATAATGGTGGCATGGCAGCATTCTGAACAGGGATGATATTGTGTGTCGGGGGACATTTTGTGCTGCATGATGTATGGCCTACACCACGATGAGCGTTTATCAGGTGACTGTGCGCACATTTTCAGTCGGGCTACGATTGGGTGACTGTGCGCACATTTTCAGTCGGGCTACGATCGGGTGACTGTGCGCACATTTTCAGTCGGGCTACGATCGGGTGACTGTGCGCACATTTTCAGTCGGGCTACGATCAGGTGACTGTGCGCACATTTTCAGTCGGGCTACGATCAGGTGACTGTGCGCACATTTTCAGTCGGGCTAAGATCGGGTGACTGTGCTGGCCACGGCAGTATAGGAATGAACTGCGGTCACTTCCATTTTTCCATTTCACAAGCCTTGTGCAAGGAGGCATTGTCTTAGTGGAAGAAGTATTGCATGGCAGGAAATGGTCATTGAATAAATGGGTGGGGATAGTCTTGTAGCATCTGAACGAACCTCTGTAGTTCACACACACACACACACACACACACACACGCGCGCGCGCTCTCTCTCTCTCTCTCTCTCTCTCTCTCTCTCTCTCTCGCTTCACACACACACACACACACAACGGGCAATGGATATAGCATGTATGCATACACAAGTTTTTGCACACTTGAGTGTGTGACATTAATGGTATTAACGTCTTTAATGCCTGCGAGTTGTATCCCTTTTCAACTCCTGTATGCCAAAGCAAACGCTGAATTTCTCTTTAATCCTTCTGCCGAGAGAACAGTTCCCAGCCAACGTAAAACGAGCCAATTAACACGCTGTATAGATGTAACCAAGACGTAAACTAGTAAACTTCCATCATTTTATCCTCCACGTGGCTATGGAGTGAACATAGTACTTGGGCCACTCCTTCCATGTGGAGAGTGACCATTTATCGCCCCCTTTCATTTCATGGCCAGCCCACAGACCGTGTCGGTCAATTGTCAACAGACTTGGTGCTAAAGCAAGAACCAATGAAATCCGCCCTCTTTCCTTGTGCAAGCTATACAAGTGAGCTGTGATTGTGGCTCGTAGCCAGTGTCTGAACACACTTGACAAGAGCGGAAAACTCCATGGCCAATGAGATTCCTTTGTGCTGCCCTTGGGTCGTGTATAATTAATATAAATGGATCAGCAAGATGACTGAAGTGGGTTGACACACTGCCACCCTACCATTGATTGAGAACTTGTGTGATAAACTCGGTATAACCAAGACACCTATTGAGGCAAATGACAATACTGAAACTGCTACAAACGTAATGCGTAGTGACAATAACAATGATACTTGTATCATTAATAGCAATTGGAAAATGTTATGATAGTAATGAAAACAATAATAATAAAAATAATGACAATGTAAAAAAAATGATGGGCATAATGAACATTATTATCATTGTTATGATTAAGGCATGTGCAACATGTAATACACACGAACATTTTAAAGCAAAGTTATACTTTTCTTAGATGACACGCACACACACACACACATGCTCATGCACTTGCAAACACACACGCATATAAACATACATGCGTACACACACACACACACACACACACACACACACACGTAAATCACGTTTCAACTCGTTTATTGATCCATTTTCCCGTCAAGCAGAATACAAAAGGGCAACAAAAACCATATTCCATTCCTGGAAAAAGAAAGGCAAGTTACTCTGCACTTTTGATAGGAACGCAAATCCCCAGAGTTCTCCCACTTCCAATAATGATCCAAGTTGCTCTGGCAAGAAGACCTCTTGCGTAGGTTTCCTGAATTAAACGATTTTCATCAGAAACTAATACAAATTTTCATCTGAAAAAAGTCCATTAAAACATAACCACAAAACTATGTTCATATGAAATTCTACCACATAAAAAAAAACAAAAACAAACAAAAAAAACCATGGTGTACGTGAGCACGTGTCTGCTCTTCTTTACTCAATTACAAGTTGCCTATTCACAAGACAATGAAGTACAAGATTCGATTCCCTTACTTGGACAGGTCCTCAACAGCTATGGCATCTTCTCTCGGCGACAATTGTGCTCTTGATCTGACAAAGGCTTCTCAAGATATCCTCTGTCAGAATTTAAAAAAAACAAAACCTGCTGCCGGTGCTCTTTCTGTTTTCAAAATCCATCTGTCGAGAATAATTTCCCTCGCACCCTTGGACATTCAACTCTTTTGCAGGTTGTTTTTCCCAATGTAATCCGAAAACGCACTTTTCATCTTAAAACCCTTCAACTCTTTATCCTGGCCCGTTTTGCATCGATTTACCCGCTTCAATAACAGTCTTACTGTGCCTGCATATGCTTGTCTGTGTGCGTGCTAGCGTGCATACACTCTCTCTCTCTCTCTCTCTCTCTCTCTCTCTCTCTCTCTCTCTCTCTCTCTGTAGTGGGATAGGAGGAACGGGAGGAGTGCACTTGTGCATGTGCGCGGGCATGTGTGCAAGTTCTGTGTGTGTGCGCGCGTGCGCACGCTTGTGTGTGTGCGCCACTGTGAGTAGAGAGCAGCAGCATGGGAAGTGCGAAGGGAGGTCCGTGAGAGGTGGGGGGGGGGGGGGGGGGGGAAGGGGATTACAAGGGTTGCCATATGACGTCGGCCGTGTGCGAGTGCTTGACCAACTCTGGCTACTGTTGGTGCTGTCTGTGCTGTATCTTTTCCTCGTGTTGCCTTATTTTTTCGATAGTTTTGTTTTCCCTTAGGTTACTTTCTGATGTCATTTTGTTATAACCACCCCCTCAATGTTGCCGTTTCATATAGTATGGTACACGTTTGGGGATATATAAGCGCAGACAAAAGCACATGATGATGGTGATGATGATGCACATATGTTCCACAGCACAGCAATTAAGTGAATCACAAAGAAATGAAAGATAAACACGCACACACACACACACACACACACATACACATACACACACGCTAGCATTGCACAAGGTAACTGGATACGCTATATACACTGACTCATTAAAGAGAAATCTTACATTGATAATATATATACACCCTGTGGATTCAATTCAACACTCTGGCTTGCAGTTATGGAAAAAAAATTCTGATCAGATCACATTTATTCACATTTCATTTGAGCGAAAGCGTCTCAAAGTAATAAATGCAAGAATATGAAGCCCTGAAGAAAAAGCGTACATGACTGTTCTTTCCAGAAAAAAAATAATTTGCTTTCATCCTACGGACAATTTCAAACGCCACTTGCTAATATCAAGGCATGCGTTTTTACATTCAAATGATATAAACAAAACTCGCAAACAAAACCCGACTGACATGTGAATGTTTAGTGGAGTGATCGCACTCGTTTAAGTTTCATCACTATGCCTTCATATACCACTGAAATTAAAGAATTTTCGCGATTCATATGACCTGGAAAAATGTCTTGATAGGCAACACCTAAATCCAAGTCACGGTGCACATCTGCAAGTCGTACTTTACAGAAAACCAAATAGTATAAGGAAAATGCATACCCTCCACAGATTTGGAAGAAAAAAAGATACCCCGTAAACTCAACAATTCTGAAGCTATACTGTGCTCAAAAAGACATGCACATTTTTTCGCTGAAAATATTGAGGAAAATGTTGAAAAAAACATGCCCCGTATAGCAGGGGACTCTGTCCAGTGTGAATAGTCGTACATAATGAATAGACGTAACAGTAGATTGATGTCTTATTTCTTCTGTGGTTGTAATATTTTGAATGCTAAATGACGCATGAAATGACTGAAATAAAAATATGCGTTTCTTTTTGTGCATAGCATAGTAATAAGAATCGCATTAGATTGATGTCTTGCTGGTCAGGGAGATTACTGACGCCGTCACCTTAACTTTTTGCCATAAATCAATAGTCAAGTCGTGCTTCTCAAAAAATCGATTTTTTTGAAAATGCATATGAAAATTCTTAGATGTCGTCAGTATATCTAATGGAAAATACGCACATCCACTGGTAACATTATAAAACGGACCATCACAACTTTGAAGTAAAGGCATTGTCAGGACAAACCACACAAACGAAATAAGCAAACACCAGAGTCGGCGATCTTGAAAGATTATATAAATCTGACGTAATCATGCACATTCTGTTTCAACACAGTGAAAATGAAGTACTGATCATATTCATTAATTCAGACTAAATAAAGAAAAATAAAACAAAAGCAAATATATACAAATATGGTGTCAAGAACATTCACCAAGAATAAAGATAAAGCAATCATTATTTGGAGAGAAAAAAATCGCAGTTTCTACCCATTTTCGAAAATCTGTAAAATATAACGAGAATTCATTATTTAGTACCACACAAGCCGGCAGATATTTTATTTGAGACGACCATAAACTTGTATCTGATTAAAGAAAGGCAAACGGGGCAAAGATACTTTCGAGGTGTATTATTCACTGGCCATTAGATGACCTCCAAAGTCGGCTGAGGTTTAAATACCAGGAACCTTAACGTTGGTTTTTCTTTGTTTTTCGAATTTTGACGCTGATGGCAGTTCCCTTAACATTAGTCAAGATTGCTAAGAGCGAAGATCAACATGGCTCATAGATATCTATTTATCTATTCGTCTCTATATCTATAGCCACTGCAAAGTTGGTTGATATGGGGCTGCATACACTAAACAACACGTTCCTCTGCTTTGTGACCTTGAGCCAAGGTCCATATCAATGAATCTGGTTGTTTTTAAATATACGTACAGCTTATGCAAACTCTTTTCGGTTGTTTTGAGAATGTAAGTGGCACTAAAAAAAATTGCTCGACTTTGTGACCCTCAATAAACACCGAAGTCATCTTCTTGACTGTTTGCCATTTTTTTTTCATTCTTTTGTGCGAGCCACGATACAGATTTTGATTATTATGCTCTTTACCATTTAGGAACCATTTCCTAATAAGACCCTCATCTTCTCTCTCTTCTTTCACACACACACACACACACACACACACACATGCGCTCGAGCACACACACACATACACGGACACACACAGAGACGCGCAAAAGCATGTAATGAACAAGTAATGAGCACTAAGATACAACGTCTACCAGCATGTATGATAACATTGTGTATCAACATCAGTGCACAGAGTTGTACAGATCACCCTCGGGTCTGGCAGAGTCCACTGTGGCGTTCCTTGACCACTCCACTCCTGAAACTCCCCCTTGGTGGGTGACAAAGGGCACGTGCCCAAACTAATCCCCACCCCCTTCTCCAGGAATGAATCCAGACTGACCTCCTGCCCCCCCACCGCCCGCCCCCAATCTTGTTCCAAGATAACTTTTCTCCGTCAAAATTCTCTAACGATTAAACACATCATTCAAAATTTATAAGGAATTTGAAATAAATGCATCAGTTAACAAGGACAAATTACAAGACAAAACGCAATGCGTGGTGACCGCTTAGGTCTTCTTGAGGCAAGACAAACAATATTCAGGACAATGAAAACAATAAACGAGCAATCATTTATCTTCTCAATTCGGCATAAGACAGGCATTGAATTCTGCTGAATCTTATCTTGCATTGCATTGGAGAAGTGATTGTTCTTTTTTGTTTTCATTGTCTTGAATGTTGTTTTCATCTTGCCCGAAGAAGACCTAAGAGGTCGAAACGCGTTGAGTTGTCTTGTAATTTGTGTGTTCCAGTTAACTGGCGGATTTACTTTAAATTCTCTCTCTCTCTCTCTCTCTCTCTCTCTCTCTCTCTGTTTTCACAATAACTGTGCATTGCGGGCTTCGAAGGCTTTCGTATGAATGTGTGTGTGTGCAGTGTGTGTGCGTGCGAGTGTGCACGCGTGCGTGAATGAGTGTGCAGTATGTCTGTACGCGCGTGCGTGAATGAGTGTGTGGGTGTGTGCATGAACGAGTGTGTGTGTGTGTGTGTGTGTGCATGAATGAGTGTACACTGTGTGCATGTGCGCGCGCACGTGTGTTTGTGTGTGTGTGTGTTCGTTCGTTAGATGAAGGCGAATGGTCGGGGCTTTATCATCTCGGAGCAGACAGTTGTGAGTTTGAATCGAAACCGCTCGTGGAGTTGGATTTCTAGCCTTCAAAACACTGTCTGTCCACCCAGCAGTGAATGGGTACCCGATTCATATCAGGGAAGGTAAAGGCGGCTGACGGAGAGGGGGTGGTCTCCACCTTCCATCATGCCTTACTCCGGACACCGATTCTGCAATATTTCATTGCCCCCACGGCCATCCCGCTATGGTGGTTTCCATTTTTGTTTTAATCTTGTAATCTGATAATGGAATTAAAAACATTCCCACAAAACAATGAATATGAACTTTGGATTCAGCTCTCAACCTGAACAGACTGCCAAGGAATTCTGATAAACAGCACCTAATCTAAATATATTAAACACCATGTTCTAAACAATTCCAACTGTATTACACTCAAAAATGAAGAACTGTGAAGCAGGCCTAAACAAACATGACCCAAAGCGTAGGAATGAAGCAGATAAACCTCTGCACAGTTTTCGTCCACATAAAACACCTCGCACTGCGCTCACGTATCCACATGAAAGGAATCCCACGATATGCAAATAAGGCTATACAGACACGTCCCACGTCGTGAAAGAAATCCTATTATCAGTCGTAAATTTTAAAGTAACTAAAAGACTTGTCTGGGACGTAAGGGGTTTTGGGGAAGACATCCTCCAGCAGAGGGTCAAAGCCAAACATCTGGAAGTCCAGGAACAAGATCTGCTGAGCGTACAGGCGATCGACCAGCGGCACCTGGGCGAAGGCCTCCCTCAAGGCCTCCACCCGCTGCTCCTTCAGGTGCGGGTTGCTCTTGGATCTCTGATGGGCTGCTAACGCGGCACGGACGAACCGAGACAACGTGATGTTCACAGCGCGTCGACGTCTGAAGGGGAATTTCTCCGTCTTGCTGATGAGTCCACGGATCTGGAACTTCTTCCAGAGGCGCCGGCTTGCTTCGTCCAAGTCCATGCATCTGAGGACGTCTTCGGTGCGGGCCTCCCAAAGCACCATCTTGGCGTTTTGAACGATGGTGTCGCTGTCATAGCTGGCGGTGTAGTTGACGGGGGACTGTATGGCCTTGATGATGTGGGGCATGTCCTCTTTGATGGTCTCCAGGTGGCCGATGTAGCGGTAAGGCAGCGTGCACATGTCACACTGGTCATGCGTGGGGATGAAATGCCCGTTCAGGTGCTTGCCGTACATCTGGGAGTAGACCACGTACTTGACGAACTCCGGGAAGGTGGTGTCGTGCCCGCACTTCAAGCTCTTCTCCGTGGCGTTCTTGCGGAAGAGGCGGACGGTGACTTTGCCCGTGATCTTCCAGAAGAGGGTGTTGGGCGTCAACAGCTTGTCCACGTAGCCGGAC
>CM031603.1:21770364-21790364 GCA_018398815.1 Conus ventricosus | reverse complement strand
CTATGCGGCGGCATCTTCAGGAGAATGGCCTGGCATGTAGGCGTCCTCACAGAGTTCCGGTACTGACACCAAGACACCGGTAGGACAGGCTGCAGTGGGCACAAGCCCGAATCAACTGGCGCAGACAGCAGTGGGGACGCATACTGTTCTCAGATGAGAGCCGTTTTTGTATTGACATGGCTGACGGTCGTGTCAGAATATGGCGTCGACCTGGTGAACGCTGTGCTGACTCCTGTGTGGTAGATCGGGACCCCTGGAGAGGCCCGAACGTTATGATATGGGGTGCAATTGGCATTAACCACGCCATAGGACCAGTCATCTTTTAGAACATTGGTCCTGGTCGCGGACAGGGTGTCAATGCACAGCGCTACATCAACCAGGTGCTCAGACCCCATGTCGATCCTTTTTTTGCGCAACACCCAAACTGGACATTCCAACAGGACAATGCAAGACCACACACCGCCAGGGCCACCCAGCAATTTCTTCAGCATAACAACGTCAGTGTGCTGCCCTGGCCAGCCCTCAGTCCCGATTTAAACCCCAATAGAACATTTTTGGGATGAACTTGGCAGACAGTTGGACCTCCTGCGTCCACGACCAGCAACAGCGGCTCAACTTCACCAGGCCATCGTCCATGTGTGGGCTGGTGTGCCAAGGGGACGCATCAACCACCTGGTCCACTCAATCAGCCTCAGGTGTCAAGCAGTTGTCAACGCAAATGGTGGCCACACACGGTATTAGGACTTCAAGCTGGTTTGTCACGTGACCTTGGATTTTCCACACAAAAGACATATTGCTGATGACATTTTCACACATTACCGGTGTAATGAATCAAATCACGTTGAATTCTCGCTTCCACTCTGTACAATTGTGACCAATAAAATTCACCCCCAACCTTCAGCTTGTTTTGTTTTCGCGTTTTTTATGGAAGTCAGTATATACTTCTTAGCGGCCGGAGTCTGGATAGAATCGCTACATACAGTCATTACAATCACAACGTGACTGCCTACTCATTTGCAGTTTCTGTATTAATTTAATTTTTTTTAAACAGATGTTGTGGATAATCAAAACTTCTTCCTCGTTAACAAGGTAATCATGGAAATTATCGTAACACACTGATATGGTCGCGAAGCTCGCTGCATCAAGATGCAGTGTACATTTTCTTTTGCTCATCTATTTTGAGAGAGTGTTACCATTTCTTTGTTTTTTATGTTTAGAGGTTGTGGTTACACAACATCTTTGTACAAAAATAGAAGCTCTAAACGATTGCTGTGATGGAGTAGTCAGGTGTGTAGTGAGTGGGGAATCCATCCAAACTCCGACAGCTGCCGAGATACACGACTTACGTCACTGCAGTCGCAATATCTGTGGAGAACAAGCCGAACCCGTGTCCATGGTAGACGTACAACACCTGCTACACACTTACAACGCAAAATTATTTCGTGATTTAAGTAGTTACCTGCCGATGGTTAACTAGTTTCTTTTAGTACAGGAAAATTCTGGTGTGAATGCCTAGTTTGGCGAACTACATTTGTAGGAATGCAAGCCGTACCTGTAAAAATGGAGATCTTCAAGACATTAGTAGTAAGAAGTAAGTCTATTGTTCTTTTTAAAAAAATCAAAGGTTGAGCGCCGTTGTTTTTCCATACTCCTTTTTAACTCTGTTTAAGGTCACGGTTTGGTTACATTAAAAGGGGAGGTAACCCTGCAATCTGCATTTTGTAATTAGTCAATAAGTAATTTGTCATAATGAACAGGTCTAGGTGACGTTCACTGCATGTTTCTGAAAATCGTCTCACTTCTCTCTCTGTCCGTGTCTCTGTCTGTCTCTCTGTATCTCTGTCTGTCTGTCTCTCGATGACAATCACCATCTACAATTAGTGGGTGTTGGACAAGATATCTTTAGATAATGCAATGCAACTCCTGAAACTGTGACCCAATCCAAGTAAACAGTGTCAGAAATGTCATTTGGTGACAAGCCTCCACTTGCGCAATATTGAAGAACACCTTGCGCCAGATATAGCAACACAATGGAGCGATAGGAATAAAGACACTAGCCTGTCCAATTCCCTCTCTGTCACCCTGTTCTGAACATCTGCACAATACCATCATTCAAATATGTCAAGAGTCAGTGGAGAAGCAATACCATCATTCAAATACGTCTAGAGTCAGCGGAGAAAAAAACAGTAACGGTATATTGTAGGGCTATATGCCAATGTAACCACAAGCTGATGTGAAGACATGCCAGTGTGACCACATGCTGATAAGACCATATGCTGATGTAAGCATATGTCCTTGTGACACAGGTCACATCAGCAAGTCTACCATTCTTTGGTAAAATACTGAAAATCATGGTCACAAGGACACTTGGTCACAACGACACATATTCACACCAACATGTGATCACAACAACATGTGGTCACAACGACACTTGGTCACATCGACATGACCCGTGTTATAGAACAGGACTGACTTTAGGGCAAGGGAGATGTGTCATATTATGGGTTCGATGTCTTGAAAGACCTTGGTGGAAAAAACAAAACGAGTGACAAAATTGGTGCATGTCTCGCTTCGTCTTCCCCAACCCTCTATCATCCCCTCACACTCACTGCAAAACAACAGATACACTTCCAGCATCCATCACTTCACACCTTCCCCAAGGGACTCAGCTATCTCCTGACAGTGACTCAGCCATCTCCTGACAGTGACTCAGCCATCTCCTGACAGTGACTGTAAAAAAAACAGATACACTTCCAGCATCCATCACTTCACACTTTCCCCAAGTGACTCAGCCATCTCTTCACAGTGACTCAGTCATCTCCTGACAGTGACTGTAAAACAACAGATACACTTCCAGCATCCATCACTTCACAACTTCCCCAAGTGAATCAGCCATCTCTTGACAGTGACTCAGCCATCTCCTGACAGTGACTCAGCCATCTCCTGACAGTGACTGTAAAACAACAGATACACTTCCAGCATCCATCACTTCACACCTTCCCCAAGTGACTCAGCCATCTCTTGACAGTGACTCAGCCATCTCCTGACAGTGACTCAGCCATCTCCTGACAGTGACTTAGCCATCTCCTGACAGTGACTGTAAAACAACAGATACACTTCCAGCATCCATCACTTCACACCTTCCCCAAGTGACTCAGCCATCTCCTGACAGTGACTCAGCCATCTCCTGACAGTGACTCAGCCATCTCCTGATAGTGACTCTGCCATCTCCTGACAGTGACTGTAAAACAACAGATACACTTTCAGCATCCATCACTTCACACCTTCCCCTGGTAACTCAGCCATCCCCTGACAGTGAGGAGATGGTAGAATCAGGCATAGGGCAGTTATTGTATGTGGCATTGAGCCATCATCATCTGGCGGTGCTGTCAGTTAGACAACACTGACCATTACACCACACGCCACAAATCAGGGCTGACCAATGAAAAGGAAGAGGACCAGACATCACTGTCTCTCTCCCTCTGTGTGTGTGTGTGTGTGTGTGTGTGTGTGTGTGCGTGTGTGTGTGTGTGTGTGTGTGTGTGTGTGTGTGTGTGTGTGTGTGTGCGTGCGTGTGTGGCTCAACTGTGACGACTAAATTCCACCTTGATAAGAATCGCACTAGGCGGAAGCCTCAATTGTCATTAAGTATGATTAGAAAGATAACGGTCGAAAATGAGCTTGGTTTCTGATTGAGCATAGGTGGAAACATAAGAAGAGAGAGAGGGGGGAAGTGGGGAGACAGAGAGAGAGAGAGAGAGAGAGAGAGAGAGAGAGAGAGAGAGAGAGAATATACACATTTGCGCGCTCGCCCGTGCGCGCGCACACACACACACACACACACAGACACACACACACACACACACACACACACACACACACACACACTCGCACGCAAACACACGCACGCACACAAACTCCAAAAGCAAAGGTATTATTCCAACGCACGATACTTCTGTGGAACTAACTCCTAGAGGAGGTTGTCACAGTATTAAGAGAACGATTGTCAAGAACATGCAATGAACATCACCAGACCTACTCATTATGACCAACTTACTATGTTAAACTGCTTAACCATAATACAGAATAAGCTGTAGGAGGCATGTTTTTTTTACACCAGATTTAAAATGAATTTAAGGTAGATCCGCCAGAAACGGAGACAAACAAATTACATGTCTGGAAAGATTCGCAAGCTACACTTATTTCAGTCACTACGTGACTGCCTACTCATGTGCAGCTTGTGGTTTTCAAATTCTTTTTTTGAAACGGAGGTTGTGTTAATCACAACTCTTTCCTCATTAACAAGGTAATTATGGAAATTATATATAACACATTGATATCGTCGCAAAGCTCGCTACATCAAGATGCAGTATACAACACTTTCCGTATCTTTCTCTCGTTTTGTTCCTTACTTTCCTCGCCGTCTTTTTCTTTTGCTCATCTGTTTTGAGAGAGTGTTACCATTCCTTTGTTATTTCGGTATAGAGGCTGCGGTTACACAACCTCTATGTACAAAAATAGAAGCTCTAAACGATTGCAGCGATGGAGTAGTCAGGTGTGTAGGCAATCCATCCGAACTCCGACAGCTGCCGAGATACACGACTTTCCGTCACTGCAGTCGCAATATCTGTGGAGAACAAGCCGAACCCATGTCCATGGTAGACGTACAACACCTTCTACACACTTACAACGCAAAATTATTTCGTGAATTAAGTAGTTGCCTGCCGATGATTAACTAGTTTGTTTTAGTACAGGAAAATTCTGGTGTGCATGCCTAGTTTTGATGAACTACATCTGTAGGAATGCAAGGCGTACCCGTTACAAATGCAGATCTTTAAGACATTGCTCAGAACAGTAGTAAATCTATTGTTCTTTTAAAAAAAATCAAAGGTTGAGCGCTGCTGTTTTGTCCATACTCCTTTTTAACACTGTTTAAGGTCATGGTTTGGTTACATTGAAAGGGGAGGTAACCATCCGTTCTGCATTTTGTTAACATAGGTAATTCGTCAAAATGAACAGGACTAGGTGACGTTCACTGCATGTTTCTGAACATCGTCCCTCTTCTCTCTCTGTCGCTCTCTGTCTGCCTCTCTGTCTGTCGCTCTCTCTGTCTGTCTGTCTTTCTCTCGATGACAATCACCATCCACAATATGTGGGTGTTGGACAAGGTATTTTTAGAAAACGCAATGCAACTCCTGAAAATAATGCACACTGTGACCCAATCCAAGCAAACAGTGTCAGAAATGTCATTTGGTGACAATCCTCCACCTGCGCGATATTGAAGAACACCTTCCGCCAGATATAGCAACACAATGGAGCGATAGGAAGAAAGAGACCGGTCTGTCCAATTCCCTCTCTGTCACCCCGTTTTGAACATCTGCACAATACCATCATTCAAATACGTCAAGAGTCAGTGGAGAAGCAATACCATCGTTCAAATACGTCAAGAGTCGGCGGAGAAAAAAACAGTAACGGTATATTGTAGGGCTATATGCCAATGTAACCACAAGCTGATGTGAAGACATGCCAGTGTGACCACATGCTGATAAGACCATATGCTGATGTAAGCATATGTCCTTGTGACACAGGTCACATCAGCAAGTCTACCATTCTTTGGTAAAATACTGAAAATCATGGTCACAAGGACACTTGGTCACAACGACACATATTCACACCAACATGTGATCACAACAACATGTGGTCACAACGACACTTGGTCACATCGACATGACCCGTGTTATAGAACAGGACTGACTTTAGGGCAAGGGAGATGTGTCATATTATGGGTTCGATGTGGTGGAAAAAACAAAACGAGTGAAAAAATTGGTGCATGTCTCGCTTCGTCTTCCCCAACCCTCTATCATCCCCTCACACTCACTGCAAAACAACAGATACACTTCCAGCGTTAATTACTCCACAGCTTCCCCTAGTGACTCAGCCATTTCCTGACAGTGACTCAGCCATCTCCTGACAGTGACTCAGCCATCTCCTGACAGTGACTGTAAAACAACAGATACACTTCCAGCATCCATCACTTCTCACCTTTCCCAAGTGACTCAGCCATCTCCTGACAGTGACTCAGCCATCTCCTGACAGTGACTCAGCCATCTCCTGACAGTGACTGTAAAACAACAGATACACTTCCAGCATCCATCACTTCACACCTTCCCCAAGTGACTCAGCCATCTCTTCACAGTGACTCAGTCATCTCCTGACAGTGACTGTAAAACAACAGATACACTTCCAGCATCCATCACTTCACAACTTCCCCAAGTGAATCAGCCATCTCTTGACAGTGACTCAGCCATCTCCTGACAGTGACTCAGCCATCTCCTGACAGTGACTGTAAAACAACAGATACACTTCCAGCATCCATCCCTTCACACCTTCCCCAAGTGACTCAGCCATCTCTTGACAGTGACTCAGCCATCTCCTGACAGTGACTCAGCCATCTCCTGACAGTGACTTAGCCATCTCCTGACAGTGACTGTAAAACAACAGATACACTTCCAGCATCCATCACTTCACACCTTCCCCAAGTGACTCAGCCATCTCCTGACAGTGACTCAGCCATCTCCTGACAGTGACTCAGCCATATCCTGATAGTGACTCTGCCATCTCCTGACAGTGACTGTAAAACAACAGATACACTTTCAGCATCCATCACTTCACACCTTCCCCTGGTAACTCAGCCATCCCCTGACAGTGAGGAGATGGTAGAATCAGGCATAGGGCAGTTATTGTATGTGGCATTGAGCCATCATCATCTGGGGGTGCTGTCAGTTAGACAACACTGACCATTACACCACACGCCACAAATCAGGGCTGACCAATGAAAAGGAAGAGGACCAGACATCACTGTCTCTCTCCCTGTGTGTGTGTGTGTGTGTGTGTGTGTGTGTGTGCGTGTGTGTGTGTGTGTGTGTGTGTGTGTGTGTGTGTGTGTGCGTGCGTGTGTGGCTCAACTGTGACGACTAAATTCCACCTTGATAAGAATCGCACTAGGCGGAAGCCTCAATTGTCATTAAGTATGATTAGAAAGATAACGGTCGAAAATGAGCTTGGTTTCTGATTGAGCATAGGTGGAAAGATAAGAAGAGAGAGAGGGGGGAAGTGGGGAGACAGAGAGAGAGAGAGAGAAGAGAGAGAGAGAGAGAGAGAGAATATACACATTTGCGCGCTCGCCCGTGCGCGCGCGCACACACACACAGACACACACACACACACACACACACACACACACACTCGCACGCAAACACACGCACGCACACAAACCCAAAAGCAAAGGCATTATTCCAACGCACGATACTTCTGTGGAACTAACTCCTAGAGGAGGTTGTCACAGTATTAAGAGAACGATTGTCAAGAACATGCAATGAACATCACCAGACCTACTCATTATGACCAACTTACTATGTTAAACTGCTTAACCATAATACAGAATAAGCTGTAGGAGGCATGTTTTTTTTACACCAGATTTAAAATGAATTTAAGGTAGATCCGCCAGAAACGGAGACAAACAAATTACATGTCTGGAAAGATTCGCAAGATACAGTTATTTCAGTCACTACGTGACTGCCTACTCATGTGCAGCTTGTGGTTTTCAAATTCTTTTTTGAAACGGAGGTTGTGTATAATCACAACTCTTTCCTCATTAACAAGGTAATCATGGAAATTATATATAACACATTGATATCGTCGCAAAGCTCGCTACATCAAGATGCAGTATACAACACTTTCCGTATCTTTCTCTCGTTTTGTTCCTTACTTTCCTCGCCGTCTTTTTCTTTTGCTCATCTGTTTTGAGAGAGTGTTACCATTCCTTTGTTATTTCGGTATAGAGGCTGCGGTTACACAACCTCTATGTACAAAAATAGAAGCTCTAAACGATTGCAGCGATGGAGTAGTCAGGTGTGTAGGCAATCCATCCGAACTCCGACAGCTGCCGAGATACACGACTTACGTCACTGCAGTCGCAATATCTGTGGAGAACAAGCCGAACCCATGTCCATGGTAGACGTACAACACCTTCTACACACTTACAACGCAAAATTATTTCGTGAATTAAGTAGTTACCTGCCGATGGTTAACTAGTTTGTTTTAGTACAGGAAAATTCTGGTGTGCATGCCTAGTTTTGATGAACTACATCTGCAGGAATGCAAGGCGTACCCGTTACAAATGCAGATCTTCAAGACATTGCTCAGAACAGTAGTAAATCTATTGTTCTTTAAAAAAAAATCAAAGGTTGAGCGCTGCTGTTTTGTCCATACTCCTTTTTAAACACTGTTTAAGGTCATGGTTTGGTTACATTGAAAGGGGAGGTAACCATCCGTTCTGCATTTTGTTAACATAGGTAATTCGTCAAAATGAACAGGACTAGGTGACGTTCACTGCATGTTTCTGAACATCGTCCCTCTTCTCCCTCTGTCGCTCTCTGTCTGCCTCTCTGTCTGTCGATCTCTCTGTCTGTCTGTCTTTCTCTGGATGACAATTACCATCCACAATTTGTGGGTGCTGGAAAAGATATCTTTAGAAAATGCAGTGCAACTCCTGAATCAATTAGTGAACACTGTGACCCAATCCAAGTAAACAGTGTCAGAAATGTCATTTGGTGACAAGCCTCCACCTGCGCGATATTGAAGAACACATTGCGCCAGATATAGAAACACAATGGAGCGATAGGAAGAAAGAGACCGGTCTGTCCAATTCCCTCTCTGTCACCCCGTTTTGAACATCTGCACAATACCATCATTCAAATACGTCAAGAGTCAGTGGAGAAAAAAAAAAACAGTAATGGTGTATTGTAGGGCTATATGCCGATGTAACCACAAGCCGATGTGACCACAGGCCGAGGTGACCACATGCTGATAAGACCACATGCTGATGTGACCACATGCCGATGTGACCACATGTCCATGTGACCCAGTGGTTCACAACGACATATGGTCACATCAGCATGTGGTCACATCGGCAAGTCTACCATTCTTTGGTAAAATACTGAAAATCATGGTCACAACGACACCTGATCACAACGACACTTGGTCACAACGACACGTGGTCACAACAACATGTGGTCACGACATTTGGTCACATCGACATGACCCGTGTTATAGAACAGGACTGACTTTAGGGCAAGGGAGATGTGTCATATTATGGGTTCGATGTCTTGAAAGACCTTGGTGGAAAGAAAAAAAAAACAAGTGACAAAATTGGTGCATGTCTCGCTTCGTCTTCCCCCACCCTCTATCATCCCCTCACAGTCACTGCAAAACATCAGATACACTTCCAGCGTTAATTACTCCACAGCTTCCCCTAGTGACTTAGCCATCTCCTGACAGTGACTCAGCCATCTCCCGACAGTGACTCAGCCATCTCCTGACAGTGACTCAGCCATCTCTTGACAGTGACTCAACCATCTCATGACAGTGACTCAGCCATCTCCTGACAGTGACTGTAAAACAACAGATAGACTTCCAGCATCCATCACTTCACACCTTCCACAAGTGACTCAGCCATCTCTTGACAGTGACTCAGCCATCTCCTGACAGTGACTGTAAAACAACAGATAGACTTCCAGCATCCATCACTTCACACCTTCCACAAGTGACTCAGCCATCTCTTGACAGTGACTCAACCATCTCCTAACAGTGACTGTAAAACAACAGATACACTTCCAGCATCCATCACTTCACACCTTCCCCAAGTGACTCAGCCATCTCTTGACAGTGATTCAGCCATCTCCTGACAGTGACTCAGCCATCTCCTGACAGTGACTCAGCCATCTCCTGACAGTGACTGTAAAACAACAGATACACCTCCAGCATCCATCACTTCACACCTTCCCCAAGTGACTCAGCCATCTCCTGACAGTGACTCAGCCCTCTCCTGACAGTGACTCAGCCATCTCCTGACAGTGACTCAGCCATCTCCTGACAGTGACTCAGCCATCTCCTGACAGTGACTGTAAAACAACAGATACCCTTCCAGCATCCATCACTTCACACCTTCCCCTAGTAACTCAGCCATCCCCTGACAGTGAGGAGATGGTAGAATCAGACATAGGGCAGTTATTGTATCATCATCTGGCAGTGCTGTCAGTTATGACAACACTGACCATTACACCACACGCCACAAGTCAGGGCTGACCAATGAAAAGGAAGATGACCAGACATCTCTGTCTCTCTCCCTCTGTGTGTGTGTGTGTGTGTGTGTGTGTGTGTGTGTGTGCGTGCGTGCGTGCGTGCGTGCGTGCGTGCGTGCGTGCGTGCGTGCGTGCGTGCGTGCGTGCGTGCGTGTGTGTGTGTGTGTGTGTGTGTGTGTGTGTGCGTGTGTGGCTCAACTGTGACGACTTAATTCCATCTTGATAAGAATCGCACTAGGCGGAAGCCTCAATTGGCATTGAGTAGGATTAGAAAGATAACGGTCGAAAATGAGCTTGGTGATTGAGTATAGGTGAAAAGATAAGAAGAGAGAGAGGGAGGAGTGGGGAGACAGAGACAGAGAGAGAGAGAGAGAGAGAGAATATACACATTTGCGCGCTCCCGCGCGCGCGCGCGCGCACACACACACACACACACACACACACACACGCACGCAGACACACGCACGCACACAAACTCCCAAAGCAAAGGCATTATTCCAGAGCACGATACTTCTGTGGAACCAACTCCTAGAGGAGGTTGTCACAGTATTAAGAGAACGATTGTCAAGAACATGCAATGAACATCACCAGACCTACTCATTATGACCAACTTACTATGTTAAACTGCTTTTGACATAATACAGAATAAGCTGTAGGGGGCATGTTTTTTTTATTTCAAAGAACAATAGACTTAATATTTAGTCTTTAAAACCTTTCTGACAGGTAAGCCTTTCCTTCTGGAAAAAAATAAACCCTTGTTGGTCGAAACTGTCGTGTACACCAGATTTAAAATGAATTTAAGGTAGATCCGCCAGAAACGGGACAAACAAATTACAAGTCTGGAAAGATTCGCTACATAGTCATTACAGTCACTGCCTACTCATTTGCTGCTTGTGTTTTTCAAATTCGTTTTTTGAAACGGAGGTTGTGTATAATCACAACTCGTTCCTCGTTAACAAGGTAATCATGGAAATTATTATAACAGATTGATATCGTCGCAAAGCTCGCTACATCAAGATGCAGTATACAACACTTTCCTTACTTTCCTCGCCGTCTTTTTCTTTTGCTCATCTGTTTTGAGAGAGTGTTACCATTTCTTTGTTATTTAGGTTTAGAGGCTGTGGTTACACAACCTCTATGTACAAAAATAGAAGCTCTAAACGATTGCAGCGATGGAGTAGTCAGGTGTGTAGGGAATCCATCCGAACTCCGACAGCTGCCGAGATACACGACTTACGTCACTGCAGTCGCAATATTTCTGGAGAACGAGCCGAACCCGTGTCCATAGTAGACGTACAACACCTACTACACACTTACAACGCAAAATTATTTCGTGATTTGAGTAATTACCTGCCGATGGTTAACTAGTTTGTTTTAGTACAGGAAAAGTCTGGTGTGCATGCCTAGTTTTGATGAACTACATTTGTAGGAATGCAAGGCGTACCCTTACAAATGGCGATCTTTAAGACATTGCTCAGAACAGTAGTAAATCTATTGTTCTTTAAAAAAAAAATCAAAGGTTGAGCGCTGCTGTTTTGTCCATACTCCTTTTTAACACTTTTCAAGGTCATGGTTTGGTTACATTGAAAGGGGAGGTAACCCTGCGTTCTGCATTTTGTTAACATAAGTAATTCGTCATAATGAACAGGACTAGGTGACGTTCACTGCATGTTTCTGAACATCGTCTCACTTTTCTCTCTGTCGCTCTCTGTCTGTCGCTCTCTCTCTCTCTGTCTGTCTTTCTCTCGATGACAATTACCATCCACAATTTGTGGGTGTTGGACAAGATATCTTTAGAAAATGCAGTGCAACTCCTGAAACAATTAGTGAACACTGTGATCCAATCCAAGTAAACAGTGTCAGAAACGTCATTTTGTGACAAGCCTCCACCTGCGCGATATTGAAGAACACCTTCCGCCAGATATAGCAACACAATGGAGCGATAGGAAAAAAGAGACCGGTCTGTCCAATTCCCTCTCTGTCACCCCGTTCTGAACATCTGCACAATACCATCATTCAAATACGTCAAGAGTCAGTGGAGAGAAAAAAAAACAGTAACGGTGTATTGTAGGGCTATATGCCGATGTAACCACAAGCCGATGTGGCCACAGGCCGAGGTGACCACATGCTGATAAGACCACATGCCGATGTGACCACATGCCGATGTGACCACATGTCCATGTGACCCAGTGGCTCACAACGACATATGGTCACATCGGCACGTGGTCACATCGGCAAGTCTACCATTCTTTGGTAAAATACTGAAAATCATGGTCACAACGACACCTGATCACGACACGTGGTCACAACGACACGTGGTCACAACAACATGTGGTCACAACGACATTTGGTCACATCGACATGACCCGTGTTATAGAACAGGACTGACTTTAGGGCAAGGGAGATGTGTCATATATGGGTTCGATGTCTTGAAAGACCTTGGTGGGAAAAAAAACGAGTGAACAAATTGGTGCGTGTCTCGCTTCGTCTTCCCCCACCCTCTATCATCCCCTCACAGTCACTGCAAAACATCAGATACACTTCCAGCGTCAATTACTACACAGCTTCCCCTAGTGACTCAGCCATCTCCTGACAGTGACTGTAAAACAACAGATACACTTCAAGCATCCATTAGTCCACACCTTCCCCTAGTGACTCAGCCATCTCCTGACAGTGAGGAGAAGGCAGGATGAGGCAGAGGTCACTTATGGTATGTGGCAAAGAGCCATCATCGTCTGGCAGTGCTGTCAGTTATGACAACACTGACCACTGCCCCACACGCCACCACCGCCACCAGTCAGGGCTGACCAGTGAAAAGGAGGAGGACCAGACGTGTGTGTGTGTGTGTGTGTGTGTGTGTGGCTCAGTTCTGATGACTAAATTCCACCTTGATAAGAATCACACCAGGCGGAATCCTCAATTGTGATTGAGTATGATTAGAAAGGTAATGGTCGAAAGTTAGCTTTGTTTTGTGAATGAGTATAGGTGGAAAGATAATGAGAGAGAGGGGGAGAGAAAGAGAGGAGGGGGGGGGGGGGGAGAACGGATCACTGATTTACAAAACCATGAAGGGTACATTACTGACACCTACTTATCATGACGAATTACCTTTGCTTAAGAAACGTACAAAATACAGCCAATCATAGAAAAGCATGGTATCAAACAGGAACATAGAATAACCCAGCACACCAGACCTTGTATTTTAGAAAACAAGAAAATTATATAGTCGACAGAACAGGGTCTGTAAAATCTCTCTCTATAACTCTATAACTGCAACACTTGCCATTCTTGAAAGCAAAGTTGGGCGAGTTTGGCAAAACCATCAGAACTTTCCAGTCTCAAATCAGACTGAATAATTGTCGGTCTTCATAAATTGAAACACGGTATATGTGGTTATATAGAATTCTGTCATGTTTCTGATTTCTATTCGTTTTCCTGGGTAGTTTCGAGCGATTACAGTAATGTTATATGCGTAGTGTACCTAAAACTGGTGGAAGGCAGATCCTCTAGCCTGTACAAGTCTGTCTAACTGCCTTTGATGTCGTTGCAAGATCCAGGTTTTGTACACTGAGGCGGAGCATTAACCACATCCTTCCTGTACATATCAATGAAATGGATAAGAATTAAGTAACCATGCAACAAAATGGTGTACGAATAACCACAAAAGGTGCAATCAAAAGAGAAATCTCTCGTTCCTAGTTTTCCAAAACAATTAATGAGATAAGCAGATCGGGATTTCTTTTACACTGTATTACTTTTAAGCGTGTGATTCAGAAACGTGGGGATAAGTTGAGGTTCGTGATGTTTCTTTCCATTTTCATCGTTACTGAAAACAGTCCGATGTTTGAAGTTGATGTTTAAAGTTACAGTATGTGTTTGTCTGCCTCCGTGGCTGCCCATCCGAAAAGGGAGGGAAGGTGCGTGTGTCATAATGATTATTTAATGGCTAACGTTTTGCTCGTTTTGTTGCGGTTTTTTTTTAAAACTTACTATTGATATTAGTGAGAATGTTTTATCAACTTAACACATATGCAGTATTCATGTTTACACTGTGGATCTACATTTACTTGTTTTAAGTTTTGTCCTAGCGAATGCGTACTGAGAAAATCTGTCTCTATCTGTCTGTGTGCCTGCCTGTGTGTCTGCCTGTGTGTCTGGCTGTCTCTCTATCTCTTTCTGTCTGTCTGTCTGTCTGTGCCCCCCACCCTCTCTCTCTCTCTCTCTCTCTCTCTCTCTCTCTCTCTCTCAGAGCGGCCATGCAGAACAAAAAGGCATGAACACAGATGGCACAAGAAGAGACACAAATTAGAAAAGACCGAAAAAAGAGACGTGCTTAACCTTCATTTGCTCAGAAAGGCGACAGCTTCAAAAAGTGGTACACGTTTTTTTTATAACTAAACTTCCAACTTCGTGAAACACACTCACACTCACACACACACACACACACACACACACACACACACAGGTGATCTTCAAAAACATTAATGAACGTCACTAACACCTGTTCATTATGACAAAGTTTCAATGCAAACAAAATATATAAAAAAAATGCAGGGTTACCTCCTCTTTCAAACTAAGGGGATCATGACTTTGACCGGCTTTAAAAAGGAATATGGGCAAAACAATAGCGCTCAGCCTTTAATTTTTAAGAACAATAGACTAAGGAATATACTGGGCAAGGTGTGAACAATCTCCGTTTGAAACAGGTGCACCTTCCATTCTTAAAAAAGATGTAGTCCATCAAATTCGTCGTGCACACCAGAATTTTCCTGTGATAAAACAGACTAGTTAACCATCGGCAGGTTACTAAACGCAAGACAAATAATTTCGCTTTGTGTGTAGTAGGTATTAGGAAACAACCAGGAGTCCAGTGTCTGTTCAGTCTTCAGAGCGGATGTGACTGCCGTAACGTAACACGTGCATGGGGTGTTTGGATGGATTCTCTAACCGCAACACACGTGACTCCTCATTCATAGCAACGTTCCGTGCTTCCCATTTTTGAGCATGGAGGTTGTTCACAACCTCTTCATAACAAAAAGATAATAACACTCTCTCGAAACAGTTAAGCAAAAGCCCAAACCGGGGGCATTCGATACATCCCCGTCTCGATAGATCCACATCTCGATGGATCCCTGTTACTGTTTTTGGATTTACCGAGACGGGGATCTATGGAGACGGAAATTCGTCCACGTGTAGTGGGGATCTACCGAGACGGGATCTATGGAGATGTACCCACATCAAGATGCAGTTTACTCGAGTCGCTCGTTTTCTTTCTTACTCTTCTCGCTGTTCATATTGTGGGGTACATCTCCATAGATGGTCAGCTTGCTGACTGTGTTAATTTGTCGCACAATTTCCATGACTAATTCCACATTGATAAGAACCACAGTCGGTTGATTGGGTTGTTATCGAGTATTGCTGGAATGATAAATGAGATTGGTGAGCTTCGAATGTGAGTGAATGTAAATGTGAAAATAATGGGGAGAGCGGAGGATGATTGATGATGGTGATTGAGTATGGCTGGAGAGACAACATGAGAGAGACAGAGAGAATTTATATTCCCAAAGGTACCAGATAAGCACACATGCGCTTGTTGTCCAGGAACTCTAACTACGCGAACACTATTATTGTGGTTATAGAAAGAAGAAGAAGAAGAAGAGAGAGAGAATGATTCACCGACTTTCAGAAACATAAAAGGCCCATTACTAAGAACTACTTATTATGACGAAGTACCTCGATTACAAACGCACAATACACAGTTATATCCCCTTTTCCAATCACTAAAAATAGGGGGAGCGTATCGTTGTGCCGCCGTCCCGCTGTGCCGCCGCAGGGGACCATCTCATTACTCCCCCGGCTCGTTACTCCCCCGGCTCGTTACTGCGCGTCTAACCCTAACCCTAACCCTATCCCTAACCCTAACCCTATCCCTAACCCTAACCCTAATCCTATTGCGTCCAACCCTAACCCTAACCCTATCCCTAACCCTAACCCTATCCCTGACCCTAACCCTAACCCTATCCCTAACCCTAACCCTATCCCTATCCCTAACCCTAACCCTAACCCTATCCCTAACCCTAACCCTATGATTTGGTTTGCATTTGCACGAGCCCGCCTCTAAAGCGGCATAGCGGGTCGGCGGCACAGCGGGACGGCGGCACAGCGGGTACCTCCCAAAAAATAGGTGGCCTCAAACCAGAATATGGAATAACCTATCACGCCAGACTTTGAATTCGAAAACTGAATGACGACCCAGAGGACTGAACAATATTTGTGGAATTCTTGCTCTGTAGATGGTATGCCTGCCATTTTCAAAACCAAAGTTTGGTGAATTTGACTAGTACACCTGAACTTTCCAGTATCAAATCTGACTAAACACTTGTCCGTAACAGTCACCAGAAACGCAAAACACATGCTATATATAGCAGTCTGTCAAGTTTACGGATTCTTCTGGGTGGTTTCGATTACATGGATACATAATACGAATTGCATGCAGCCCGTACGTCGAAGCAGATTCTCTAGCCTCCGTTTGTTTTAGAATTACACTTTCTGATTTTATTATTTAACGTATAAATGTTACATGTTTCCCTGTTAAGTTTTCTTTATGATTTTCATATCAATCAGATATTAATCAGATGTTTCCTGATTTATTCTGGTTTTACTTTGATTTCAGATATATTTTCATGTTTTTAATTATTAGTACAAGAATATGTTAATCTGACAACAAATGGTTTCAGTCAGTCTCTAGCCTATGTGACGAAACGCTTGACAAAACCATCCAATCGGTCCCACTAAAACCCCAAACCAAAAAAAAAAAAAAAGATTTCAAATCAATGCCCACTCCCCTCTCTCAACCCCCTCCCCTCTCCCCCTTTCTCTCGGTTAGGACGGTGCGCATGGCACGACTACACGATCTATGACAGAGAAAAAAAAAATTGCGTCACGACAAACGCGTGACGCCTTTCGTTCTCGTTGGCCTTCCCCCTCTCTACCCCGCTACACAAAGGCTAGTTGCCGCTCTCTCCACCCCACCCCCCCCCCCTCTCTCTCTCTCTATCCCGTCAAAAACAAAGGCATGTTGCCGCTCGGCACAACGCCACCACCACAACCCCCCCCCCCCCCCAATCGCTCCCCCCACCCCACCCTCTCTCTCTTCCCAGCGACACAAAGGCTATCGCCAAACCTCCATCCTTCTCCCTCCCCCCCCCCCTTCAGATCTACAGTCCGTGCACTGGCTGAACTGGTGAATTATGTCACCGGAATCGTTCCACGATAGTATGCATCTATACGGACGCATAAATTAAACTGGCCGCTGAAGTCAGTGAGCTGGGCCGATTAGGTTCAAACGGTTTCCGAGGCGACTGGTGATAAGACTAGATCCCTCCCCCTCTCACCCCTGACGTTTGTGTGACAGGTTGTCAAAATCGAATCTGGCAATTAGAATCCATATATACCAGACACACAGGGTGCAGTCTCCCTGACCCCTCAAGACTGCCTGTAGTCCGGGCCAGAGGAAGACAAAGAGACAACTAGGCCTAGAGAAAGCATGAGAAAATCTCGGTACCCTTGTTGATTTCCAGTCATTCACTATCCATTCCCAGGAGAAGTGAGTTGGAACTCTGTTTTACCTGTTCGAATCTATGTATGGATTTTATGTATGCGGTGTGTGTTAATATTGTAAATTTGTACAAATGCTTTGCAACATGTGTCAAACTGATGAATGATTATTCTGTGTAGGAGTTGGCTTGCCATCATATGGCAAAAGCTCTCTCCCAGTGGTTATGATTCTTTGTTAACTATCTGATCACTGTTCTTTGTGTTTACCCTGACTTTTGGCAGTAGGCAATCCTGTCTGTTAAGATAATAATTAAATGATTAATGGTGGTCAGGAAAACAGTATACCTGTGCTAGGTTAAGAACTGCTACCCTGATTTATAAATACTGGTGATTGTTGGAATGATTTGTAGTGTATGACTTTAAGTCTACACCACATGTGAACTTGGACTCGGTGTAGCCCAAGTCAGTGTGATTTAATTCATAAGAAACATGGAAGAGTTGTTTGATCGAAACTATGTAACATAGTATTACTGTCTCCTACCCTTTTGTAAGCTTAACATAGTCTTTAAACAAAAGTGGAGGTTACTAGTTATAGCAGACACTCTACCATAGAGAATACTTTGCTGGCTGAGTCTCACACCTGTGCTGCAAGTAAACCAGGGTAAATGTGTGCACTCGACAAACCAGCCATCAGATTCTCACCTACAGACCAAGTTCTCTTTATCGCAGAACTGGGATCCTGGTCACAATATCCAGGCCATGCTATCCTGGTCAGGCTATCCTGGTCACCCTATCCTGGTCACGCTACATATTGTGGCGGTACCAGATGCTGGAACTTCGCCCAACACCAGGGCGATACCAGACCTCCAATCTACACCAGTGGGGCAGTCACTAATCACAGGAGAGATCAACTACCCTCTCCGAAGCAAAGTTAAGTTAGCTTACCACCTGGATTCAAATCCATCAGACCCTTGCCCTCACTTTATGATGAGAGAGGGAGTTTCTGTCTATGAGTACCTCTTTGGAGACATTCAGTGTAACTTAGACAGACCCCCTGTATGCCAACTTAAAACTTGCTGCACTGAGTGCAAGCGAGTAAAGTAGGAGTGAGGGAGGGCCCTTCATTGTGGTAGTCCAATGAGAATTGAACCATACCCTATAGAACTTGACATGCCAATACTTACCTATGTGTAAGCAATAAAAGTTGATGTGTGAAAGTGCACTTAACTTGTGTCAGTTCTCTGTTGTTCAATCCAATGTTGAATGTTTGAACTTCTCTCTTCAATTCTGTCTCTCAGAACTACAAGTACTTATAAGAGTACAGGCCTAAGGAAAATTATCTCTGTTCAGTATTTTACCCAGTCCCGGAATAAAATATAATTTTTCTTCGATGACTAGTACCAGAAAGTTGCTCCTTCCACCACTAGTAAGAGTGAGGGTGTAGGTGAAAATGTTAAGATAATTTCCATTCAGAAATTATCCCCAGTCCTTCCCCTAGAGGACCCACCTACACATATACTCCATCTCGTCACACTTGTCTACCTAGTTATTCCTACCTTTGTTGCCATTGCGAGTTCTAGTTTTTGTGAATGGAGGTTATGCTTAACACGACGATCTTACGGATTATCAGTGGAATTAATAACAATTCAGTTGTTAACGAACGGAAATGTATACGAACGGCCATGAAAGGCGCTATTATAAAAACAAAATCCCTTCCCCCATTCCTTTTATTGCATTACAGTCAATGAGATAAGGGGACTGACATTTCCATTACTTGTATTGCATTATAGTCGATGAGATAGGGGACTGACATTTCCATTACTTATATTGCATGACAGTCGATGAGATAGGGGGACTGACATTTCCATTACTTGTATTGCATTACAGTCGATGAGATAGGGGGACTGGCATTTCCATTACTTGTGCTGCATTACAGTCGATGACATGGGGGATTGGCATTTCCATTACTTGTGTTGCATTACAGTCAATGAGATAGGTGGATTAGCATTTCCATTACTTGTATTGCATTACAGTCAATGAGATAAGCTGATTGGCATTTCCATTACTTGTATTGCATCACAGTCAATGAGATAGGAGGATTGGCATTTCCATTACTTTGTTGCATTACAGTCAATGACATAGGGAGATTGGCATTTCCATTACTTGTATTGCATCACAGTCAATGAGATAGGGGGATTGGCATTTCCATTACTTGTGTTGCATTACAGTCAATGACATAGGGAGATTGGCATTTCCATTACTTGTATTGCATTAAAGTCAATGACATAGGGGGGGGGTGGC
>CM031603.1:21762864-21765364 GCA_018398815.1 Conus ventricosus | reverse complement strand
GGGGTCCTGCGTGTGTTGGATCAGAACAGGCACCACCGAACACCGACGTGACACGGTAGCAAAGCGGGATCGCCTCTGGCGGTTCCCTCATGACGACTTGACACTGACTGTCGCTTTAAAGTGTCGGTGCCGGGGAGTCGAGGCGGGAACAACCTAGAATACTGCTGTGGACGGGAGGCCGGCTGGGGGGAAAGAGGGGGGGGGGGGGGGAGGGGAGGAGAGGGGGGACGGGGACGCCCCTCGGAATGGCATGGAAGGCGAGACAGAAAAAAAAAAGAAAAAAACAACGACACACCCCCCCCCCCCCCCCAAAAAAAAAAAAAAAAGAAAAAAAAAAAAAAAAAAAAAAAGACCACACACACACACACAAAAAGAAAAGAAAGAAAAATAAATTCCCCAGCGCCTGTTTTCAAACTGAAGAGAAAAATCGCTGTGCCGTCGAAGGAAAGAAACAAACAAATCACAAGACAAACACGACGCGTTTCGACCTGTTTGTCTTTTACGAGCAAAGCCAAACAACATTCAAGACAATGAAAACGAATCAGGCGCACCAATGGATGTGGAACGAAAATCTTGGGGAACATTTGAAGGAGACAAGTAACTGACTGTTCCAGCTTCGTTTTTCATTGGTTTGAATGTTGTCTGTCTTGCCTGACGAAGACCAAAGAAGTCGAAACGCGTCGTGTTTGTCTTGGAATTTGGTTGTTTTTTTTGGTTCGGCGGCACAGGGATTTTTCAGTTCAGTTTGTTTCAATGTCCACCTCACTTTAAAAGTCTCCTGTTTGCAAGTTCACACACAAAAACGTAGCCCTGATATAGCCCTTTGCCGTCGACTGGGCTTTAAGCAACATCCTTTCTCACGAAAGACCCACCGAGGCGTGTCTGACACAACCGTTCTTTTCCTTGCAGCATATCTTCTTCTTCTACTTCGGCCCCTTGATCTGAATACTGGTAAACACCTCTCATGAAATATTTATGAAAAAAACAAATTCTGACATATTCCTTCGTCCGGTTTGCTGTTGGTTTGCGTAAGGCTTTGTGATCTTTGAATGAATAAGCGCATATAACATCCATCTGATTCCATGTTCTCGTGTGACAACCACACCTTTGTTTTCTTGATGTTTACATTTATTTATCGTTTGCTAAATCCGTTGATTCATCTGTTTATTCATTTATGTGTACCGCGCGATGCATTAATGTCATGCAATGCAAGAAACAAGATACTGGGGTTAGGTCATAAAATGTATGGGGAGCCCAGCGTGGCGACAGGGGTGGGGGAGGGGAGGAGGGGAGGGGAGAAGGGGGTGGGGGTGGGGTGGGGTGGGGGGGTGTCGATACCTGTGGGTGTGCATGTGTCAATGGATGGAGAGAATGAGGTGGTTGTCGCGTGGGCGATCCAAAAGCAAGCGCGCTCATGCGGGGTGGGGTGGAGGTGGTGCGATATGGTGTACATGGTTGCGCATGTTATATGTCCCACATGTTGTGGTGGATGGAAAGGGGGGAGGGGAGGGGGGGGGGGGGGGGAAGGAGTCGTAGCAGCGTGTCTGTCCATTGATAGTCTTATTGATATTTTTCATGTAATAAGCTTTCTATTTTTACTTCCTTTTTATTTCTTGCTATTGTCGTTGTCGTTGTTGTTGTTATTACTGTGATTATTATGTTTGCTAGCATTTTGATTTAGTATTATATTCACTACTATTATTTTGATTGTCACCACAATCATCATCATCAGCAGCAGCAGCAGCAGTAGAAGCAGCACCATCAGCAGCAGCAGCAAAAACAGCATTATTGCTATTTGTTTTGTAGTTGATGATGCTATTTTTGTTGTTGTAATTGAGCACGCGCCAGAGAGACAGAGACAGAGAGAGAAAGAGAGAGAGAGAGAGAGAGAGAGAGAGAGAGAGAGAGGGGGGGGAGAGAGAGAGAGAGAGAGTTTTAATTGTGCACCGAATCAGATCCTTGAGAGAGAGAGAGAGAGAGAGAGAGAGAGAGAGAGAGAGAGAGAGAGAGTACCTGCGTGCATGTGATTATGTGTGTGTGTGTGTGTGTGTGTGTGTGTGTGTGTGTGTGTGTGTGCGTGCGTACATGCGCACACGCCCGCATGTGATCATGTGTGTGTGTGTGTGTGTGTGTGTGTGTGTGTGTGTGTGTGTGTGTGTGTGTGTGTGAGTGTTGTGGTATTGGTGTGCGTGCGTGCGTGCGTGCGTGCGTGCGTGTGTGTGTGTGTGTGTGTGTGTGTGTGTGTGTGTGTGTGTGTGTGTGAGTGAGTGAGTGTGTGTGTCTGTGTCACACCTGTGCCACACCTAAAATGTTCACGTTCATTATAATGTAAAATCGTGACAAGACCATAACAGCCAAACAAAAGACTGCCCCAAACCGGGTTCAAACGTGGGGTGACTCCAGGTGGGGATTAAATCAGGAGAACAAAAGGAGCAGAGTTGCTGGGCACCCAAATGAGGGAAACAAACAATTTATACACCAGACATAACGCGTTTCGACC
>CM031603.1:21707864-21722864 GCA_018398815.1 Conus ventricosus | reverse complement strand
ATGGAGCAGGAGGGTATATACACTGTTGCGGGACTCCTTTCGGATGAGTCGATGCGGCGAAAACGTGACGTAATTTCAAGTGAAGATGAAGATAAGCTCCTCAGCGCTTTGCGGATGTTGGAGCAGCACCTGCATTGGATGGTAAGCGAAAACATGGATTGCAAGGGTAACCTTTCGGGTTTTCCCATGTCATCACACGGTAAATGCAGATTAGTTTGACCACCTTTACTGACTGGTGAAGCTGCGTTACCTTTACATTCACTTTTTCCTTTGATGAGTAGATCTTTACGTAGATTATGTTCGGACTTCGTTTTGGCCGGTGTTGTCTTAAATGTTCACGTACCTGGTCTTTGCAGGAAACAGGAGAAAAGAACAGGAAAAACTCATCCGGAGAAGGAAGAGAAGAAGAAGAAGAAGAAGAAGAAGAAGAAGAAAAATGCATGTATATGTTTCATTCCCTGTTAATTTCTTTAGAAGCTTTTGCCTAGACTGAAGTCTAGAACAATATTTGTGGCCAGTTAACTTTGCATACAATCAATAATGTAATACCGTTGACAATAATCCACTTCTGGGACGGAATTCCCGCGGAACGGCGAGAAGAAAACGCAGTATGATGTCGAATGAGGACGAAGATGGCAGACAGAGCCCTTGGGATGGCATGCAGGACGATTTGCTGGAGTTGTCTGAGTGGGTGGAGCTTCTGGTGAGGTCCGATTCAGGAGAGGATAATATTTCTGTTTTACTCCTCTCTTTGCCTGTAGAGATAGAATATTATGTCGGGGATCATTGCTAGGTTAAACGAACTTTTAAACTTTCGTTTGTTTGTTTGTTCTCTTCTTTTGCAATGGCGTGTGAATCTGTAGATTATATTAGATTTCTTTTGAAAATCGTTTGTCTCTCAATTTAGGGTTTCCTGGACTCATCACTCTGGAAGAAACCTTGTTTGTTTTGTGTGCTCTGCTGGACGATTTGGTGTGGTAAGCAGCCTTCATTGGGGCTATGGGCGTGTAATCCTTTCGTCACGGGAACTAGAGTTAGCCTACTTGTTTGTGATATACTCTGAAAGTGGTACACTGGATGGCTGGCGTTATGTAATGTTGTTCTCCGTTCCTACGTCAGTCTCACAAGATGTGTACCTCCAGTAGTGCTCAACGGGTGATGAGAATGTACTCTCCCTTCCACCCGCTTGCCTTACTCCTGTTGCTTGTGATAACATCCTCATCCCCCCGACTTATTCCCCTTGTTTGTGATTAAGACGGAACGTAAGTCAGATATTCGTGATTGCTTTCCGCCTTTATTGTTCTCCTCTTCATTCTCTCTCTCTCTCTCTCTCTCTCTCTCTCTCTCTCTCTCTCTCTCTCTCTCTCTCTCTCTCTCTCTCTCTTCTCTCTCTCTTCTCTCTCTCTCTCTCTCTCTCTCTCTCTCTCTCTCTCTCTCTCTCTCTCTCTCTCTCTCTCTCTTTATTTGTCATTTTCTTTCTCTTAAATAGTTTGTCTGTCTATCTGTGGTTATTTCTTCTTTTTCTCTTGCTGACTCTCTTTTTTCGTTTCGCCCCTTCTGCTGTTCTCTGCAAGTAATGGTTTACTTAAGCAACACCAAGAAGATCGACTCCTAGTTAAGCAATGCCCACTTAGGCGATATTCCACAATAGTGACATAACAGTGCATACATTTTTTTTCTTTTTTTTTTAACTTCTATGCTTTCTCATGCGTTTATAGCCTAGGAGCATAGGAATGGAAGGGAACGTTGTGATGGTATTGAGGAGGAGGACGGGGAGGCGGGGAGGGCGCAAAAGATGGGAGTTGACAGATAGGTGGGGACGGAAAGACTGGTGAGGGGGAAACTATCGTCTGTCTATCGATGCAATGGTTTCGGTCACTGTCTAACAGAAGCAAAGTGTCAGTACATTTATGACAGAATGAATACGTACGCCAGATGGAACGACAACTGGTGTGTAATGGGATTCACTTCATTTTCATTGGTTTCAGGGCAAGCAGAAGACAGCCCAAGCAACTGCCATTGGAAAGGTAGTGTGGAAACGTACCTCAGATCCCGAGGTAAGCATACAAACAGATTATGCTATTTGGTCCAAACTTAGTGAGAAGTGCTGTTGAACACCAAATGAGACTGAGCAAGTTCATCGACTGGTTAAACTGCTTTCCTTTTGCATCCTTCGTTCGTTGTGCTGTGTGTTGGTATTTCTGCTGGGCGATTTGGTGTCGGAAGCAGCCTTCATTTGGAGTTATGGGCGTGTAATGATTTCCTCATGGGAGCTAGAGTTACCCTGCTTGTTCGTTATATACCCTCCCCCTGAATTGTTCCTCTTGTCTGTAATTAAGACGCAATATAAATCAAATATTCATGGTTTTTTTCTGTCATTCTTCTTCTCTTCTGTTCCTCCATCGCACCCCTCCCTCCTTTTCACTGTCTTTCATTATCTCTCTCTCTCTCTCTCTCTCTCTCTCTCTCTCTCTCTCTCTGTCTCTCACCCCATCCTTTTCGCTATCTCTCCCTCTCTCTCAGCTTGTCTCCCTTTCTCTCTTTCTCACCCAGCCCTCTCTCTCCGTGTCTCCTTTCACTCTCTCTTTTACTTGTCTTTTCCTTGCTTTTGCTGTCGTTCTCTGTCTTTATTTCTTTTTCTCTTGCCGAGTCTCTTTTCCTTTCTTTTTTCTTCTCCATTCCTTTCTCCGCAGGCGAGGGTTCACTAAAGCAAACATCAAGAAGACTGACTTCCAGTAAAGCGAGTCCACTCTGTGCCCATTTAGGCGATATTCCACAATAGTGACAGAACTCTTAAGCGACATACCACCACATCAACTAACAGGTTTCTGCCATCAATACGTGATAAGATCACTTAGTTTCCAAGTGTGCGCGCATACATCTATATCTACTATAATATTAAGAGGTGGCACAATAGCTGAGGGCTAAGTATCACAGCTGGTCATAGGTTTGTATGGTTTTGCAGTGTGCTTGTCCGTGTGTGCATGCACGCATATATGTGTATGTTTTTTTTTCTCTATTCTGTCTTACCAGCTACACCCAAAAAACTTCTCCTCCCCATGCCTCCTGAGATTGTTTAGTTTTATGGCTCGGTCTATTAATCAAACTTGCACGTGTACCAAGCCATACTAATTGTGAGAATTTTTTTCCCCTTTGTATATATTTGTCTCTGATCTTAGCGTGTACACCAACACACGTGTGTGTGTATATATATATATATATATAACCTGAGTGTAGTTAAGGTACACTTCGGCAAATGACAGACGGCTGTTATAGACAATGCCATTCATTATATATGAGGAGATTGTGGGTCAACACACCCTCCGTCAACAAAAATACACATTCACTATGCATGCAAAGGCAAATTCTGTGGAAAAGAGGAAACCCGTTCAGGACTACACCAAAACTGCGTAACACGTTTACCATTACTGTTATCACGTTTTGATGCAGTGCAAACAGATCCTTTTCATGCGAGTTGTAACACCAGACCCATTTAGCGTTGATGAATTTGTGTGACAGAAGCTGATACCAACATTTTGCAATTGTAAATAAATTGTGGTGCTGTCGTCCAAACTAAAGAAAAATTCTTTTTAGTAATTAAACGAAGGTTTTCCTTTCTCAAATGAAAACAAACCAATAACCTTGTTCACTTCCATAGAAAGTTTATTGCCTTTTTATACACAATGTAAGTTTTGACTGGTTATTCCATATTGAAATGCATGGCAATGGTCTTGGTACTTGGAAAAGGGAGTTAACTGTGAAATGTCTCATTTGCGTTGAAAGTTTGCGAGAGAAATGAGTTCATATTCTTTATCTGTTACTTCCGACTGCTCTCTCTCTCTCTCTCTCTCTCTCTCTCTCTCTTGCTCACACACACACACACACACACACACACACACACACACACGAACACACAGACACACATCCACGTGTGTGTGTGTGTGTGTGTGTGTGTGTGTGTGTGTGTGTGTGTGTGTGTGCGTGCAGGGGGAAGGGTGAGGGAGGTAAGAAACGGGGTAGTAAAAACGGGAGTTTGAAGGAAATGGTATGGTGCTCTACTCTTCTATCACTATTCTGGTAAGCCGCTATACTGGTATACCAGAATACTATACTGGTATATCGCTTTAGTGGTATGTCATTATAGTGGTATGTCCCTATAATAGTATGTCGCTATAATGATATTTCGTTACAATGGCATGTCGCTATAGTGCTGATGGCATCCGTCTGTCTCGAGAGATAATGGTGTCGCGCCGTGGATTAGTCAGTTGTGGAGTTGCAAGGCCTATTGAAGAGCTCGATCCTTGAGCAACAGACTCTGTTGCTGTTGCTGCAGATGAAGTCTCGGTCATGAGTGTCTGTTGGTGCTAATGCAAGTCTTTGCTCTTCCCACGGGTACATCTCGATAGATCCCCGTCTCGGTAGATCCCCATCTCAGTAGACGCCCGTCTCGATAGATCCCCCACTACATGTGGACGAATTTCCGTCTCGGTAGATCCCCGTCTCGGTAGATCCCCATCTCAGTAGATGCCCGTCTCGATAGATCCCCCACTACATGTCGACGAATTTCCGTCTCGGTAGATCCCCGTCTCGGTAGATCCCCATCTCGGTAGATCCCCGTCTCGATAGATTCCCCACTACATGTGGACGAATTTCCGTCTCGATAGATCCCCGTCTCGGTAGATCCCCATCTCGGTAGATCCCCATCTCGATAGATCCCCGTCTCGGTAGATCCAAAAACAGAAACGGGATCCATCGAGATGGGGATCTATCGAGACGGGGATCTATCAAAACGGGGATCCATCGAGACGGGGATCTATCGAGATGGGGATCCATCGAGGCGGGGATCTATCGAGACGGGGATCTATCGAGTGCCCCCCCCCCCCCTTCCCCCACTGGGCCTCTCTCCACAGCTCTGCTTGTTTGATGCCGGCCTTGATGGTGCACCGCCAGCTGACCCGGTCTGAAGCTGCTGTCTCCAGGTCTGCCGGGTCGAGGCTGCCTGTCCTCAGGTCGCGCTTGCATACATCTTTGTGGCATAGGGCGGGCTGTCCTGTAGGTCTGGAGGCTGTAGTCAGCTCACCGTACAGCATATCCGTTGGGATGCGCAAGTCCGCTCTATGTGTCACAGGGCCTTTGTGTCATAGGGCCGTTGTGTCACAGGGCCGTTGTGTCATAGGGCCGTTGTGTCACAGGGCCGTTGTGTCATAGGGCCGTTGTGTCACAGGGCCGGGTTTTAAGTATTAACCAGTTTTGTAACTAAAGTCCTATAAAAGGGTAGGCTTTGAGCGGGGACATGCCAGTTTGCCGCGTGCCAGATTGCCGAACACCCGACGCCGCCGCGACACTGGACCCTAACGGGAATTATCACTCGATGAAGCTGTGTCCCAGTCTACTCCCGTCTGATCGATGATCTCATCAAAATAAAGGCCGTAGCGAAGCTATGGGGTTGATGCCGAAGGCTGAAGAAACGTAAGCCCGAAGGGCTGAGAGAGTGCTCACACATCACTTTCATAAAAGTCGGCACGGTGACACAACGACCCTATGGCACAACGGCCCTGTGACACAACGGCCCTATGACACAAAGGCCCTGTGACACAACGGCCCTATGACACAACGGCCCTGTGACACAGCGACCATACAGTGTGCCGGTGACACAACGGCCCTATGACACAACGGCTCTGTGACACATAGAACCGGAACCATGCGACCGTAGTCCATGTGGCTGACGTGGCCAAGCCAACGCAGGCGTCTCTGTGTCAGCATGCCAAACATACTAAGCATCCCCGCCTAGGACAGGACGTCCTTGTTGTGTGATGCGGTCCCGCCAAGTGATGCCCAGGAGTCTTCTAAGGCAGCACAGGTAGAAGGCGTTCAGTCTGCGTTCTTGTCGAAAGTACAGGGTCCATGTTTCGTTTCCGTTGAGAAGAGTGCTCAGCACGCAGACTTGGTACACTTTCACCTTGGTGTTTGACGTTAGCAGGTGAAGAAGATGCCTATAAGTGTCGTAGCGAGTACACACTCTTGTTTGACACCGCTCTTGATTGGGAAGGAGTCTGAAGATGATTCGTCTGACAGGACAGTGCCGTTCATGTTGTCATAGAAGCACAAGATCATCTTCAGGAACTTGGGGAACATTCAATCCGGTGAGGTAGGGTGAAGATGCCTGACCTACTGAACAAGTCGAACGCTTTGGTCAGGTCGATGAAGGTAATGAACAAGTGTCGTCTGTGCTCGTGACACTTCTCCTGTAGCTGCCTCGGGAAGAATGTCATGTTGATCGTCGACCTCGCAACTCTGATGATGCACTGTGCCTCTGGATGCACTCGTTCGGCGAGTAACTGCAGTCTGTTGAAGACGACGCGGGGAAGGCTTTGCCAGCAATGCTGAGGAGGGATATTCCTCGATAGTTACTGCAGTCGCTGCGGTCCCCTTTGTTCTTGTATAGCATGTTGTTGTTTGCATCGGGCATGTCCTGGGGTACGGTCCCTTCCTCACAACACTGCAGCGGCAGCTCGTGGAGGTGATTGAGGAGAGAACTCTCCTGCCGCCTTTGATGACTTCCGCCGAAACGCCGTCGCCACCCGGTGCTTTACAGGCTAGCAAGTCGATGGCCTTGCTGAGTTCCTCAATGGTGGGTGGGGCGTCGAGCTCCTCCATGGCAGACAGGAAGGTGGCGTTCTCAATGCCTGTGTGGGATGAATAAGTTCTCCCAGGGGTGCAGCTCCTGGTAATGCTACGCCCACATCTCCATCTGTTTTGCTGCGGTCGGTGTTGACCTCCCCCGATGTACATTTCAGAGGAGCGATCTTATTTTACTCCAGGGCCGAACGCTTTCTTCATGTCTTCATACATGACAAGGATATTGCCACAGTCGGAGGAGATCTGGATGCCCTGGCACGAGTTCAGCCAGTACTCGTTGGCACATTTACGAGCTGTCCGTTTGGTGTTGTTGCTAGCTTTACCGAGTGCGGCAAGTGTCTTCTTTGAGGGCTCTCTGGTGTTCGAGGAGTGCGACGTGCCTAGCAGCAAGGACAGCCTCCATTTCCACGATTGCTGCTTCAAACTAGTCTTCATTCTTTCTCACTCTCTTCCCACAGGTGTCTAAACGGATTGTAGATGGCATCGCGGATGTAGGTCCACCTTGATGAAGCGCTGTCTGTTGGGCAGTCCTCTAGGGCCTGTCAATGGTTCTGGCGAAGCGTTCGCGAAGTTCGGCGCGACCTAGGCTGATTGGCTAAAGACGCACCTTGCTGCAACCGGTAGAGGCTAGGTCGCAGTCAGCACTGACAAGCACAGTGGGGGTGGGGGGAGGTGGGGGGGGGGGGGGGGGGGGGGGGCGGGAGGGGGGGGGGGGGGGGGGGGGGGGGGGGAGTCTTCAGGTGATCACGAAGTCCAATTGATGCCAGTGACGGGATCTGGGTGCCTCCAGGACACTCTGTGTTGTGGCTTGGTGGATAAGAAGGTGTTTGTGATACTGATGTCGTAGAAGGAGCAGAGCTCAAGTAGCCGCTGTTCATTCTCGTTGAGCTTGCCAACGCCGAAGCAGCCGATGTGGTGGGGCCAGGAGCTGTGTGGTCTGACCAATCTGGGCGTTGAAGTCCCCGAGAAAGAACAGATGTTCTTTGTGATTCTAGTTTCCAGCTCTTCATAGAACTTATCCTTAGCCTCGTCTGTTGAGCAGAGTGTAGAGGCATAGACGCTAAGGATGTTTGTTGGTCTCGAAGAGTTCCTGAGCCGGAGAGAGAGAGGGAGAGGATTTGCGCTGACCCTTTGGAGGGTGGTTCAACAGAGGATAGCAGAGAGTTTTGCGCTGCGAATCGGACGCCATACAGGCGGTGCATCATACAATCTGTTTTCATTTTCGACCGCTGCCTTGCTGGCTGGCTATTTCTGCCTGGTCTGATTATCTCTCTGTCTGTCTGCCTGTCTGTCTCTCTTGCCCTCTCACTTGCTCTTTCACTCTCTAAATTTTCTTTTCCATTCTCATGCGCTTTTGCTCTTATGTTTTGCGTGAACCATGGAGTTGGGGGTTGGGATGAGGGGGCTTGGGAATGGTAAAGTCCAAGGTCTGATGTAGTTTGCATGGGAGCTTGGGCATAGAAATGGGAAGTTGTGTTGATCGGGGAGGGGTGATGGAGGATGGTGGGCAGAGGGGGCAGGGCTGTGTGTGTGTGTGTGTGTTGTGTGTGTGTGTGTGTGTGTGTGTGTGTTGGTGTGTGTGTGTGTGTGTCAAAGCTGTACCTTGGCAGATGAGTAGGAATGGGAAAATCGGTGAGGGCGAACAACTATACAAAATATACCTGACTTCTCTGTTTTGTCGGTGTGTCTGTCTGTTTATCAATATAAAGAAATGTCTCTGTCTGTCTGTCTGTCTGCTTCCCTGTTTTGTCGGTGTGTCTGTCTGTCTATCAAGATAAAGGGATTTCTCTGTCTATGTGTCTGTGTGTCTGTCTCTCTCTCTCTCTCTCTCCCTCTCTCTCTCTCTCTCTCTCCTCTCTCTCTCTCTCTCTCTCTCTCTCTCACTCTCTCTGTCCGAGAGACGCAAGGTGTCAGTATATTGGCGAAAGGACGAATATGGACGCCAGAAGTGATAATGCTGGCTCAGTGGAATTCACTTCATTGTTGTTTGTCTCAGGAAACAGCAGAGACATGATCCTAGGACAAGTACATCTTGGACGGTTCAAACGTGACGTGATTTCAGGTGATGATTTAGATCAAATCCGCCGCGTTTTGCAGAAGTGGATGGAGTATTTGCGTTCCCTGGTAAGTGCACGGATAAACTGCACGGTTGGGTTCACATATGGGGATGGATAATCTATCGGTTTTCTCCTGTCTTTACACCGTAAACAGGTGACTCCAACCGGGTCTACTTACTGATGAACTGTTTAACGTTTACCTTTCACCGTTGACGTGAGAGTCTTTAGGCAGATTCAGACATCATTTTTCAGCACAGTCCTGGAAGTACTGAATACGAAGAATGACATTGAATGATAGGAATTTTATCATTTTTGTCTCTCCATCAATTTCATTTCGATATGTAGCTTCAAGGACCGAAGGGTTAATGACAGCACTACCACCTCCCCCCCCCCCCCCCCCCCCCCCCCCACACACACACACACACACACGCACACTGACGCTCTGCCTCTCATTTCTGGACAGGAAACATGAATCAGATGTTAAAAACTGCTTGTTTCCTCCCCTCCCCCTCCCCTTCCTCCTCGCTCTGTCTCTCTTTCTTCCTCCCCCCCCCTCCTCCCTCTCTCTCTCTCTCTCTCTCTCTCTCTCTCTCTCTTCTTCTTCTTCTTCAACTCTCCCTTCTTCCTTCCCTCCTCTCTCCTCTCTCTCTCTCTCTCTCTCTCTCTCTCTCCTCTCTCTCTCTCTCTCTCTCTCTCCTCTCTCTCTCTCTCTCTCTGTCTGTCCTTTCGCTTACTCGCTCGTTCTTTCTCTCCCCCTCTACCATCTCTCGCTGCGAAAGTGATGTCAGTGATAGGAGGTTTAAATCAAATCTTGTCATTAACGCTTCTTCTGTGAGATCAGCGAATTGGTTACTAGGAATTATTGGTGACAGTTTTTGTCACTGTACCATTGACAATACCGATGTGTCTGTTCGGTTAGTCTCTCCAACCACAGTGACTCCCCTTTTCATCCATCGTTTACCTGTTATTATTTCCCCACTCGCCTCTCTAGCGAAATCCGTTGTTGGTATTATAAATTCATCACACTCATACTTTGTTTTAGACACCGGGCTGGAGGTATGTTGCTCTGTTTCTGTTTGTTTGCACATGGGGAATAGAGCAGCTATATATTAAATGCACTACACTGACATTCATCAGATTTGCTAAATTGGAAAACTGGAGATTGTTTCCAATCAACTGTCCACAGCTCTTTAAAAATTAACTTTCGCTCCGTGGTTTTTAATATGATGCGAAGAAAATGGTTTTACATTGATAGTTTCAGAAAGCAGAATCGAATGCAGTCTCCTTTCTGATTCTTGGTATCTAAATTAGCCCTTAATTGTTTATTCCTGGCTTATCTCTCTCTCTCTCTCCTCTCTCTCTCTCTCCTCTCTCTTATATATATATATATATATATAATATATAATATATATATATATATATATATATATATATAATGACTGAACAATTAAGTTGTGGGGGAAAACAAGTGCAGGTTATCAATTCTTCAGTCATTATAGTATTGACTTGGCAAAGATTTGAACTTAAAAAAAAGAAAAGCAAAATTGAAGATGAAGAAAATGGGGGAAAAATATTATAAATATGAGAAGCCCTTCACTGCAGATATGAATGCTTATCTCCCCCTATTTCTTCAATCTTAGACATAAGAGCAAGCTTTGTTTATAATTAAATATTTTTTTAAGTCATTGCAACACAAAGCTGCACTGTAAGTTGCTGGAATGGTGCTCGGTATTTATCCTTGGAATTTATTAGTTTAATGTGTGTGTGTGTGTGTGTGTGTGTGTGTGTGTGTGTGTGTGTGTGTGTGTGTGTGTGTGTGTGTGCGTGTGTGTGTGTGTGTATCAGCCTCAGTAGACTAGCCCCTAGACAAGACGTTTTTCAAATCTGTGTTCCGTGTACGTTTGTTGATGACTTTCAAACAGCTTTTTTTTCTACGCCCTCTGCTGAACCACACATAAATCCGTCAGGGCCTGCCTCTTCTGTGCAGTGGTCAGACATCATAGCTCTGTGATCCAATACATGTCCATCAGCTTTCTCATCCTTCAGTGCCCTTCGTCCGTTAAAGGCAAACATTTCTCCAATGATTCCATCCATCCATCAAACCGACACCTTAAGGCGACGGCTGGAGAGGACTACAATGTCTATTGACCGCTTTCGAACTGTTGCATCTGATACCAGCTCCGTACAGCAATGCGGTTCACATGAACGTTTGAGGTACTGCTTGACTTGCAGAAAATATGAAATTATGACGGAGAAATTGTGGCGGTGCTGGGGGACGGCTGTGGACGACTACCAGCTGACTGTAAGCCAACAGCAATGTACACTCTCCAACGGATGTTGCCAACTGATTTTTTTTCCCCACACCCGGGCGAATGGCACGTGAAATCCGTCACACCAGTTGCAGTTAGCGCGCGCCTTCCGCGAAATTCCCATTCACTGGAAGACACTGTTTACTACCGGCCTCCAGACTCTCTCTCACTCTCTCTCTCAAACTAAACTAAGCCAAATACATGTTGATAACCACGAGACAGAAACGACGAAACGTTCCCCGTTCTTCTGCTCTATTGTAGATTAATAGCAAAAGTATTGAAGCGGTAGACTGCTATAAAATATCATGAGTAGTTATTGACAATAATTTCAAATGGTCTGATCATGTGCAGCCTCTGCCAGAAAAAAATCTACTGTCCAAAATTACGCACTCTTTAATTTCCTACTCTCGCACAATATCGTTCTGTGCTTACATTGAATCTCAATCAAATTATGCTTCTGCAAATTGAGACCCAGCGAATAAGTCTATGCTGAAACCATTTCTGAGTCTTTCCACACGAGATGTAATTGCTGAAATCGTCAGCATTATATTATTCTGACCATGCAACCTGAAATGTTCTTCCATTAAGATTGAAGTTGAAATTCAGTGAATCAGTCTTCATGTCCAAAATTGTATCAGGATAATTATGCTACTCTATCGGTCATGAGCATATTCCAGTTTAATGACACTCACCATGCTCACTATATTGTGTTACTCCTTCAAAGAGTAGATCTGGTTGAAATTAAATCTTCAATATTTCGGCGAATGTGTATATAATCAGCCTGACGGCTTTCTTAATGTCGTCGTCACACTAAGTAATTAAAAACCATATGACGTACACTTGATGAGTGACATGATATACACTCTCTCTCTCTCTCTCTCTCCTCTCTCTCTCTCTCTCTCTTCTCTCTCTCTCTCCTCTCTCTCTCCCTCCTCTCTCTCTCTCTCTCTCTCTCTCCAAGTTATTCTGATGCAATGCTTCAATGGAGATCGTACTAGTGTAGATAGGTTTGAATTGTGTTCCAACACGTTATCAATTCATTTGCGCATATCACATCGCAAGTGTACTATTGATGGTAGTCATGTCTTCATGCATTATTATAATTTTTGTTTTTGTTTTTCTTCCTTTTTTTCTTCGTCAGTCGTTGTTCTCTCTCTGTCTCCCCCTCCTCTCTCTCTCTCTCTCTCTCTCTCTCTCTCTCTCTCTCTCTCTCTCTCTCTCTTTGTGAGGCTCGAGTGAAGTGGGGAAGGTGATCATGAAAGAGACAGTAAGCAGGAGGAGTGAGATAGAGGCTGAGGCGTAGAAAGAAACAGAGAGTGAGAGGTGCAGCTTGGGCGGAGGAGAGGGGGGGGGGGGAGGGGGGGGTGGACAGCTACAGGGGAATGTTGGTAGAGGTGGCTGACAATGGCAGACGTAGACGGGGAGGGGCAGGGGTAAAAAGAGAGAGAGAGAGATGGGGGCGAAGCAAGGGTGAGGAACGACCGCGCTGACAATGATCACTTTGTATACATTGGTCTGTCCATTGATGTAACTTGTATATTCATTTCGATTTTCTATAGACAATAGCAGAAGCAACTGTCCGGGGAAATCAAGTCGAGAGACGTAGTATAATTTCCAGAGAAGATGAAGATGACATCCTCAGCGCTTTGGATCAGCTGGAGGAGTATTTGGAGATGCAAGTAAGCTCACGCATGAAATGTGGCGTTTGATTCTGATTTAGAGGGTGAGGTTAGGAGGGGCGTCCTTTCAAGTTTTCTTCATTTATATCTGCCGCACCTACGGGTTATTAGCGTGGTATTTACTGACGGATTTCATGTGCTTTTATTGTTTCATAGGGTTGTTTGTTGTTGTTTTTTGGTTCATCATAGTTACATATGTATCTTGCCATGCGATGTCACCCCGGAGAAGGGAAAAAGCGGAGATTTTACGAAAAATGGGAGAAGGGAGAATGGGAAGCGATACGGGGTGGGGGAGGGGGGGGGGGGTAGAGGGAGGAGGTGTTGGAGAGGGTGAGGAGGGGGAAGAAGAAGGGGCGCGCCTTCGGCCTTGTCGGGAAGCTTGGCGGTCTCAAAGATCTCTTAGGCTCTGCCGAAGGAGCGGACTAATCGTTCGCACGGTTTGCAGTATTGTCCTGATAGTACGCCCTCCACAAAAGCTGGACGATAATTGACGCGGTTTGAAACGAGGCTCCTAGTAGTAATTCCGGGACCGAACAGGGTAAGATGGCGGGAACAGACCGTGCCGCATGTTTGCGTTCGAAAGCTGCGCGTGTCTGCGCGCAGTCTGTATGTGTAGTGAAAGTGAAAGACAGCAATAATGTTGTAAACCAATGCTATTTCCTGAAGACTCCTCGCTCTCTTTTCTCCCAGGCTCCACTCGTTTCATTTCTTTAGAGTGGCTGACATATATGATTTTAAACGTAATATTGCCTTGCCATCGCAGAAGAAATGAGATTATCCGTTCAGGCTGCACACACACACACACACACACACACACACACACACACACACACACACACACACTCGCACGCACGCACGCACGCACGCACGCACGCACGCACACACACACACACACACACACACACAATTATAAACAAAGCTTGCTCTTATGTCTTTAGATTGAAGAAATAGGGAGAGATGAGCATTCATATCTGCAGTGGTAGAAATAATTCTGCCTAACTAACATATGTGCGTGAGTGGGTGAATGGGGAATAATAAATGCTTCTCAAAACGAGCCTTCAGCAAGCTTATAGTCTCCAAGTGGGAGACAATCTCTCTCTCTCTCTCTCTCTCTCTCTCTCTCCCTCTCTCTCTCTCCTCTCTCTCTCTCTCTACACACACACACACACACACACACACACACACACACACACACACACACATACACACACACACGCATACATATATATATATATATAATATATTATATATATATAAATATATATAATATATATATATATAAATATAATATGAGAGAGAGAGAGAGAGAGAGAGGAGAGAGAGAGAGAGAGAGAGAGAGGTTTTAATTGAAAATGAACACTGTGCAGCTGTTACAAAATGGAGATTCATCTACTAAGCAATGTATTTCAATAGGATGACAACACTGGTAACAGTGATGATGACGTTTTGCGCTTTCTGTGTCTTATGACACCAATCTCCATGGAAAATAACTCTTTTCTCTCGTACGTATATTACCCTCCACCCCCACCCCCCACCCCCACCCTCCCTTCCTCCCCCTTAGCAAGAGGAACAGTTGTGTCGTCACAGTGCCTCAAAGGGTTGTCGCTGCGGTCCCATTTGTTCTTGTATAGCATGATGTTGTTTGCATCGCGCATGTCCTGGGTACGGTCCCTTCCTCACAACACTGCAGCGGCAGCTCGTGGACGTGATTGAGGAGAGAACTCTCCTTGCCGCCTTTGATGACTTCCGCCGAAACGCCGTCGCCACCCGGTGCTTTACAGGCTAGCAAGTCGATGGCCTTGCTGAGTTCCTCAATGGTGGGTGGGGCGTCGAGCTCCTCCATGGGAGACAGGGAGGTGGCGTTCTCAATGCCTGTGTGGATGAATAAGTTCTCCCAGGGGTACAGCTCCTGGTAATGCTAACCCCACCTCTCCATCTGTTTGCTGCGGTCGGTGTTGACCTCCCCCGATGTACATTTCAGAGAAGCGATCTTATTTTACTCCAGGCCCCAACGCTTTCTTCATGTCTTCATACATGACAAGGATATTGCCAAGTCGGAGGAGATCTGGATGCTCTGGCACGAGTTCAGCCAGTACTCGTTGGGGCATTTACGAGCTGTCCGTTTGATGTTGTTGCTAGGTTTACCGAGTGCGGCAAGTGTCTTCTTTGAGGGCTGTCTCTGGTGTTCGAGGAGTGTGACGTGCCTAGCAGCAATGGCAGCCTCCATTTCCATGATTACTGCTTCAAACTAGTCTTCATTCCTTCTCACTTTCTTCCTATAGGTGTCTAAAACGGATTGGTAGATGGCATCGTGGA
>CM031603.1:21692864-21702864 GCA_018398815.1 Conus ventricosus | reverse complement strand
CCCCCACCCTCCCTTCCTCCCCCTTAGCAAGAGGAACAGTTGTGTCGTCACAGTGCCTCAAAGGGTTGTTTAAGGATTCGTTCGATTTGGGCGGAGTTGTATACCCTCCTGAGTGTCTATATATGCAGTGCTGTTTTGTTTGGGGTTTGAAGGGGAATAGGAGAGCTACCCGCACGCCCACCACTCCTCACACCCCGTCCTCCGGCCTACGACGGGCATTCTCATTTGTGCTGGGAGATCGTAACGTACTGATAAACTGATTGCATTTATTGATTTTTTTTTCAGAGACATCGGGAGACAGCTACAAACTTGATGGTCGGAAATCCAGCTTCTCCGCTTCAGGAAACGGTAGTAATGCTATCTTCAGCATCATTGCCGCTATCACAACAGCGACGCAACAACGACAAAAATTGACCTCCGCCACCGCCATATTAACAACGACAACAACAACAACATGATGATATTCCTACTATTAATGAAAATAATAATGAAAATGATAATAATGATAATAATAGTGATAATGATAATGATAATCATAACAATTATCAGCAGCAACAGCAGCAGCAGCTACAGCAGCAGCAGCAGCAGCAGCAGCAGCACCATTATTATTATTATTATTATTATTATTATTATTATTATTATTATTTATTGTTATTATTATTATTATTATTATTATTATTATTATTATTATTATTATTACTACCGTTGTTATTGTTATGATTAGTATTATCAGTAGTATTACCATTACTATTGCTATGATAATTATTAACATTCGATTATGATAACATTACTTTTACTTCTTTTACTCTTTCCTCATTTTGCAACCTATTTCTACTTCACTTTCCTTTCGTAATTTCAGTCTTTGACCCACGCCACAGTTATTATGATTATCATATCATCATCATCATCATCATCATCATCATCATCATCATCATTATTATTATCATTGTTATTATTATTATTATTATTATTATCATAGTAATGGTAGTAATAGTGATAATAATAATCTTTTAATCGTAATTTGTATCATGCAGTTATAACTCCATTGCTTTTTCTCTTTAACCAATTATCATTAAGGTTTTTAATTTGTACCGTCCCCCTTCCAACTTCTTCCAATCTTTCTTTCCCTTCCGAATTTTTCATTTGTCCGTAAATAATAAACTGTTGACAATAACATCCATTTCGTAAATAATAAACCGAGGTCAGTTAGATTCAGTCCGTAAATAATGAACCGTTGACAATGAGATTCACTCCGTGAATAATAAACCGGAGACAGGAAGATTAAGTCCGTAAATAATAAACCGTTGACAATAGGATTCAGTCCGTAAATAATAAACCGTTGACGATAATATTAATTCTGTCAATAATAAACCGTTGACAATAAGATTCAATCCGTACATAATAAATCGGAGACACTTAGACTAGCATCGTAAACCACAAAAATGATGACGATCAGACTCATTTTGTGACAGTCAAATTTTGTGCAAGATATATGAATTACAAAGCGGTGAGAGTCTTTTTTTAAATTTATTTTTGTATTAGTGGCAAAGTAGTGATAGTTTTACCACGTTTGTCACATAAACGTGACAGTCTTACTTTGTGCGTCACAAAGAGGAGACAGACTTATTTTGCGTGTCACAGAGATGAGACAGTCATAATTATTCGTCACAGAGAAAAGACAGTCTCAATGGCGTGTCACAAAGAGGAGGCAGTATCATGTGTGTATTGGAGAGGGGAGACAATCTCATTTGTGTATTAGAAAGAGGAGACAGTCTCATATGTGTATTAGAAAGAGGAGACAGTCTCATTTGTGTATTAGAAAGAGGAGACAGTCTCATTTGTGTATTAGAAAGAGGAGACAGTCTCATTTGTGTATTAGAAAGGGGAGACAATTTCATTTATGTATGAGAAAGAGGAGACAGTCTCATGTGTGTACCAGAAAGAGGAGACGGTCTCATTTGTGTATTAGAAAGGGGAGACAGTCTCATGTGTGTATTAGAAAGGGGAGACAGTCTTCTTTAAGTATTAGAAAGTGTAGAGAGTCTCATGTGTGAATCAGAAAAGAGGAGACAGTCCCATTTGTGTATTAGAAAGAGGAGACAGTCTCGTTCGTGTGTCACAAAGAAGAGACAGTTTTATTTGTGTATTAGAGAGAGGAGACAGTCCCATTTGTGTATTAGAAAGGGGAGAGAATCGCATCTGTGTGTTACAACGAGGAGACAGTCTGATTTTGTGCATCACAACGAGGAGACAATCTTATTTTGTGCGTGACAAAGAGGTGAAAGGACTATTTTGTGAATTCCAAGGAAGAGATGGCATTGTTTTGTGATGCGCAGGTTGGTGACAGTCATCATTGTCAATAACAAAGATGTCACCGTGTTTTTGTGCATGTCAATCACTAAGACGTCACGGTGTTTTGGTGCGTGTCATCACAAAGACGTCACGGTGTTTTGGTGCGTGTCAATCACAAAGACGTCACGGTGTTTTGGTGCGTGTCAATCACAAAGACGTCACGGTGTTTTGGTGCGTGTCAATCACAAAGACGTCACGGTGTTTTTGTGCATGACGGAGGTACAGTCGCAATTCGTGAGCCCCTAAATGGAGACTGACTCATTTCTGTGAGTCAAAGCACTGTTGTCAGTCTTATTTTGTAAATGAAAAGTGTTGAAACAGTATGATTTTGTAAATCAAACTGTCGTTACAGCCTTTTGTGTGTGTGCGTGCGCGCGCGCGCGCGCGCGCGTGCGTGCGTGTGTGTGTGTGTGTGTGTGTGTGTGTGTGTGTGTGTGTGTGTGTGTGTGTGTGTGTGTGAAACCCACAGTGGTGGCAATGTTGTATTACGAATAAGAGAGAGAGAGAGAGAGAGAGAGAGAGAGAGAGAGAGAGAGAGAGAGAGAGGGAGAGAGAGAGAGAGAGAGAGCATCTATTTGCATTACGTATTTATTCATTTAGATATTTGTTTATTTATTGATTGTTATTTATTTATTTATTTAATTATTTATTTATTTATTTACTTATTTATCTGTCTGTTTATTGATTTATTTATATATCTACTCATTTATCGTTTCATGTATTTATTCATCTGTTTGTTTAGCTAGTTAATCAGTTAGTTCGTAAGTTAGTCAGTCGGTTAGTTGTTAGTTGTTAATTGTTAGTTAGTTACTTAGTCAGTCCGTCAGTCAATCAGTCAGTGAATATTAGTTACTTTGTTAGTTAGCTAGTTACTTAGTTAGTCACTCGGTCAGTCAGTTAGTTAGTTTCTTTGTTACTTAGCCACGTAGTCAGTGTTGTGGTTATTGGTGGCTGCACAGGACTGGGATGACATTCTGGAAGAGAAGCGAGGCAGCCTGGACCAACAGCAAGAAGCGAACCTTGCTCCTCCACCTACAAAGGCTGAGGACGTGTGCCAGGACCTTCAACGGCTTGGTCCTGGTCCCGGACAAAGAGTTCTCCTCCCCTTCCCTCTCATCCAGCGTCACTTCCTGCGACTGGATGGTGAGAACCTTATTTTTGATGCTCACCCCCCCCCCCCCCTCTCCCTCTCTCCTGCTTTTTATTTTGAATTGGGGGGGGGGGGGGGGGAGATGAGGGGGGGGGGGGGTCTTGTCGTCCTCATCTCTCACAGAGGCCCATTCTCCTCACAACGCCTATTCTGGCGTCGTCTCGCCGAGCCCTATCCAGGTTTGACCGGTGTCAGGATGCGATCCATAAAATGTTGCCTCAGGACAACCCGCCGGAAGAGAAGCGGCTCTCCCGCCAGCCGCTCTTCGGTGGTGTTCAGTGGGTGCCTCTTCTGTCTGAATCAGCGTATTGACGCAACGATTGGTTGGTTGTGGAGCTAGCGTGAGTAAGCTTGCCCCTTCAGATTTGTTTCCCTCTCTTATCTTGTACAACTTCAGTGGCATGGCACCCACGCCACTCTTTCCAACTCCCCCGTCCATAGCCACAGCCCGGCCCGTCCCACTGCAGCCCCGGCACCGGCAACCCACAGGGAGCGGTCAATGTCAAGTCGTCAAGAGACAACCCACCGGAGGAGACACTGCACTGCTGCCGAGTCACTTCGGTGATGTTCACTGGCGCCTGTTCTGATCCAACATATGCTGGACACCACCTACTAAGCCTCCGATGACAATAATTGCTTTGTCGCGAAGCCGGCGTGAGTGAGCTCTCTTTCTCCGGAGGGTGCCACCACTTTCGTCTAACGACAGCCCCCATGAATTCGCAGATGCCTGTGACCCCGACGGAATCAAACCAAGGCAATAGATGTGGAGAGGACATCGAGACTGAGATCACCATGATAGCAGGGCATGAAGGGCCACAGAATTTGAGACTTAAAAAAAGGGATCGATGAGAATAAGGATAATGAAGATGATGCTACACACATCCATTCTGGTCTGAGACTCCATGACAGGGCTGTACTCTACGCTTGCTTTCATATGTCCCGGCGTCAACCAGGCCCGAGAGATACATACACCTGCGGTGTTGGTCAGGATATTTGAGCAACAATCTGGGAGACGCATCCATTTGGTGGATGAAACTCGGCTGTGTGGTCCCAGTCTTCCCGAAAACTCAACTTTGGGTAGGAGCCGGTCGGGGCGGGGCAGAAAAATACCACGTGGCTCTGACGGGGAATCGAACCTATGATCTCCCAGCTGTGAGTCCACGACGCTAACCACTTGCCAACGGCAACTGATGCCCCTTCTAATTTGCCATGAAATTCACCCAGTGCCAGTCCTCGTGACGTCACCAATACTGACGACGTTGGCATGAACGACCATAAGCATAGACACAAAAGAAATCGACGCAGAGGTCACTTTGACAGCAGGGCCTGAAGGGCCACGGAATTGGAAGCACTTTTTAAGACGATAGTAGAGGGGGAAAAATGATGCTAGGAGTTTTGATTCTGGTTTGCAACAAAATGAAAAAGATATCGCTCTCTGTCTGTCTGTCTGTCTGTTTGTCTGTCTGTCTCTGTCTCTGTCTGTCTCTCTCTCTCTCTCTCTCTCTCTCTCTCTCTGTCTCTCTCTCTCTCTCTCTGTCTCTGTCTCTGTATGCCTGTCTGTCTCTCTTTCTCTCAAGTCTATCTATCAAATTGTCAGTCTGCATATCTCCCTCCCCTGCCCCCCCCCCCCCCCCTCTCTCTCTCTCTCTCTCCCCATCTCATAAATATAAGTGAATGGAAGCGAGTTTTCACGAATAGCTTTAAAATCTATGTTATTGTGTGTGTGTGTGTGTGTGTGTGTGTGTGTGTGTGTGTGTGTGTGTGTGTGTGTGTGTGTGTGTGTGTGTGTGGGGCGCGCGCGCGCGCGTGCGTGCATGCGTGCGTGCGTGCGTGCCTGTGTGTTTGTGTGTGCGTGTGTGCATGCGTGCGTGCGTACCTGCGTACGTGCGTGCGTGCGTGCATGTGTGCGTGTGTGTGTGTGTGTGTGTGTGTGTGTGTGTGTGTGTGTGTGTGTGTGTGGTGTGTGTGTGATGACAGAAAATCAGGATGGCTTCCTGGACAAGACAGAGTTGAGCAAGTTCACGGAGACCATTGGTGAGTGGCGTCTGTGTGTGTGGTATGGCTGGGTATGATAACATAGGAATCAATTGTTGAACAGCCGTGTGAGAAGTCGTCCTATGTGGCAATGCTAAGTGACCATCGTGTGTCTGTGCTGAGGCTGGGCAAGTGTTTTCCATTACTTTGTGCTAACCCTGGCAGGTAGCCATCAATTGTGCTTCACACTCCCTTCACCCCCTCACTCCCTCCCTCCCTCACCCTCCCTCCCACCCCCACCCCCTTCCTCTCTCTCTCTCTCTCTCTCTCTCTCTCTCTCTCTCTCTCTCTCTCTCTCTCTCTCTGGCCATTTTTCTTCCTCTTCTTCCTCTATCATCTGTTGATGATGCAATGCCATTTGGTGGCCTTTCAGGCCCTCAATTTAAAAACAACAACAACAAAATCAACAACATTAACACCAATAAAAACGAAAACAAACCACCACCACCACCACAACTACAACAAAGACGACGACAACGAAGACATCGACGACAACAACAACAACCACGACAGAAATTCCTTTGCCCCCATTAGCTCACCGTGTCAGAAAGATTGTCCACCCTGCTGAGCTTGCCTTTCGTTTTCAGAGGCACTCAAGACCTGCATGACTCGTGCGGCGTAGAGGGACATGACGTCATCCTACAGGAAGCTGGTGTCACTTCCGTTGTGACCTTAATTGTCTGCATCGACCGCTTCTATTCTTTTGCCAGTCTGTCGTGTCTCTTTTCTCTTTGGTGTTTATAACAAAAAGACAGAAATATCAAGGGTTTTTTTAGATTGTGTTAGAAGTAATGGTATCTATTTAGGTGATGCTCAGTATCAAGTCAACACCCAATCATATTTCTTCTGTCTGTCTGTCTGTCTTCTCTCTCTCTCTCTCTCTCTCTCTCTCTCTCTCTCTCTCTCTCTCTCTCTCTCTCTCTCTCTCTCTCTCTCTCTCTCTCTCTCTCTCTAAGGGCAGGGAAGCACGGGGCTACATTTATGTCAGATTATTTGGAATCATTCATACTGCTTCTGGTTGATGATGTGGCATTACTTTCTGAAACTGTCATTGGCTTACAAAACGCAGATAAACATCTTCAGCGTGCAGCCGCCGGTTTGCAGTGGAAGGTTAACTTAGATCAAAGTAACATAGTGGTGTCAGTAAATTTGTTTACTTAGCTGCCAGAGAAAGGTGGACATATAACGGTATTGTGATACCTGTTGCGAAAATTTATTTTTCAACAAAGCTTAGTTTTGCTGCTGCATGTCGCGACCTTGCAGGCAGAGCAAAAAACGATTTATTATGTATTTTACAAAAGCTGTTTAAGCTGAGGTGTAACTCTCACTCGTGCTTTTTTTTAAGCTATTTGACTCACAGGTTCAACCTATTGCTCAGTATGGTGCAGCAGAGTTATGGGGTTTTGACAATGCAGCAATCTATTGTGAAAAACTTCATTTGTTTGCCGTTAAAATATTCTTGGGCGTTGAAATGCGAACACCTAATAACCTGGTGTATGGAGAAACAACATGTATCCTATCTACATAAACTCAGCTATAAAATGTACAAGGTGTTGGTTAAAATGAATGAGAATATACGAGTATAGATTACCTTATAAGGCCTACAAAATGTTTCTTGATTTAGATATGCATGGAAAGAAAAATTGGGCTTCAAATATTCGCTGTAAATTGTATATGTTTGGATTTGGATATGTATGACTAAATCAAGGCGTGGAAAGGATTAATGAGTTTTTGAAAAGTTTTAAGGATAGGCTGATTTTGTGCAGATGGCAAGATTGGAATTTCCATATTAATGATAGTGATAGGCTTAATGTTTACAGAGCCTTTTGTACTGTTCCTGATGTTAAAACGTATTTATTAATCAACTTAGACAAGCATTTAAGATACACATTGACAAGATTTAGACATAGAATTTCTGAAATCGCAGTACAACGTTATCGTTGTAGAACACAAAGTGAAAGTGAATTAATATGTCCACTTTGTCTAAAAGAGAAAGAAAATGTACATTTTGTTTTGTGTTGTCCAGTTCTGTATGACCTAAGAGCACAGTACATTCTGCTGAAATATTACAAAGTGCTATGTCAGTTTAAATTTACATTAAACAGTAAACAAGTGGGGTATGTTTTGCTCCCATAAGTAAACCTAACACAGAGCAACTTTTATTCAAGACTGGCACAGCCTTTTAAACTTGAATAAAGTCAGACGAACAATGTAATAGTGGGGGAAAAACCAGCCGTGTCTCCCTGATGAGTCCCGATCCAGCGGGCGAAAGGCCTCGGAGCAGGCAATACAAATATATCTGCCTTCAAAAGGGATTGCGATGGTTCCCTTATGCAGCTAGAGAAGAGTTTTCATATCTGCAACATTTTTTTTTTTAATTTCATTTTCCCAGTTTCTCCATCTTCAAACTCCCCTCTCCCCTCCGCTCAAGTCCAAATCTTTGCCAGACAGTTCAGTTGTTGGCCTGCGCTTGTTTTTCCCCCACTATTACATTGTTCGTCTGACTTTATTCAAGTTTAAAAGGCTGTGCCAGTCTTGAATAAAAGTTGCTCTGTGTTAGGTTTCCTTATGGGAGCAAAACATACCCCACTTGTTTACTGTTTATCGTTTACTGTTCCCTACCTCATCTCATTTCCGATTTTAAATTTACATTGCTTATGGCGAGTACGCACAAAAAAAACAGTCAGGAATCTGTCAATCTATCTTTATAACGCCTTTGAGTCGCGTTCTATTCTCATCTCTTAAATTCACTGCTTAGTAAGTGTTGGATGATTTCACTGTTCACAATTGTCAGTTCTGAAAAATGTTTGTATATATATGTACCCCATCATGATTATACATGATTAAACTTTCCGTATCCGTCTCTCTCTCTCTCTCTCTCTCTCTCTCTCTCTCTCTCTCTCTCTCTCTCTCTCTCTCTCTCTCTCCGTTTTTTTAAAGCTTTTCATACACTTTATGAAATTGTGTCTGTCTTACTTTGTGTAGAGCAAATAAAACGAATTGAAGCAAAACCAAAACAACGTGTTGTATGCAAGTTTGGCCTACGTATGAGCGGTGGTAGGGGGGTGGGTGAGGGGGGGGGATTGGACCTGTGGACGGATGGGAGACAATTGAGGGTAGGGGGAGGGGGTGGGCAGGAATTTACAATCCAAAATTTTACATTTTCAGGCTTTATCGCAGTGAGTCAAAACTTAGTTTGCAAGTTGAATCGAATAATGAAAGGAGGGAGCTCCGAAGCATTTTTTTTTTTTTCTGGAGAAAATAACAGAAAATGTGATGACAGCGCTGCTCTCACCACGATCGGGCGATCGTTCTTGGAGAGTGCCATAGCTTGGAGCCGGAATAGCTCAGCTGGTACAGCGCCGGACTCGAGGTCTTGGTGATCCTGGAGTTGCAGGTTCGAATCTCAGCTGGGCCGTTCCGGTACATGGGAATTTTCCCCTCAGAAATTACATTGGTTCTGACTCCGGTTCCCAAACAGTCCTTCGAATGAGCTTGTAAACCGACGTTCCGTGTGTGAACGCACTCATAACGTCTTGCATACACGTAAAATCTCATCACCAACTTTCGGAAGAGAAAGCCAGTTTGGCTGTTGATATGGATGACACGTTACACATAGCATGCACCCTGCGTGAGAAATGGAAAGAATGAAGGAAGTAAGGAAACTGAGTGAACAATATGGACTGGATGACACGGGAAACGACTGAATGAAGCGCCAGCAGGCAGTTCTTCAGTCGGCACTTCCCAGGTAGGCAGCCCATTGTGTAGACGAGTGTGTGGATTGTCAGCGCCTAGAACCTTTGGCAAGGCGCTTTATAAATGCTATATTATTATTATTATTATTATTATTATTATTATTATTATTATTATTATTATCATCATCATAATTATCATTATATCATGCGCTTTACAGCGTGACATCATGGTACTTCTCCCTTCCCCCTTTTCTTTCCAATCTTCCTCCCCCCCCCCCATCTCCCCTATCCCCAAATACGCGCGCATGTGAGCTGCAAGTGGAGACAACTCTTGAAACAGCATCATCACGTGGTGTGAAAGAGAGTGCAAGGATTCGCATCATAAATGTATCGCTCTCTGTCTGTCTGTCTGTCTGTCTCTCTTCTCTCTCTCTCTCTCTCTCTCTCTCTCTCTCTCTCTCTCTCTCTCTCTCTCTCTCTCTCTATCACATAATCACACACACACACACACACACACACACACACACACACACACACACACACACACAGTCGATCAGGCTGCAAGAAAGGCAGCTCGAAATGTTGAGGGTTCAATTCCCCTTAATATTCCTTTGCATTTAACAGAATGCAATATTCTTCTTAACAAAACATCGGATGAAAGTTTCACAAACTTGATAATCAACTCGGATACTCAGTATTATCAGAGGTGTGTTAAATTTTGTGGTAAAATCAACTCGAAAGCCTCGTCAAACAATTACCTTGCTTCTCT
>CM031603.1:21682864-21687864 GCA_018398815.1 Conus ventricosus | reverse complement strand
TTTTCTTTTGAATTGTTAAAACTCAAAACGAAGGTGGTTTCATGTCAGCCAGTTTGGGTAAAAAGACTTTATTTCCGATAAGGGAAAATGGCAGCCTCCTGTGTTACGTGAGCGAGTGCTGAACATTTTCATTAATATTCAACTCATGGAAGAGTATAGAGATGTGTGAGGGATTGTTTCGTGTTGCTTTGACTTTTGTTTGATGTGTTCTGAAATGATTAATAATTCCATTGTTAAATAATTGCCAAGCACATTCTGTTAGATGCAGCCTCCACCATTCGCAAGGCTTGGGGAATGGATGACATTTGATTGATTGCTCATTGATGTCTGATAGAGCTCAATTGTAGCAGGATAATGTGGGGTGCTTTGATCCCGAATGGTTTCATTTCATGTAATTTACTTTTGTATTACTCTCCTATGTTTACTTTAAAATATGAGAGTGACATTATTTTTCATCCTTGTGGTGGAAATATAATAGAAATAAATGTGAATGGGAAGTGGGAAGCTGATTGCCTACATGATGAAAGGCATGGAATATTCCTCTTTTATGTGTGTTGAAAATGGTTAAAGGGAATGAAGGCTGAGGAGACCAAATGTCGAAAGAGTTAGACAAGTTGATCAACTATTAAATATTTAGGAAATGCAACAATAACTTAAAGGGAAAAACAAAAAAATATATGGATGGGTACATAGCCATTTTTAATTTCATATAGTATGAACGCTCAGTATTAAGAAAAATATGTAAATTAAGGCCTGATCTCTGTTTTGTCTGTGCATTGTCTACAGCTCACATTTTAGGCAAAATATTTATGAGGTGAAAGTGATGTGTTATACAGGACTGATCTGATCTGATCTTACCCCACCTGTGCTTACTCTACCTGACCTGACCCGTACTTCCCGGTCTGACCTGCTGTGGGTCCCCTTGTCGCTGCTGACTGCATCACCTGTGGCCGTGTCTTGGAAGGCCTGCACTTGCCCGAGGAGGGGGCTGGAATGCGTGGGCTGGCCCTGATATCCTTCCCGCTTTGTCATCTATTCATCTTTACTCTTGAATGACTGCGATCAACAGTGTGGACCTGAGTGGCCCATGCTCTGCCTTCTTCCATCGTGGGATTCACTGTTCTCACCTCTTCGTAACCCCGGATCCGGTGCAGTGAGTAATGTGGGCGATGTGTCAGACAATAACAGGGTCAGGCCCTTTTTGTTCATGAAACTAAAGTTGGTTTTTTTCCCTTTTCTGAGCGTTCTGAATTGGTATTCTTTTGTTCTCGGTATGTGTTCCCCTGTTGGGGAGACATGTGTAAGGGCGATGATTTGATATTGTCGTAAAAAAAAGATTGTTGTTGGAGATTCTTTTTATGATTTAAGGCAGAAAGGAGTATTGTGATGGCGGAAGAAGGCTTGGTGACCATTGACCAGTGTGGGCTCCCTGGCAAATACAAGGTCTGGTGTCTGCAGTTCATGCTGATACCAAAGCTCCTATGGCCTCTGATGATATACGACATCTGCACCAGCACAGTGGAAGCAATGGAAGCCAAAATCAACAAGTTCACAAGGAAATGGCTTGGTGTCCCACCCTGTCTGACTGACATCGCGCTGTACTGTCGCCAAGCAAAGCTCAAACTACCACTGAAATCCATCCTGGAGGAATACAAAGCAGGGAAGATCAGACTTCAAAGCATGCTGGAGGACTCAGGAGACAAGGTGGTAGAAGCAATCAAGCCCCAGCTGAAGACAGGCAGAAAATGGAAAGTTCAAGAGGCAATGGATTCTGCAAAAGAAAGTCTCAAGATCAGAGAAATAACAGGACACACACAGACCAACAGACAAGGACTGGGGTGACCAAAACTGAATGGTGGTCAAAGGTCAAAGGAAAAGTCAAAAGAAACATGATGATTCAGGAGATGAGAAAAGAAGAAGACCAAAAAAGACTCCAAAAAGCAGTCCAGCAGAGCCAGCAAGGGCAATGGACAACGTGGGAGAATGCACTCCAAAGAAGTCTAACTTGGAATGACATTTGGCACATGGCCCCTCTCAGGATCAGCTTCATTCTCAGATCTGCATATGACCTTCTGCCCTCAAATGCAAACCTGGTGAAGTGGGGGAAAACAGACGATCCTGCATGCCCCCTCTGCCATGAAAAGCAAACAGTGGAGCATGTTCTAAGCTCATGTAAAGTAGCCCTGGCTCAAGGAAGGTACACATGGAGGCACAACCAAGTGCTCAAAGAGATTGTACAAGTAGTCTGGGCTAGTACCAACACCACAAAAGGGAGAATCAGGACTCCAAAAGCACCCGCAACATTCTTCACGGCAGGAGGCAGCAAATCATGGCCAAGAACAACAGTGCCACTCGAAACATGCAGGCAGAGTCTGCTGGATGGGGCAGATGACTGGGAGTGCGCTGCAGACCTCCCAGAATGGAAGAGTCACCCAGAGATCATCAGCAAGAATGGCATGAGACCAGACATAGTAGTCCACTCTAAGTCAACCAAGCAGCTGATCATGATCGAGCTCACGGTGCCATATGAGAACAGAATGGAGGCAGCTCAAATCTACAAGACTGAAAAGTATGCTGATCTGGCAAACAGCCTGAGGAGAGAAGGCTATCAGGTCAAAGTCCTCACTGCAGAAATTGGAGCTAGGGGATTTGTAGGAACGTCTGCATACAGCCTCATGAAACAGCTCTCAGTTGCAGGGAAGGAAAAAACCAGAGCCCTGAAAGCAATGGCAGAAGCGGCAGAGAGTTGTTCAAGCTGGATCTGGTCAAGGAGGAACAAAAGTGAACTTCATAAGGCTTAATTTCCCTACAAATATCAGGTGTCCCTGTGGCTCAGTGGTTAAAGCGCGAGTCATTAAGTAGAAAATGAGCATGTCCAGAGGGTCATGGGTTCGAATCCCAGCCATGGCTCGTCCCAAGATGGGGGAAAAAAAAGGGGGCAGCAGAGGGACATCCGGAGTCATGAACCGGGTGTGGCCCAACCCCCCTAGAGTGTCAGGAGATAAGGGCCGAAACACTTGCTTGAAGGGGGCTTCTCTTCTGAGGACTCTCTGCTGCCACGCTCTCCACAAGTTTCTTTCTACTTTTATGATTTAAGGCAGAAAGGAGTATTGTGGATTTTTTAGAAAAATTTTATGTTCATGAATATATGTGACTTAGTGGGTTTCATTAATTGAAAGAAGTAGAGACTTCTCCTTTTGTATTGGAGAGTGTTCATTTTTGCCTTCCAGGTTGGGGAAAGAGGTACAGATTTCTGCTTGTGTATTGGAGAGTGTTCAATTTTTTCCTCCCAAGTTAGGGTTTGGGAAGAGTGATGGCCCTTTGACAACTGAACATAAGGTTGGTCTGGTTTTCTTGGGCAGATTTTATTACTTTGTCTGCCTGAGTGACACCCAGCTATTGCCTTGGTTGTTTATTTCTTCTCTCCCTTCATTTGTTTTCCCCTGGTCGATTTTTCGGGAGTTCATTGTTTAAATTGGGACTTTGTTTGTTGTTGTTTTTTTAAGAAAAGAAACGGACCTACCTGGAATGTAGTTTTTTTCCTGTGTGAGAAAGTCGTTCATAATTGTAGTGTAAATTGTTAATTGTAAATAAAACCATATTTGTAATATTGTCTCCTTTTGTATTTTGTTACGGTCGATCTGAGTGTGCTTCATCATCAGCCCAGCTTTTCCCTTGAACTATATATCATGTGACTTCACCCACGTGACACTATCGTTCAAGTATGATCGGAATAATGAGATTTTCGGGGTATGGTTCAAGTAGACAGATAGTTTCTTTAGAAGAATGGAATGACCAACAAGATCAAACGCCTTTTTGAAGTCAAGAAAGACAACCCCTGTCATTTGTGATTGGTTCATATTTGAAAGCCATGAGTCACACATTCGTGATAATGCTGCGTGGCAGGAATGATTAGATCGGAATCCAGATTGGAGTGGGTGAAATAGTTTGTTTTTCTTTTCCTCCATGAACTGAGATACGTGTGTGTGTATGTGTCTTTCAAGGGGTTTGGATAGAATCGATAGTAAGGATATAGGTCTGAAATTATTTGGATCCGACAAATCATTTGATTTTGGAAAGGGATTACTTTGGCGTTTTTGAACGCCTGAGGGAAAACATTAGTTTCAATGGATAGATTATATATGTATGTAAGAGGCTCAACAATGTAAGGTAGAGCGAGTTTGAGAAGAAATGCGGGTATGTTATCAGGACCCATGGATTTTTTTATTCTTTAATTGCGCTATGTGCATACCTATTTCATGTACAGCAAGAAGGGGAATTTTAATTGAGTTACTGGATCCAAGTTTTTGTTTGCAAAATGATATTAGGGAAGTCGGGCATGTATATTCATTTGGTGCTCTTATAGTCTGTGAAGCTTGAGTAAGGGTATCTGATAATGACAGAAAGTGGGTATTAAATTTGTCCGGGGTGATGTTAGTGCTTGAAGTTTGTGAATTTGTACGCTTGTGCGTACAATAGTGTTTATTGCCCTCCACATTGGCGCTGTGGATTTTGCATCCGTTATCATTTGACTGAAGTAGTCTCGTTTGACTTTTTCAACTTCGTTTGAAACAAAGTTTCTCTGCTCTTTGTATTCGTCAAACAAATTTGCTGCCTTGAGTTGGTCACGTAGTACCATTTCTTGCAGCAATTCTGGAGTTAACCACGGGTTCATCTGCGGATGCCTAACTCTTTTTTGATGTAACGGCGCGTGTTTATTTATGATGGTGAGGAATGTTTGGTACCAGGACAGTGCATCATTGACGTCTGAGTAATTATAAGTTAAGTGAAATGGGGAAATGTTTAAGTCATAGAGGTATGCTGCTTCATTAAACTTTTTGAAAGAGCGGTATTGGATGGTCGTGTGACCTTTGGGTGGTGGTTTTGGGAGCCTTAAGGACCATGTGCAGAGAGAGAGAGAGAGAGAGAGAGAGAGAGAGAGAGAGAGAGAGAATAGAGAGAGAGAGAGAGAGAGAGAGAGAGAGTTCATCACTTCACCA
>CM031603.1:21632864-21657864 GCA_018398815.1 Conus ventricosus | reverse complement strand
GCTGAGTCCAGGGAGGACCTCGCAGAAGACCGCAACAACACTCTCAAGAAACAGCTGCAGGTTGGCAAGGACAAACTGACAGCTGCTGCAGCAGAAAAGCGAGCCCGCAGAAAGGGGATGACAGCCAACAAACCAGTGTCAACATATATAGCTGTGACAGACACTGCCACTCTCGCATCGGTCTCTACAGCCACAGGCGACGCTGCTGGGGTTACGCAGACAGCCCAGATAGCTACATATTGGGTCGGATATACTGTATCCATGGTCAGCTAAGACCGATGGAGGCCTGCTGTGGGTGATAAATGGTACACCCCAACAAACCCCATCTGAACCATAAAACCACCCAAAACACAGCATCCTGTATGAGCACTGTTGTCATCACTGTGGGCTGTGTAGTTGCTGGAAGGGTTGAAGGTTTGAAACATGTGTCAGGGGGGTTGGTAAGAGCATGCGTGAATGTACCAGTTTTGGCAAGACGAGCGATTTCAATCCTGATACTGTGCTCACTGGGGCCAACTGACTTCTTACCCAGATCCTGAATAGATGTTTGACGTCAACTGATTTTTCTGAGTACTTACGCTCGCTACGCATCCTGATAATGATGATAATAATAACATCAATAATGACAACAACATGAATAGTAATAATAATGATGATAATGACAACAATCATGATAATAATAATAATAATAATAATAATAATAATAATAATAGTAATAATAATAATGATAATGATAATAATCATATTAATTATGATAATATTTAGAAGAAGAAGAAGAAGAAGAATTAATAATAAATATATAAATAAATAAGAAAATAAGTAATGATATTGATAAACTATTCCTCCTGCTCCGCCTGGTCCGCATGCTCCTCCTCTTCCTCCTCCTCATCTTCCTCTTCATCATCATCATTATCATCATCACAACAACAAAAACGATAGTAGTAGTAGTAGTAGTAGTAATTGCAGTGTCAAGGAGCGTGAAACCTCTCACAAAAGGCATTAGACGCTTGGAGGCAAAAGGACGTTGCACGTAGTATACAAATAGGTAATAGACCAATTAACCAGGGTACCTTACCCATCGCACACGGCCGAACTGTGTGAAGGAGGCCGAAGTGGTCAGATGACAGATGACACCTAGGAGAGAGTTCGGACCTGCCCTGTGGCGAAAGGGGGAAGGGATGTAACCACTACGACCTCGGCGCTCCAAGTGAGCGCTAAAGGCTCAGTCAGCTGAGGTTCTTTTGTAAACAGTCAGTGAAGAGCAGGAGTCTTGGATTCGTTCGGATGGTATTGCCGTGGGTCACTGTGTTGGTTCTATTGTCAGGCTGGTTGAATGCGTGTGGAGGTTGTAGTAGCCCTCCTTTAAGATAATTACTATGTTAAGTGACCCCGAAGTCGGCGGGAATTTTCGATGTCCATCTGGTGCTAAGTGTTTGTTTGCTAATCAATTAGGTAGGGATGTGTGCAAATGCTGATGTGTGAGAGAATGTAGCGAATGGAGAATTCAGGTTACTTGTGAACTAGGGGTTTGAGAAGCAGCATGGACAAAGGCATGGCCCGAAGGGGAATCCTTTGTGTCCATCCCTATATAAACTGAGGAGAACAACGTGCAGGGAGAACAACACCAGAGAGAGAGAGAGAAGAGAAGGCAGAGGAGAGAGAGAGAGGAGAGGAGTGAGCAGGACAGAGAAAGGGTTGAGAGAAACGGGGTCTGGGAGATAGAAGGGACAGCTAAGTCTTAGGGTTGAAGACAAGCTGGAAGAGAGAAAACTAAGTTTGAAGCCAGAGGTGGTGAAGACAAACTGAAATTGAACCCAGAGGTGGGTGAAAGAGACGAAGAAGAAGAGTTCTACGTCGAGACCCCAGAGACGACCACGAAGACCCAGTCCTAAAGCCTGGAGCCAGTCAACCAAGGGCATCACCATCAAGCAGTGCTGAAGAAGACGTGAAGAGACTTTTTTCAAGAACTGTGGTGTGGTGTGAAAGCGTGGTTGTGTGTGTGAAAAACCTGGCCAGGTAAGAAGTCATTTTATTATAACCCGGGATTAGGAAGTATTGATCTTTTATGTGTTGATTTGTGCATCTGTGTAATTGGATATTTTTCATGTTTGATTATAAGTAGCATAGAAATTGTATTTCCTTGTGCTCAGTCGTGTTAGGAGAGAAACGAATGCGTGACATCCATTCCCAAGAGGTGAATGTTTGGTGTGCGCATGAGTGTGCATATGCGTGTATGAGTGCAAAGATTAACCTTGGTGTGTTAAGCCTGACTAATAATACATCAACTTAGTGCACTTAGCAATACCATCACGATTTCCTCCCGTCCTGGACAAAGTGGCGAGCCTGCCAGGATTGCATGCCCAAATTAGTTTCAGAGGGAAACAAAGTGAGTACTAGAGTAGTACTGGGGCGAAGCGTCCACTAAAGGCAATTTTAATTAGCTCTTCTAATTATTTCCTTTAGTTCTTTGAGTGTTGAGTATTGATTTTGTGTGTAGGGTGGTGTATTAATCAAAGGTCGTTCAAAAGAAACGAAGAATGAGGTTCAGTCTTAAACTCTCACAGAAGCTGTGGTTTACGATTAAGGCTCCTTTGTGTTGGGAACACTACCACTGGTTGGTGTACTCATAACGTTTATAGATAAACTGTGTACTGACTTTTTCCGGGTCTATAAGCATAACTGTTTTTAGTGGTGCTAAAACATATCGAAAAAAAAAATGGCTGAAGAAAGTTTTACTCCCATTGAGAAACTGATGAGTTTAGGGGAGAAACTGGCATATACCGGAGATGAACTGCGTAGATTCATTGAAACTCAGCAGAAGACTGAGAGAGATGAAAGGGCTGAAAGAAGGAAGTTTGAAAAGGGAACAGCTCGCAGCTGTCAAAAGTAATCTAGAGGCAGAAACTGCTGCGTCGAAGGCTAAAGCAAATGCAGCAGACGCAGAGAGTGCAGCTGCTAAAACAAGAGCAGATGCAGAGAGTGCAGCTGCCAGAGCTAGAGCAGATGCAGAGAGTGCAGCTGCAAGGGCAAGAGCAGAAGCGGAAGCAGGATTTTAGCCAAACAAATTGAGTTGGAAAGAATAAAATCTGAAAATCGTAGTGAAATCGACACCAGTTCTGAGTCAGTAGGCCGCAAACTAAATTGCGCACCTAGACTTAAACTCCCACTGTTCAGAGAAGAAACTGATTCGATCGATGCCTATATCAGTCCGTTTGAATCGGTTGCCGAGCACGAGGCTGGCCCGAAGATGACTGGGCAATAAACCTGTCTGCCTTGTTGACAGGTCGTGCGTTACACACAGTTTCCACCCTACCCAAAGGTGATCAGAGAGATTTTGACAAGGTGAAACAAGCAGTACTAAAGGCGTATGATTTGACTGAAGAAGGTTTTAGGCATAAGTTTCGCGAGGCGAGAATCGAACAGGTGAGACATACACACAGTTCGGAGTTAGACTGGACCACTATTTCAACAAATGGGTAGAACTTAGTGGAGTAGACAGTGATTTTGAAGGCCTCAAGACACTGGTGATGAAGGAACAGATACTTGATGGTTGTGGGACGGGCCTCAAAATCCACAAAAGGTGCAACCACAATAGCTGAAGTACTCGAGACAGCTGAGACTTACCGGAAGCGAGGCGTGATTTGCCTGAACAAGAGGAAAGCCCGAAAGCATATTCAGAGGATAGCAGGCCAGCACATGACTCACATAATGAGTCAGTAGTACACACCCGTAGGCCCACGGCGTTCACGTGAGCAAACAAGGGTGAAACCAATAGCCATGTGGCTAGGAATGAGCGTCCCTTTTTTCTGTGCAATAAGACGGGACACTTGGCTAGGGATTGTTATATTTAAGTCACAGAAGGCAGCAGCAATGAGGAACAGGCCAAGAGAGAGGCAGGTAAAAAAGGATGAACAAGATGACAGTGTTATTTTGTCTGGATTGTGCTGTGTGTTCACAGATTCAGGCGATAACATGGATGTGCACAAAGGCAGAGTGGGGAAAATGTGGTTAACGTCATTAGAGACTCTGGGTGCAAGGTATAATGGTGAAGGAATCCCTGGGTTTAAGAAGGGACAATTCACAGGAAAAACACAGAGGTGTAGACAAATAGATGGGACAGTAACAGAATTCAAAACGCCCTGGTGTTCATTGATACACCATTCTATAGTGGAGTTGTGCAGCTTTGACTGTTCCAAAGCCGCCCTATGATCTGGTAATTGGAAACATTCCAGGAGCACGTGGGTACGGAGACCCAGACCGTGATTTCTGTGTCGAATCCGAGAAAAGAAATCACGGAGAGAAAGGCCCCGAGCGGTCACACACTTCAGAACGCAATGGAGCGTGAACCCGGGGAGCCAACCCCATTCACTTACGAGCAGAGCAAAAGGGCGTTACTCGCTTAGAAAATTGTTTAGGCTCGCTCACACAGGGCAGAAGAAAGGTGTGAAGGAGGGCACCATCGGGTTTTTAGATAAAGGATGGGGTATTGTACCGAACTTTCACTCACTTGAGTTCGGGGAAAACAAAACGACAGATCGTTGTGCCTACGAAGCGCAGAAAGGCCGTGATGTCAGAAAAACATGTGACGTCAGCCCCCGGGGCCCTCTCGCTAAGAAGGCCTCACAAAAGGCAGTGACGCGAGAGTACTACTGGCCCTGTATCCTTGGCGATGTCAGGCGTTTCTGTGCACAATGCAGCACATGCGGCGGGGTAGGCAAGGTGTGTGTACATAAAGGGGGATCAGACTGGTCTTACCAAAAGTTGGCCAAAATAAAATGGTCGGTCGAGAAGTCAGGTAGTGGGTGCGTGTGTCTTTTGCATTGTCGTGTATGCGTGATGTGGCTAGTTGCGGGCCACGTGTATGAAGAGAAAGGGAGAGAATTTCCGAAGAAACATAATGGTTATATGGCCACACGACTTAGAGCTGGTTGAGATTTCAGATTTATGTTGATATTTGCTTGGATAGTGTGTATGTATTGATTTTTCTCTAATTTTTTGTTGCAAGACAAATATTTGCTTGCGTTCTCTGGTGTAAATTGTCTTATGAGAGGCCGAGATTAGCATTTGTTTTAAATGGGAAAATTATGAGTTTCAGCTCCTTGAATGTGTTTTTAGCCAATGCAGGGCATTGTCTTCGAGTGGGGGGAATTTGTCAAGGAGCGTGAAACCTCTCACAAAAGGCATTAGACGCTTGGAGGCAAAGGACGTTGCACGTAGTATACAAATAGGTAATAGACAATTAACCAGGGTACCTTACCCATCGCACGGTGCTGAACTGTGTGAAGGAGGCCGAAGTGGGCAGATGACAGATGACACCTTTGGAGAGAGTTCGGACCTGCCTGGTGCGAAAGGGGGAAGGGATGTAACCACTACGACCTCGGCGCTCCAAGTTAGCGCTAAATGCTCAGTCAGCTGAGGTTCTTTTGTAAACAGTCAGTGAAAGACAGGAGTCTTTGTTGGTTCTATTGTCAGGCTGGTTGAATGCGTGTGGAGGTTGTAGTAGCCCTCCTTAAGATAATTACTGTGTTAAAATGACCACCGAAGTCGGCGGGAATTTTCGATGTCCATCTGGTGCTAAGTGTTTGTTTGCTAATCAATTAGGTAGGGATGTGTGTAAATGCTGATGTGTGAGAGAATGTAGCGAATGGAGAATTCAGGGTACTTGTGAACTAGGGGTTTGAGAAGCAGCATGGACAAAGGGATGGCCCGAAGGGGAATCCTTTGTGTCCATCCCTATATAAACTGAGGGAGAACAACGTGCAGGGAGAACAACACCAGGAGAGAAAGAGAGAGGAGATAGAGAGAGAGAGAGAGAGAAGAGGGGAGAGAGAGAGAGAGAGAGAGAAGGCAGAGGAGAGAGAGAGAGAGGAGAGGAGTGAGCAGGACAGAGAAAGGGTCGAGAGAAACGTGGTCTGGGAGATAGAAGGGACAGCTAAGTCTTAGGTTGAAGACAAGCTGGAAGGAAGAAAACTAAGTTTGAAGCCCAGAGGTGGGTGAAGACAAACTGAAATTGAACCCAGAGGTGGGTGAAAGAGACGAAGAAGAAGAGTTCTACGTCGAGACCCCAGAGACGACCACGAAGACCAGTCCTGAAGCCTGGAGCCAGTCAACCAAGGGCATCACCATCAAGCAGTGCTGAAGAAGACGTGAAGAGACTTTTTTCAAGAACTGTGGTGTGGTGTGAAAGCGTGGTTGTGTGTATGAAAAACCTGGCCAGGTAAGAAGTCATTTTATTATACCCGGGATTAGGAAGTATTGATCTTTATGTGTTGATTTGTGCCCTCTGTGTAATTGGATATTTTTCATGTTTTATTATAAGTAGCATAGAAATTGTATTTCTTGTGCTCAGTCGTGTTAGGAGAGAAACGAATGCGTGACATCCCATTCCGAGGAGGTAAATGTTTGTGTGCACATGAGTGGCTTGCGTGTATGAGTGCAAAGAAAACCTTGGTGTGTTAGCCTGACAAATATACTAAACTTAGTCCCTTTAAGCAAACCATCACGTTTTCCCCCCGTCCGGGACAAGTAGTAGTGGTATGTATTTTGTAGTAGAAAGTAGTAGTAGTAGTAGTAGTAAAAAGTAGTAGTAGAAGTATTTTAAGTATATTTGTTGGTATGGATGAGGATGATGACGATGATAATAATGATGACGATGATGTTGATGATGTGATGACGATGTGATGTGAGATAATGATGGTGACAGCAACAAGAAAAAAAAGCAGCCCCAAGAAGAAGGAGCGAAGAGCGAGCAGCAGCAGCAGCAAGAAGAAGAAAAGAAGAAAAAAAAGAAAAAGGGGGGGAAGAAGAAGAAGAATGAAATCAATGAAATAAAATAAAAAAATTTTTAAAAAAAAACGGGGAAAGTAAGCTAAAAATAATGTAATCATGGCCATAGAAGAGAAGAAAAAGAAAAAGAAGAGGGGAGGGGGGGAGGAGGGGGGGAGGGGGGAAAGAAGAAGAACAAAAAAACAAAAACGACAACAACAACACCAACAACGCAATATAACGTGCGCGTGGGTACTGTCGCCTTTCATTACTCCCCCCAAAGAGAAACGCCCCAAGAAATTGGGCTAAAAATCCCCGACCCAGACGGCAGTTGGCAAGGACGACGTATCCGCCCATAGTCCCAAACCCAAAAGTGCCTAGCCGCGACAGCGCGTGAGAGAGAGTTTGGAACACCCCCAGACCCTAACCCCCCAGCAAGGTGTTGGAGGGGCTGCCGTTGTTGGGCGGTGGTGGTGGGTGTGGTGTGTCGCGGTAGCCCTGTCCCCCAGAGGCACTGCCATGAATGGGTCATTTGCGAGAAGCTTTGGGCCAGTGAGGGGGGCTGGTGGTAGTGATGGTGAGGAGGGGGGGGGGAGGGGAGTGGGGGGGGGGGGGGTCTCTTAGGGATGGATTAGGAGTGAGTGTGGCGGGTGATGGCGGTGGGGGGTGGGGTGATGTTGGTCATGGGGGGGTGGGGGGGGTGGCAGTGGGGGTGGTGGTGATGGTGGTGATTTTGGTCTGGAGGGGGTGGTGGAGGTGGTAGTGGTGGTGGTGGGGTGGTGGGGTGGTGATGGGGTGATGTTGTCTGGAGGTGGGGTGGAGGGGTGGTGGTGGTGGGGGGTGAGGGTGGTGAGTTGGTTGGAGGGGGTGATGGTGGTGGGGGTGGGGGTGTGGTGGTGGTGGTCTGTTTTTTGGGTTTGGGATTTTTTTTTGTCAAAAGGAGACTTTTTTAAAGTTAAAAAAAAAAAAAAAAAGAAAGAAGGAAAGAAAGAATACCCTTCTTACAAGCAGGGTTGTGGTGGAAGTGGTAGAGGGGTGGTGGGGTGGTGGGGGTGGTGGGGGGATTGGATCCCCCCCCCCTCCCCTCTGTCTCTCTGTCTTTTGTCGTCTGTTCTGTTTCTGTCTGTCTTCTTCTCTTCTCTCTCTCTCTCTTCTCTCTCTCTCTTCTCTCTTCCTTCTCTTCTCTACTCTCTCTTCTCTCTCTCTCCCCTTTGCCCGTTCTCCAGTTTGGGGAGCGGTGGACGAGAGATTTTTAAAAAAAAAAAAAACCGCCTCTCATCCCTGTTACGGGCACACTGTGTGGGAAGTTTTTTGCCCCTTTCCCGCTACCCGCTGTCCCTTCTTCCTATCCCGTGTCCTTTATTTTCGTACCGCAGGCGGTGTTCACGGGGGTGCCGGCGCGCACGGACACACCAAAACACCCCAAAACACAACACGTCACACGCACAAAACACACACACGAACACCCAACACAAAACAACACACACACACACACACACACACACACAACACACACACCAACACACACACACACCATACACACACACAGGGACACAAGAAAACGGACACACAGACACACAGACACATAGACAACCAGAAACACAGGACAGCAGACAACAGAAAACAACACACACACCACCCACACCACACACAACACACAAACCACACACACACAACGGGAAAACATTCCCCCCCCACACAGAACACCACAGACACAACACAGACACCACAGACACAAGACACACAGACACACACACACAAAAAAATTAAACTATTTTTTATTTTTGATCATACGAATTGAGCAAAAGTCAGTCCCCAAAGTTCTGAAAAATTTGTAATAACGGGAAATTTTACATAGTGATTCTTAAAAATTCCAGATGGATCTGTATTTGATAAGGGCAATGGGGTTTCGCTTTTGTAATTCTACTATGAAAGGTAAACGATATCTTAGGTAATACTATTCAGTTTTTACTGCAGATTTGTTAGATTTTAAGGCTTTACAGCAATTGGGATTACCTATGAATGTTGAAATATTACTCTTGTAGATTCTTAATGGGCTTAAAGATCAAAGTCAAAATGAAAAAAAAAAACGTCTTAAAATGATGCTAGAAATCAGACATGTAATTCTCAATTGGCATTTAAAGAATTGTGTGTTTTTTAAAGGGTTTTCCTTCCCATTGCGGAATATTTCCCAATGAACGGGTTTGAAAGACTAAAAATACAGGACTTTAATATGGGGAAACCATTCTAATTAACAAAAAATCTAGATTGCACACATTTAAATCATTTTGAAAAACTGCGAAAATAAGTTTGTAACATTGAAACACATAGCAATTTTCACACAATTGTAAAAAAAGCGTCAGCACATAAATTTCCCAAAATTTAAAATTTTAAAATACATACTGATAAATTTAAAGGGGCTGTTAGTTCTTGATGTTTAAAAATTCGTTTGAATTTTTTTAAAACAAAATTTTCTAAAGCTATTAAATGTGTTTGGGGAAATAAAATTTTCCATTACCCATCGTTTTTACATGCCTAATCAAAGAATTAATGACGAAAACTGCAGGGGTTTTCTGCTCGTCAAATCCATTAATTTTCAGGAAGTTTTTAAATGATTCCTTTTTTAAATTTTTTTTAAGAAGTTTTACACCTTAGTCCTTTTGGGTTTTTTCCCTTTGAATATTAATTTATTTTTGGATTAATTGTTGTTATACTAATCTTCTTTTAATTTGTTAAAGTCACGTTTGATTAGATGGAAAACCTCACTTCCTTTTACTAATTCTGTTTTTTTCAAAAATTTATTCCCCATATAAGCTTGCTTTTATATAGAATTTTTGGGTGTAGATATGGGAAAAAAAAATAATCTTTACTCCAACACACTCTCTAAACAATTCAATCGCAAAACAATCTCTTCTTTCATACCTTTATTTCTCTCCCCCCCTCCCCCTCCCCCCTTTTCCTCTAATATCACTTAAGGGAAAAACAGACGTAAATTTAAAAGAACGAACGCCACACACACACACCCAACACACCACAAAACCCCAAAACCCCAACACACCACACCACACACAATATATATTTATTTTTATATTTTTAAAAATTTTTCTTATAATATAAAATTTTTAATATATTTTTATATAAAATATATATACAAACAAAAAGGAAAAGCAAAACATAAACACACACACACCCCACCCCACACACACACAACACACACACACACACAGGGGAAACTACACACAGACATACACCAGACACACACACACACACACACACACACACACACACCACACAACACAACCACCACCACACACCCCACGCACGCCTCCGTGCGCGCGCACGCGTGAAACCCCAAAACCCCCCCACACACACACACCACAAACACACACAACACACACACACACCCCAACCCCCCGGGTCTTTACCTTGGGAGGGGGTTTAACCCTTTTGGGCGGGGTCAAGATTCCCATCCGCCGGGTGCTAAAAAAGAAACAAATGCTTCATCAACATTGATTTTTCTGTGAAACACGGAACACACACATCGTGATGACTTTTCTCCCCCTCCCTCCCCTCCCCCCCCCCCCCCCCCCCCCCCCCCCCCCCCCCCCCCCCCCCCCCCCCCCCCCCCCCCCCCCCCCCCCCCCTCTCCTCTCTCTCTTCTCTTCTCTCTCCTCTCTCTCTTTCTCTCTCTCTCTCTTGGGTATTTTCAGTGTTATGTCGTTCTCTCTCTTTCTCTCTTTTCCTCAGGGGGGTATGCCCTTTCAGTGTCAGTGTCATCTCTCTCTCCTCTCTCTCTCTCTCTCTCTCTCTTTTTCCCTCTCTTCTCTCCCCTCTTAAATGGGGGGGTATGTCAGTGTGTGTCTCTCTCTCTCCCCCTTTCTCTCTCTCTCTCTCTCTTCTCTTCTTCTTCTCTCTCTTTTTCTCTCAGGGGTATGTCAGGGTCATGTCGTGTCCCTTTTTCGGGGGGTGGTCATGTCAGTCTGTCTCTCTTGTTCTTTATGGGGAGTGTCGTGTCTGTCGCTCTCTCTGTTATGCAGTATGTCAGGTCGTGTCGCTCTCTGTAGGGGGGGTAGTGTCATTTTTCAGTGTGTTCTCTCTCTGAAAAGGGTTAGTGTCAGTGTCGTGTTCGCTCTCCTGTCATGGGGTGTGTCATGTCGTGGTCTTGTCGGGGAGTGTCGTGCCCCCGGTTTGTGTGTCTCTCTCTGTCAGGGGGAAGAGTCAGGTCGGGTCCCTCTCTGTCAGGGGGAGTGTCAGTTCGTGTTCTCTCTCTCTGTCTGGGGGATGCAGTGTCTGTGTCTCTCTCTCATCATGGGGTATGTCAGTGTCAGTGTTTCTTCTCTTGTCATGGGGGGTGTGTCGTGTCGTGTCTGGCCCCTTCTCTGTCTGGGGTGTGTCAGTGTCTTTTTCCTCTCTTCTACATGGGGTGTGTCGTGTCAGTGTGTCTCCTCTCTCTTCTTGTAAAGGGTAGTGTAGTCCCTGTGTCTCTCCTTCAGGGGTTAGTTAGTGTCATTTGTGTCTCTCTCTCTTCATGGGGTGGCGGTTTTTTCCCTCTCTGTCAGGGGGGGAAGTGTCGTGCCTGTCTTGTCTCTCTCTCTCTGTCTGGGGTTTTTTAGGTCTGTGTCTCTTCTCTCTGTCATGGGGTAGTTCAGTGTCTGTGTTTTCTGTCGGGGAAAAGGTGTCGTGTCCGTGTCTGTGTTCTCTCTCGTCGGGGGTAGGTCAGTGCATGTGTTCTCTCTGTCATGGGGTAGTGTCAGGTCAGTGTGTCTTCCCTGTCAGGGGGGTTGTCAGTGTCTGTGTCTCTCTCTGTCATGGGGAAGTGTCATGCCCGTGTCTTGTCTCTCTCTTTCAGGGGGGTATGTCGTGTCTGGCTCTCTCTCTCTTCATGGGGTGTGTCAGTGCTGTGTCTCTCTCGTCAGGGGGAAGTGTCATGTCCGTGTCTGTGTTCTCCCTGTCATGGGGGTGTCATGTCTGTTCTCTCTGTCATGGGTAGGTCGTGTCAGTGTGTCTCTTCTTGTCATGGGTAGTGTCAGTGTCGTGTCTCCTCTGTCTGGGGTATGTCATGAGTCTTTTCTGTGGGGGGGGTTTTGTGTCATGTCGGTCAGTCTCTCTCTCTCTCTCTTGTCTCTCTCTCTCTCTCTCTCTCTCTTCTCCTCTCTCTCTCCCTCCCCCCCCTCTCCCCTTCTCCCTCTCTTTTCTCTCTGTCAGGGGGTACTGTCGTGTCCCCTCTCTCTCTCTCTCTCTCTCCTCTCTCTCTCTCTTCTCTTCTCTCTTTTTCACTATGGACTGGGTCGTGTCAGTGTCATGCCAGTATTCTCTCCCCTCTCCCCTTCTCTCTCTCTTTTCCCCTCTCTCACACACACACACACACACACACACCACAACCACACACACCACACACACAAACATGGACTATTTGGGTCAGTGCGTGCAGTCTCTCTCTCTTTCACAAAAACAACACCCACACACACACACACACAACACACACACACAACAACACACACACACACAACACACGCACAAAGGGGGGTAAAGAAAAAAAAAGTTTGATCTTCTTGCAACTCTTTGGTTAGATCAAAGCTGATTTTACGGTCAGAAGTTTATTTTTCTGCTCCAAATATCTTAACAAGAAATTCAAAGTTTTTTCCAAAAGGCATACAAATTAGCTTTGGGAGTTCCTGTCCACACTCCGACTATTGCTACGTATGGGGGGGTGGTGTTCTCCCCTTTAACAATTATCGAGAACGTCTTAGCTAAGTACATTTTAAGAGCAGTGCTGTTTTAAAATTCAACGTGAAGAAAAAGTACTTTGATCAGATCTTTAATTTTCCCAAAAAGAGAAGGGCCCCTAAAATCTTTGACAAAAATAGCCCTTACACTTCAGATATTCACAGTAAAGGGTCTGAAAACTAAAGATTTAGGTTTTTTTTTTCGTTCGTCTCCAATTCCTCCCTGGGAACTGAAAAAGAAGATTTTGCCTTTCCAATGCGATTAAAAAAAAAGTGATAACCCCCACCTACTTGCTTTTTTTTTCGATCTCGTGTTCATTCAAAATTATTCAACCCTTTTAAGGTATATACCGAGGTTCTTTATTGACACTAATGTACGGGGGCTGGGTTTTTTTACCTGGGCTAAAAGAAAAGAAAAAGTTTATTTGGTGCAGGTCTTTGTTTTCCCGCAGAACGGGAGCCATTCTCATGGCTGCGATACATTGTTTTCTTCCTATGGTTATTTTCAAAACTTTTTTGTGTTTTACTCTAAGTCTGCTTTTTTACACTGAAAAACATGAAAATCTAGAGAAATGGACCCGTAAATTTAAATTAATCATCTGAAAAATTTTTTAATTCAAAAGGGTTCCTGTAACTTTATTGGGGCCATACATTTGGTTTTATGGAAATGAATGGGCAGACAGGTAGCTGGGAGGGCAGGACAAGATTTTTTTGTGAAAAAGTTTTTATTCCTTTTTTGTAAAAAAATGCTATAATCTTTTTGAAAAAGCACCCAAAAACCTGGGGTTATAAGTAAATCGGGGACCCTCTTTTCAAAGTCTTTGTTGAATGTTTTTCCCAGGGAAAATTTGTTTGTGTTTTTAGACTTAAATATAATTTATTAAAAGTAAATATGTGATAGCCCAAAAGCATTGTGGAGAAAAACTTTTGACATTTTTATGTACATTTAATTGTCCCTATGACAGTACTTCCCAATTTTCGTTACCGAAATCCTACAGTTGATGATTTTTAAACTCTAATTCAAATCATTTTATTTTTGGTAAAGAAAACAAAAAATTTACTTTGCGTCCTTCGGTACATTAGTATGATATTTCAGTATTTTTTAGCAAACATTGTTTATGTTGTTCTGTCCCGTGATTTTTAACTTTTTTTTTAATTATGTTTTTTTATTTGTAAATAATATAAAGTCATTTGATGTATATCATTTACAAAAATCAAAAACGTTAAAAAACACGCATTTTAAAAAAACGTAAAACAAAACAAAAAAAACAAACAAAAACACACGCAGCACACACACACACACACACCACACACACACCACACACACACCAAAAAACCCACACACCACACAAAAACACAACCACACACAACATATGAGTAGTTCAGTGTCAGTGTCACTCCTTCCGTCACCCACCCCTATAGTTGTGGTGTGGTGTGGTGGGTGGTGTGTGTGTTGTGGGGGTGTGTGTTGGGTGTTGTGTGTGTGTGTGTGTGTGTGTTTGTGTTGCGCGGTGTGTGTTTTGTGTGTGTGGTGCGTGCGTACGTGGTGCGTTGGGGGCTGCTGCGTGCGTGCGTGTGTGTGTGTTGCGTGCGGCGTGCGGGTTATGAGTGTGTGGGGTGTGTGTGGTGTGGTGTGTGTTGGGGGTGTGTGTGTGTGTTGTGTGTGTGTGTGTTGGAGAGAAATTTTTATGCAACGTGGAGATAGGTTTTTGTCTCAAATTCGCGCAGAAGCGGGAGGGGGGGGGAGTGTGTGGGGGGGGGTGAAAGGGGGGGGAGTGGGGGCGGAGGGATTCATTTCCTAATTTTCATAACAGGGGTGTGTGTGGGGTGTGTGTGGTGTTGTGTGTGTGTGTGGTGTTTTGTGTGTGTGTGTGTGTGTGTGTGTGTGTTGTGTCTGTGTTTTGTGTGTTCCAAATTACATAAAGCGGGGAACGTTTTTGGGAGGGGAATTTGGGGAAAAAGCCAAACAACAGGGGTATTCTCTAGAGGTTAGGTGGAAATTTTGGGGGGGGGGGGGGGGGGGGGGGGGGGGGGGGGGGGGATGCACCTTTTCTGCCCCCATATGTTTTTGGGTTCAAAACACAGAGGGGGAGGGGGATGGTGTAAGCGGGGGGGGGGGGGGGGGGGGGGGGTGGGGGGGTGGGGGGGTTTTTTTGGGAGGGGAAGGGGGGGGGGGGGGGGGGGGGGGGGGGGGGGTGGGTGGGGGGGGGGGGGGGGATTTAAATGATTTGTTTTTTCATAACGGAAAGGATTGGTGTGAGATTTTTTTTTATTTTTGGTTTTTTTTGGTAGAAAATGATTTTCAAAGAAAAAAAAAAAAAAAAAAAAAAAAAAAAAAAAAAAAAAAAAAAAAAAAAAAAAAAAAAAAAAAAAAAAAAAAAAAAAAAAAAAAAAAAAAAAAAAAAAACAGCAAAACCCTTGTGTATATTTACATTTCATTTGTAATTTTTTGGAAAAAATTAATAACAACAAAAAAAAAAAAGGAAAAGAGAGGGAGGGAGAGGAGAGAGGGAGAGAGAGAGAAGAAGAAGAAGGAAGAAAAGGGGGGAAAGAAGAAAGAAAGAGAAGAGGGAGAGAGAGAAGAGAGAAAAGAGAGAGAAAAGGAGAGGGGGGAGAAGAGAGAGAGAAAAGAGAGAGAGATTAATGCATGCGTGCATCTGATGAAACGATCAAAACAGAGCACAAAACAATCTTAAAAAAAGAAAATCACCTGACCCTTGCCGCAGAACTCAAACCTGACAAAGTTTGAAATAGTTTTTTTTAGAACTTTCCGCCAAAGCATTTACAAACAAAAACATGACAAACACGAGATTTCAAACTTTGGGGCTTCTTCAGGGGAAAAATAAATCAATTTAACATGTGGGCAGTAAACAAAGAAGAAAAAAGAAGAAGAAAAATGACTCATCCGTTGGAATCCATGCGGGCGGTGGGGGGAAATGACATGGGGCCAGGGGGGGTTTGGGAGGGAAAAAAGGGGGGGGGGGGGGGGGCCGGGGAGGGGTTTTTGTGTGTTTTATAGGGTTGTGTGTCTAGTTTTTTGGGATGGTGTGGTATCTTTGTGATGGGGGGGGTAATGGGGGTTGATAAAATGGTAAGGGGAAAAAAGGGGGGGGGGGGGGGGGGGAACTGAGGGGAAAAAAAAAAGGGGGGGGGAATTTAAGGGGAAGGATAAAACAAAATTAGGATTAAATAGATGGAGGGTTGCTGTAACTACTGTATGAAGTGAGTGAAGGGGATGTGGTGGGGGTGTATGTATGTGTGGGGTGTATGTGTGTGTGTTGGTAGGGGATATTGCCAACTGATGTGGAAGTGGTGGGTATGTGTTTTTGGGTTTATTGTTGGATATTGATGCCTTGGGGTGTAGTGTGCCCAGTTTGGCATGAGATAGGATTCTTGAGTTGTGCGTTAAAAGCTGTCACTCTGTGACTGCCAGAGTCCCATAACTTTGACATGGTCGATGTTGTGTTGGGTGTGGTTGAAGTGTAGGGCGACGGGTTTGGGTCGGTGGGGGCGGATATCACCCAGGTGTTCAGAGATGCGTGTTTCAAGTGTGCGTGACGTTTCCCCTATGTAGATCTTGCCACACGCTGGCAGTGGATGGCATATATGATGTTGCGGCTCGACATGAGAATGTGCGTTTGACTGTGAAGGAGTCTTTGGGGCCCTGTAAGATGGGTCTGGTTTGGTGAGGGGCAGATTTTGCAGTTGGTTTAGGAGCAGGGGTGAGTACCTGGTGGTGTAGCTGTGGTTCTATTCAAAACTGGACCGCACGAGGAGGTCTTTGAGGTTTTTGTCACGTTTGAATGTGATCATGGGTTGGTATGGAAGGCGGTTTGTGGTTATGTACAATGTGCCAATTGGATTTGAGGATCCTACAGAGGGGGGAGGGGTGCGGGTGTAGAGGAGGTAGGCTGTGGGTCTGTCTGTCTTGGATGGATCGGGGTTTTCCCAGAGCAGATGTTCTGGATACAGCTAGGGTGTGGCGGAGTGCTGAAATTGATGATGGAACGGGGGTATCCGCGGTTGGTGAAAAACTGTGACATTTTGGCTGCTTGTATTGTGAAGTCTTCCTCGCTGGAGCAGAGTCCTGCGAAGACGGAGAAATTGTGAGTATGGATGCTGTCTTTAGTGTAGGGGTTGGGGGAGGATGAGTAGTCTAGGTAGGGCATGGGCGTCGGTGGGTTTGTAGAAAATGGAGGTTTTGAGTAGGCCTTCTTCAAGGGAGATGGTGATGTCTAGGAAGTTGACTGACTGCGAAATGGTGTAGGTGAGTCGGATAGATGGAGGGAAGGGTCGGGGGCAAAGTTGAGGAAGTTGAGGAGGTCTTGTTTGGCATAGATGTGGTCCCAGTCCATCATCGATATACCTTTTGTACAGTTCAGGTGTGGGGCCTGTGTATGTGTTGAGTAGGGGGTTTTCCCAAAGGGTTTCCCATGAAGAGGCAGGCATAGGCTGGTCCCATTTTGGTACCCATGGCACAAATTCTCACAAATTAGTGGTTGTTGCCATGGGTACCAAAATGGGACCAGCCTATGCCTGCCTCTTCATGGACACTTGGAACACCGCCTACTCACACATACACAGGCCCCACACCGAACTGTACAAAAGGGTATATCGATGATGGACTGGGAGCCACATCTATGCCAAAACAAGACCTCCTCAACTTCCTCAACTTTGCCCAGACCTTCCATCCATCTATCCGACTCACCTACACCATTTCGCAGTCAGTCAACTTCCTAGCCCATCACCAACTCCCTTGAAGAAGGCCTACTCAAAACCTCCATTTTCTACAAACCCACCGACGCACATGCATACCTAGACTACTCATCCTCCCACAACCCATACACTAAAGACCACCCCATACCCCAAAATTTCTCCGTCTTCGCAGACTCTGCCCCAGCGAGGAAGACTTCACAATACAAGCAGCCAAAATGTCACAATTTTTCACCAACCGCGGATCCCCCAGTTCCATCATCATGCAGCACTCCGCCGCACCATAGCTGTATCCAGAACATCGCTCTGGAAACCCAGCATCCAACCAAGACAGCAGACCCACAGCCTACCTCCTCTACCACCCGCACACCCTCCCCATCTGTAGGATCCTCAAATCCAATTGGCACATTGTACATAACCACAAACCCCCTTCCATACCAAACCATGATCACATTCAAAACGTGACAAAAACCTCAAAGCCCCTCCTCGTGCGGCCCAGTTTGAATAGAACCACAGCTACACCACCAGGTACTCACCCCTGCTCTAAACCCAACTGCAAAATCTGCCCCCTCACCCAAACCCGACAACCATCTTACAGGGCCCCAAAGACTCCTTCACAGTCCAAACGCACATTCTCATGTCAGAGCCACAAAATCATATATGCCATCCACTGCCGCTGTGTGGCAAGATCTACATAGGGGGAAAAGTCACGCACCTTGAAACACCATCTCTGACCCTGGCTGATATCTCCACCACCGAAACCCCAAACCGTCGGGCCCCAACTTAACCACACCCACACAACATCGCCCTGTCCAAAATTTGGCACCGGGCAGTCACAAGTGACAGCTTTGAACCACAACTCAAGAATCCTATCTCAAATTTTCCAAACTGGGGCACACTACACCCCAAGCATCATTTTCCAACAATACCAACACACTCCCACCACTTCCACATCAGGTGCAAACCCCTACCAACACACCATACACACACAATACATCCCACCACCAATCCCCTTCACGCACTTCATACAGTAGTTCAGCAACCCTCCATCTATTAATCCTATTTTGTTTTTTTCCTTCCCTTAAATCCCCCCCCCTTTTTTTTTTTTTTTTTTTTTTTCCCCTCGTTTCCCCCCCCCCCCCCTTCTTTCCCTTTCCTTTTTCTCCCCTTCCACCATCAAAATTTTCCACACCTAAATAGACACCATCCCTTCATACACACACACCACCCTCCCCCGACGCAACCCCCCCCCCCCCCCTCTCCGTTTCCTCTCCATAATCCCCTGGCCCATTCATTTTCGCCACCGACCGCATGGATTCCACGATGTTCATTTTTTTTCTTCTTTTTTGTTCTTTGTCTGTACTGTCCACATGTTTTAATTGATTTATTTTTTCGCCTGAAAAAGACCCAAGTGTTAAATGCATCGTGTCTTGTCATGGCTTTGTTTGTCAATGTCATTGCGTAATTTCTAACAAACTCTATTTCTAACTTTTTTCGGTTCGCCCCATCAGTAACATTTTGAAATTTCATCCTGACAGTCAGGGAAGAGCAACTGTATGAAAAAGCCTTACAAGGATGTATCTTGACATGGTTGCGTCCTTAGCCCCCGTGTTAACTTATGCGACATTGGAGATGAAAATTCTCGGATCTAAAAGATGTCTGGTGCATGGGGACAATGGTGGCAGACATATTAAAAGAAATTACCCTGTGTTTAGCCCCCCCCCCCCCCCCAAAAACCCCCCCCCGCCCCTCCTTTTCCAAACTTTTCTTTTTTTTTTTTGTTTTCATTTTCTCCTTTAGTTTCTTTCTCCCGATTTTTACAATTTAACTAAGCTGTCTTCCTGTTTTAAACATGGGTTTTAAATTTTTTGTTTGCATGTTCGGTGTTTTTAATTTTATTTTTTTTTTCTCCCGATTTTTTTCAAAAACAACCAAGTTGGGTGGTGGGGGGGGGGTTTAAAATTAATAAAAGAAAAAAAATAAACACTAAGTTTTAAAAATTATAATATGAAAAGAAAAAGAACCATTAAGCCTCATAATAAACTGCTACAAAAATCAGAATCTTAAAGTGGCGGCAAATCAATATCATGAGTCAATAGAACTTGCTCTTATTTTCTATTTGTCAAGATTGATACCTTTCGCCTTATACATTTCAATTAAAATGGACATCTAGTTAAAGGTGATGCACAGAGATATTTTCCAAACACACGAACTTCAGGAGAAATTTTGTCTTCCATGTGTTCCATTATTTTTGATTTAAACTTAGCAAGATGGCGTGCATAGGCGTTGTAGCATTTTTCACAGAAAGGTTTTGTAACGTAGTGTTCCTGTTGAATATATTTCACACTTGGAGGATTAATGCAAATTTAGCACACATTTGAACAGTTTTTTGTGCCCACGTTTTAGCTAGATTATTCTATTTCATTCCCTCTGAGCCACATGTGAGGAATCCAAGGAGCGCTTCTGTGTGTGTGTGTGTGTGTGTGTGTGTGTGTGTGTGTGTGTGTGTGTGTGTGTGTGTGTGTGTGTGTGTGTGTGCGCGCGCGCGCGCGCTTTATGCTGAGCGTCAGTTAGATTCGTTAATATCACAATACATCAGGTGCAAAAATCCTGGATTTGGCTGGTAATTCACGTGTGTCTGTTTGACAGGAAATGGAGTCTACCTGGTAACCTACGATGGCCAACGATCCACTGGAAGAATGCATAGCATTGCCTAACCCAATCGGCCCTTTTCTTTCTTTCTTTCTGAGATTTTACAGTGGAAAGATTTTTTTAACAAATTTTCGGATGGGTTTTTTCGATGTATTTTAAAGAATTGTGTGAATGATTGACTTGTGAGTTGATTTTAAGGTGGTGACAGCCTTAATGTGGCCCTTTGCGGTCGGCTGGGCTATAAGCAACATTACCTTATCTTCTTTTCTTTCTTTCTTTCTTTTCTTTTTCTTTCTTTTTCTTTCCTTTTCTTTTTCTTTTCTTTTTCTTTCTTTCTTTCTTTCTTTCTTTTCTTTTTCTTTTCATTTTTCTTTCTTTTTCGCTGAGCTTCCCCTCGCAAGGGTTTGTTGACTTAACAGATTGGACTCTTTTTTTTTTTCTTTTTTTTTTTTTTATTTCACAGGAGAGACAACTCGATTCTCGCCATTCCGGCTGGTCACGGAGTCTTGATTTTTCTGTTCAACCCGAAACCATCTGTTCACGCAGGCCACATTCAGACGGCCTGGTAAACAAGGGGAGAAAACTAGAACAACCTACCTACTTCCCCCACACCCCCACACGGCCATCTCCCCCTATCCCTTCAAACAAAAAAACAACAAAAAAGGAAACAAAAAAGAAAACACAATCACCCGTCCCCCCCCAAAAAAAAAAAAAATAAAAAAGAAGAAGAAAAGAAACAAAGAAACAAAACAAACAAAGCAACAACTCTTCGTCACAACATACAAAGCCCCAGCCGCATTCGATGCTCGAAGAGATGACCGATTTCTTTTCTCTTGTTTGTTTGATCGTTTGTTTGTTTTATTTCTATTTCTCTTGATCGAGTACTTTTTATCCACTAGAAAAATTGTGTACCAGTCATGGGGATGGAGGGTTTGGAAAAAAAAAAATAATGTCTATATGGTGTAGTCTGCCGAAAGGAAAAAAAAAAAGGTGGAGTGACACATGACCAAAAAAAAAAAAAGAAAAAGAAAAGAAAAACGTCCATTCTCATCACGAGCCCTTCCAGACATTTCTCTGTGTTTGTATTGAAGATTGGGTGGATTATGAACAGAAAGAAACTAAAGCAGAGACTTCTTCTTTTTCTTTTTTTTTACTACTGTCTGTCTGTCGGTCTCTCTATTCTGTTTGTTTCTCTCTCTTTGCTGCAGTTATGTATAACGTCCATATCCACCAAAGGTGATGTGGCACACGAGAACCAGCCCAGGGACGAGGTGGGTAGAGTGCCAATGCAGTTCAGTACTCACTGCTTTTGACCACCCTGACAACAACACGGTTTACACAATGCAACACAATACGATTTTTTGTTGTTGTTGTTCTGCGTACGCAGGCTGAAACTCCTGCGGACACTCCTTGTATAGACAGGCAAGGATCAATCACACCTAACCAACAAAGGGAGTGGAGTTTTGTGCGTATGACAATTTTTATCTCGCCATTAAGGCAGCCACACTTCAACTTCGGGAAAGGTTCATGTTATGTGTAACGTGTCATCTACACCAACGGCCAAACTGGCCTTCTCTTCCGAAAGTTGGTGATAGGATTTTTCGTGTGTGCAAGATGTTATGCGTGCGTTCACACACGGAACCTCAGTTTATAGTCTCCTTCGAAGGACTGTATGGAAAATGGAGTCAAAGCCAATATTAACTCCGAGGGACCGAGGGACCGAGGGAACCCCCCCCCCCCCCCCCCGAACCCCTCCCCCCCCCCTGTACCGAAACGGCCCGGCGGAGCTTCGAACCCGCAACCCAAGGATCACCAAGACTGCGAGTCCGGTTCTCTCCCACTGAGCTATTCTGGGTGACTGATTCCTCTGCAAGGCGGCAGGTAATCCACGTTTCCCTGTTTGGCACCAAGTGGAGTCGAACAGAGCGTCAGAGAACCGGGAGGAGTGGACGAAGTTGGTTGCGAAGTCTTCTGTGGCGCCCCAATGGTCTTCAAGACAACGGGATCGTAGTAGGTGTCGAACTGGCAATCTGTGAGTGTGAACGCTGCAGGAAAGAATGCATAGCATTGCATGACACCATCGGCCCTTTTTTCTTTCTTTCTTTCTTTGCTTATGTTTGTTTGTTGTTTCATTTTCTCCCTATTTGTTTCCTCACGTAGGGATTTATTTACTCAACAGATTGGACTCTTTGAATTTCTCAGGGGAGACAATTCCATTCTCGCCATTTCCTGGTAGTCACGGGATCTCAATGTTCTGTTCCACCCGAAACATTTGTTCACGCAGGCCACATTTAGAAGGCCTGGTAAACAAGGGGAGAAAACACGAACAACCCACCTACTTTCCCCCTCTCCCTCACCCCCCAACCGCCATTTCCACCCCCTCCAGCCCCATCCCACCCCCACCCCCCACCCCAAAAAAAAAAAGATTACACGAAAAAAACCAAACACCCTAGTATCTATTCCTTTGTTTTATCTCTTCGTTTCTTGATCAAGTCCTTTATCCACTAGAAGCATGTGTACCAGTCAGCGGGATGGTTTTTTGAAAATTATTTATGGTGTAGTATGCCGAAGAGGAAAAAATGGTGGAGCGGTATGATAAGAAAAGATGTCCATTCTCATCAGGAGCCCTTCCAGATATTTCTCTGTGTTTGTATTGAAGATTGGGTGGATTACGAAGGAAAAGAAACTAAATCAGAGACTGCCTTTCTCTCTCTCTCTCTCTCTCTCTCTCTGTCTGTGTCTGTGTCTGTGTGTGTGTGTGTTTTGCTTCCATAGTGGTAACAATAACACGCCCATAACCATAAATGAAGGCTGGTTACTAACAGCTTCGATTCCTCTAGTGTATATACAGATTCAGGCATACAGACTAAACAAGAGAACTTCTTAATCAAGTATCATCCTCCTTCTCTTCTGAAAGCAGTTTCATTTGGACTTAAGTGGCGTGTAAATAATTGTTTTGCCACGGGAGCAAAAGTTATCTTTCTTGTTTGTTTTTAACAAGAGCAACGAGCGAACAAACAAAACAAAACAAACAAACAAACACGCTGAACCATGAGTTGAAAAGTATACAGAAGGGGAATGAGAGAACAAAAAAGAAGAGTAAGTTGAGACGTAAGTGAGTGATGGAATGGGAGTGGGAGATAGGATGGAGGGGAGGGGAGGCTACTGGATCATGGCTGGAGTGGGGTGTTTTTTTTTGCCCCAGTTATCAAGAGCTTCTTCTTCTTCTTCTTCTTCTTCTTCTTCTTTTTTTTCTTCTTCTTCTTCTTTCTCTAAGGCGTCACATGCCGTTTCCAGTGGCTTGAAAATGAAAAAAAAGAGAAATATTTCTTTCTAATCTTCTTTTCGTTAAAAATATTTTTGTATCTTCTTTCTTCTTTCTGTTTTGTTTTTCGTTTCTTTTTTCGAACCCTTTTCTTTTTTGTTTCTTACCACTTCTCTTTTCTCCATGTTTTCCCATAGATATCGATGGGGAAGGTTCGGTATCTTGTTTCAGTTTCACCATCATTTTCATCTCTGTTGAAGTCCAGTTTGCCCGCGTAGGTAACTAACCATTTGTGTGTGTGTGTGTGTGTGTGTGTGAGTGTGTGTGTGTGTGAGTGTGTGTGTGTGTGTGTGAGAGAGAGAGAGAGAGAGAGAGAGAGAGAGAGAGAGAGAGAGAGAGAGCTGTTCCATTGGCTGGGATGCCCTTTACAATAAACATGTATGGCAGCTTCTTCTTGCGCCTGATACAACGAGGGCGGCCTTCTGTTTGTATGTAGCCTTTGCCGGCCTATCTCTCTGACCTCTTCGAAATATATATTTTAACACGTTCCGTCCGTTTTTCCTCTGATGACCGAATTTTCCGAATGCCCTCATTTTGTGGCAATATTCTGGGATTCGCCACCTTTCCAATTGCGTCATGTCCCGTCCTTCCTGACTTTCAAGTCTGCACTTGAAACTTTTTTTGTGTAAACGCCAGTTGCATGATACCACCTGAAATAGTACTGAATTGTTGTATGTCACTTGCTCGTGTACGAATAACCTCTTCACCGTGTTATACACTGTGTGTGTCTGTGCATGCAAAACAATGTGCTGATGTGCGTGTGTGCGTGTGTTCGTTCGTTCGTTCTTTGTTTTTACGTCTTTTCACCATAAGTGATATGAGACCAATGTGTGTGTGTGTGTGTGTGTGTGATATCAATTTGTTAAAATCTGTAAAGCGCCCTGTAGCCTACGTTGTTAGGATGGGTGCTATAGAATTTGTCCTCGTTGTTATGTGTATCACCGTGTGTGTGTCCTTCAAACGTGACGTTCCACCAGCATGAGCCGTGAAGCGTGGTGAACAGCCAGCCAGCCCTACAGCAAAACTCAGACACAGAAAGAGTGAGACCAACAGTGAGATGGTTGGTTGGTGGTTTTATTTTACGTCTTTTCATCCGGCAGATGATATTAGACGAAAAAAACAACAACACACACACACTTAAGTCATTTCAACACATACATCTGCATACATTTATGAAAAAGAAAACCGCATATCAGTTAAGGACCCTCATAATAGTCTAGCTACCTCAGAACTGGCTAAAGTGGCGGCAAACTCAATTATGCAATGAGGCAGACAGAACTTGACTCTCATTTTCATATTTGTCAAGATTGATACCTTTCGCCTTATACATTTCAATTAAAACTGGACAGTCTAATAGAAGGTGATGCACAGAGATGAATTTTCCACAGACACACACAACTTCAGGAGAAAATTTGGTCTTCCATGTGTTCAGCCTTAATTTTGTGATAATCTTAGCAAGATGGCGTGAGCAGCTAGGCAGTGTGTAGCATTTTTCACAGAAAAAGGTTTTGTAAACGTAGTGTTCCAGGTTGAATTGTAGACCAACAGTGAGAGACAAATGCCTTTACTGTGTGAAGCAGAACTAGTCATACACCACATGTAGGATTTTGCATTAAATCACTATATAACCCATGTAAGCGTTTTGAGACCGACAAGTTTCAGTCATCATTTAATGTTAAACTGATAACTGATGGAAAGAAAAACTCCCAACCAATTATTTCCCTTGTTTGGGGGAGATTTTCACCCATCTTCAAAGACATAATCTTCTTCTTAGTTGACAACACATTCCAGGCCTTTGCACTCACCCGTGACGCTATCT
>CM031603.1:21606454-21617764 GCA_018398815.1 Conus ventricosus | reverse complement strand
AAGAAGAAAAAATTTGTCAGAAGACTGTTACAACAATTTCAGAGAGCTAGAACAGTCAAAGGAAAAATTGAGAAGAAGAACATTTATATTGAAGAGAGGAAACAATACATTGAACTGAGAAAAGAAAAGAAATGGGCATTTGACGAAACAAAAATACAAAAGTTAAAAGAGTCGATAAATGATCCAAGGTTGTTTTGGACGACAATCAGGTCAATTAATAGAAAGGCTGTTATCTATAATGAAATAACTTCACAACAGTGGCACGACCATTTTTGTAGTGTATTCAACTTATTTGAGAATGAACACGACATTGCATATACCGAAGACGTTGAAGTCGAAGAAACGTTGGGTGAACCTTTATTTAATGATCCTATCACAGTAGAAGAAGTGAAATCAAGTATTGGGCATCTAAAAAATGGAAAAAGTGCTGGATCAGATAAAATAATTAGTGAGATGTTAAGACATGCAAATGATTCCGTCCTAAACTTTTTTGGTTTCGTTATTAAACACATTATTTGACAATGGGACATTTCCCAAGGGATGGTCGAAATCAATTATTGTACCGATCTATAAAAAGGGGGGTGCAAATAGTCCAGATAATTACAGAGGCGTAGCTCTTACAAGTGTAGTTAGTAAAGTGTACACTTATATTTTGAACAAAAGATTAACAAATTGGGCACACAGAGAGCAGAAGATAGTTGAAGAACAGGCAGGTTTTCGAGCAGGATACAGCACTATTGACCATATTTTCACTTTGTATGCATTAGTACAAAAGTTTCTCATGAAGAACACTAAACTATATGTCGCTTTTGTGGACTTTAAAAAGGCGTTTGACTCTATAAATAGAAATATGTTATGGCATGTCCTGAGAAAAACGTGTCAATGGTAAATTGTACCTGGCGCTTTGTGGGATATACGAATCGGTCATTGCTTGTGTGCGTGAAAAGAATGCTTATTCGGATTTTTTTTATGTCCACGTGGCGTAAACCAAGGCTGCCTTTTGAGTCCACAGCTGTTTGCATTTTTTATAAATGAATTAGCCCTTGAAATGTCCAGAAAAGGTAGACATGGTGTACAGATGATCCCTGGAGCTGTTGAATTATTTATGTTGCTATTTGCTGACGATGTAATTTTAGTTTCAAGCACTGCTGTTGGTCTACAGAGTCAGCTTGATGTGTTGAAGTGTGAGGCAGATAGGTTACAATTAACTGTTAATTTAGATAAAACAAATATAATAATTTTTTCGCATGGGTGGTTACTTGTCTCAGAGAGAAAAATGGTATTACTCTAATGCTGAGGTAAAGGTAACCAATGCATACAAATACCTCGGAATGATCTTTACAACGAGGTTAAGTTTACATTCCGGATGGTCTGAAACGTTTAAGAAAGGGAAGAAAGGAGTAATAGAAATTCTAAGAGCAATGAAAAAAATAAATGCAATTGATCCCTCTTTATTTTGGAAATTATTTGATACACAAATAGAACCAATGTTAACATATGCAACAGAAATATGGGGACTTGAAGAAAATTTGCAAATGGAAAAAGTACATACTTTTGCGATTAAACGGTTTCTAAATATTCCATTGCATTCATCAAATACAATGGCATATGGCGATTCTGGAAGATATCCTCTTTTCATTCAATCTTTTGGGAAATGCGTTAAATATTGGTTAAAACTTACCCAACTACCTACAAGCAGATTATGTAGACAAGCATACGAAATGTTACTGCGGCAATTTGAGTTAAGAAAGCAGAACTGGGTTGCTACTATAAAACGGGTTTTGACAGTAAACGGATTTGGTGTGGTATGGCTTAGTCAGGGGTTGGCGATAAAAGAGCATTTATGTTGGAATTTAAAGACCGTCTCATCGCATGTTATAAACACAATTGGCATTCCAAGATGGAAGATGATATGAAGTATTCCTGGTTCCATTCGTTTAAAAGTATTTTACAACCTGGAAACTTTCTGACTGTAGTTACCAATAAATGGCACAGGGATATGCTTGCTAGATTTAGAAGTAGGACACTTGGACTAAATGCAAACAAAAGATGGTTTAATCCCGAAGGCATTGTGGACGATTTGTGTGTAATGTGTACAGATTGTATGAGAGAAAATGAAGATCATTTTCTATTCTCTTGTGCGGCTTATAACGATATCAGACAGAAGTCTCAACTTTTTAATATTATTGCGACAGAAAATCATAACCTATATAGTTTGTTGACCTCTGACAATAGTAGGATAATAACTCTACTGGCTAAGTATGTGGCAGAAGCATCAAATGTTAGGAAAAGAAATGTTCGTTAAGAACTAATGTTTGAGTTTGTTTACATGTATTCCGCAAGTTTGATGACCTTGGTAAGAAATGGTTTTGTTTTCTTCACTAGTGTAGTAATCCGTTACAATTCATGTTTCTTTGCATTATAAACTTGTTTTTCGGCGCTGCAAATATTGATGTACACCCCCTTGACATAAAGGCCATGTAGGCCATTGTCAATAAAAACGTATCTGAACCGTTTGAAGCGTCTCTCTCTCTCTCTCTCTCTCCTCTCTCTCTCTCCTCTCTCTCTCTCTCCTCTCCTCTCTCTCTCTCTCTCTCTCTCTCTCTTTTTAAATTTTTTAAACAAAGTTCTATGGAACTTTCCAGTTCAACAAAAGCTAACTTGTCCTCAGATTCTCAGTATGTTCAACTTTACTAACTCCCAGCGTTATGAGGAAAAATGTCTTCCAATGTGTCTTCCTACTTAAGAATTTGAACTCTAGTTAGACACTGCCACCTTGCATCAGAGAAGCTTTGTACTGTAGCATGAAAACGAGTGCCGACTTTCTGTGTGTTTGGATATTGTGTGAAGATATGTCAGTCAGTACTTAGACAAGTCAAAGACATATTCTGTGTGTTTGGATTTTGTGTGAAGATATGTCAATCAGTACTTAGACAAGTCAAAGACATTTCTGTGTGTTTGGATATTGTGTGAAGATATGTCAATCAGTACTTAGACAAGTCAGAGACATATTCTGTGAAGATATGTCAATCAGTACTTAGACAAATCAAAGACATTTCTGTGTGTTTGGATATTGTGTGAAGATATGTCAATCAGTACTTAGACAAGTCAAAGACATATTCTGTGAAGATATGTCAATCAATATTTAGACAAGTCGAAGACATATTCTGTGAAGATATGTCAATCAGCACTTAGACAAATCAAAGACATTTCTGTGTGTTTGGATATTGTGTGAAGATATGTCAATCAGTACTTAGACAAGTCAAAGACATATTCTGTGAAGATATGTCAATCAGTACTTAGACAAGTCAAAGACATATTTTGTGAAGATATGTCAATCAGTACTTAGACAAGTCAAAGACATAGGTTGTGAAGATATGTCAATCAGTACTTAGACAATTCAAAGACATATTCGGTGAAGATATGTCAATCAGTACTTAGACAAGTCAAAGACATGTGAAGCTATGTCATTCAGTACTTAGACAAGTCAAAGACATTTTGTGTGTTTTGGATATTATGTGAAGATATGTCAATCAGTACTTAGACAAGTCAATGACCTATGTTAAGATATGTTAATCAGTACTTAGAAAAGTCAAAGACATATGTGAAGCTATGTCATTCAGTACTTAGACAAGTCAAAGACATTTCTGTGTGTTTGGATATTGTGTGAAGATATGTCAATCAGTACTTAGACAAGTCAAAGACATTTCTGTTTGTTCGGGTATTGTGTGAAGATATGTCAATCAGTACTTAGACAAGTCAAAGACACATTCTGTGTGTTTTGGATATTGTGTGAAGATATGTCAATCAGTACTTAAACAAGTCAAAGACATTATGTGAAGCTATTTTAATCAGTACTTAGACAAGTCAAAGACATATGTGAAGCTATGTCAATCAGTACTTAGACAAGTCAAAGACATTATGTGAAGCTCTGTTAATCAGTACTTAGACAAGTCAAAGACATATCTGAAGCCATGTCAATCATACTTGGACAAGTCAAAGACATATGTGAAGCTATTTTAATCAGTACTAGACAAGTCAAAGACATTTTTACGCTATTTTAATAAAGTACTTAGACAAGTAAAAAAACATATTGAAGATAGCCAACATATTTAGACAAGTCAAAAACATAGGTGAAGAAATGTTAACCCATTAATTAACAATCAAAGACATATCTGAAGCCGGGAAATCTTATTTTGACAAGTCAAAAAACATAGGGAAGCTTTTTTAATAAATTACTTAGAAAAGGGTCGAGACATAGGAAGCAATTCAACCCTATTTAAAGACAAGTCAAAGCATTGTGAAGATAGTAAATCAGTACTTAGAAAAGGTCAAAGACATAGTGAAGATATTCAATCAGTACTTAGAAATAAAAGGGCAATGGGGCAAAAAATTTTCATTCAGTACTTAAAAAAGTAAAAGACCTTTTTGTGTGTTTGGATATTGTGTGAAGATAGTCAATCAGTACTTAGACAAGCCCAAAGACTTTTAAACCTTGGGAATTTAATCGGGAAGCAAAAATGTTAAAAATTTTTTAAAGGGGACAGAAGAAGGGATGGGGATGGGGGAGGGGGAGGGGGCAAATTTTAATCAGGGGGGGGGGGGGGGGGGGGGGAAAGGAGGGGGAGAAGAAATGTGGGGGTACGGGTTAAAGGCAATTATAAAACCCCGAAACTTAAAAAAAATGTTCACAGTAAACCTTTTGGCTTTTCTTTCGTAAAAAAAACACCAACCAATCCCCCACGCCAAAATAGCCACACCCCAAAAAATTTAAATAAAAGGTGTTTGGTGTGTTTTTTCACTATAAAGCCGCTATTTTATAAAAGGAGAGAGAGAGAGAGAGAGAGAGGAGAGAGGGGCGAGAGAGAGAGAGAAAGGGGAAAAAAAGAGCGCAGACCATGGGGAAAATTTTCAAAAGGGAGGGCCAAGGAGTTTGTTTCAGGGGGGGGTAATGAAGGAAAACGGGGCCCAAAAACCATTTTTGCCAGACAGGGGGGGATTTTTCAAAAACCCCAGGACCCCCCCCTCCCCCCCCCCCCCCCCCCCCCCCCCTAAATTCACCCTGCCCCCTCCTCTTTTCCCCCCTTCCCACCCCCTTCCCCCTACTATTGAACCTCCCACGACTCCCCCTCCTCTCTAGCATATCTTTCTCTTTTCCCCCCCCCTTTAATCAGGGGACGCAGGCTGATACTCCCCCGTGGCACTCCCCGAAGGACAGGCAAGGATTAAAACCCAAACTACCCAACAAAAGGGGGGGAAGTTTTGTGTGTATGACCGGGTTTTTTTTAATTCCCCCATTAAGGCAAACCCTACCCCCATCTTTTGGGAAACTTCCCCCTTTCCCTTTTGCCATCTTTTTTCACGTAATTTCACACTGGTCCCCCCCCCTTCCTTCCCCATGATTCCACCCCCTGCCCCCCAAACAATCAAATTTAATTCAGTTTTAATCAAATTTTTTCCCCTCGGAAATTTTTTTCTTCTGCTCCACTTCATTTTCCAAGGACATAAGAACCCTTTCAAAAAAGACATTAAAAATTTGTTACATAAAACCTTTATCATCATATATATTAGTATTTTATACTCACCCACCCCCCCACGCCCCACCCCCCCCCACTCGCATGCGCACACAAAACCCCCCACACACACACCACACACACACACACACACACACACACACACAACAACACACCCCACACACACACACAACACACACACACACACCGGGGCCCTTCTTTCCCCCCTTCCCCCTTTCAGTGATGTAGTCAATCAGGAATTAGTTTTAAATGGGAAAGAGGAAATTTAAAAAAACTTAACAGTAGTAAAAGGGACTGAATTGGGGTTAACCTCCTCCCCCCCCCCCCCCCCCCCCCCCCCTGCCTTTCCCGCTTCACTATACTGTACACCTTCCCCCCCCATTTTAAACCTGCCGTAAAGAAACCAATTTTTTAAATCCCCCCCCACTTTTTAAAAATCCCCGGGAGTTTAAAATTTTTCCCCGTGCCAATTAACTCCCCGGGAGTTAAAACAAAATACGCCAAATGACCCCCCCCCCCCCCCCCCCCCCCGGGTTTTTGATTAACTCCCCCCACCCCCAAAAAAATTCAGTTTTAGTGTTTGTCATAATATGAAAATAAAAACCCTTAATATACACACCCCCCCCCTTTCCTCCCCCCAAATCTCTCCGGGCCGGGCCCCGCCTGCCCCGCGTTCTGTCCCGTCTGTCTGTCTGTCTGTCCCGTTTGCTGTCTGGCTGTCCTCTCCCCTCCTCTCTTTTCTCTCTCCCTCTCTTCCCCTCTCTCACCACACAAACACCACACACACACACACACCCCAAAACACACACACACGCAAAACGCACCAAAACGCGCGCGCGCGCACACACACAACACACACCACAACAACACACAAAAACACACACACAAAACACCACACACACACAACACACACACACACCCCAAAACCCCCACACAACTTTCTTTTTAGTTCCCCGGCCCACTCCCCATTTTCCCCGCTTTTCTTCCCTTCCCTTTTTGCGGGGCTGTCTGTTTGGGCCCCTCTTAATCTCTCTCCCCTCTCTTTGCTTTTAAACTCGGGCCCGGGCCCAATTTGTTTATCTATCTCATGTCTCTGTCTCTATGGCTCCCCCCCATTCCCCCCCCCTCTCTGTCTGTCCGGCTGCTTTTTTTTTTCTTTTTTTTACCATCCCCCCCCCCCCCCCTTTTCCCCCTGTCTCTCCCCTTTCTCCCCCCCTTTCTCCTCTCTCTCTCTCTCTCTCTCTCTCTCTCTCTCTCTCTTTCTCTCTTCTCTCTCTCTCTCTCTCTCTCTCTCTCTCGCATGCGTATTTTAACTCTGTCCCAGTTAGGTCATGCACGTGCGTATTTTAACTCTACCCCCAGGGGTAGAGTTAAAATACGCACGTGCCTAAACTAACTCCCGGGGATTTACTTTCGATCAAGAAATGTTGATCCAGATTGACTCCCGGGGAGTTAAAAAATGGAAGGAGGGGGGGGGGGGGTCATTCTGGCCTTATGCCAGGACTCTCACCGCTCCCCCCCCCCCCTTCTCCCTTCAGCACTTTAATTCTGCTTCCCATTCTGCCTATGAACAATGCTCCCTCCACCTCCTCTACTACCCGTCTCCTTTCCATCCTCAAACCCTACCCCGCTCCGTGGTTCAGCAATTCCAAATTGCCAGGACCCCTAAGTTACTGAATATGCTGTGATGCTGGATTGAAGCAGCCGTGGTGCTGGATATTAATAGTGACCAGTCCACCTTGGGCATCATGTCACAGTTAGGTAGAAACGGTGTTGACAAAATGTTAAATAGACTGTCAACATCGAGTAGCATGTCACACTAAATGTAGCCATTCACGCAAACTTCTGCAGGAGTAGCCGGTCACCTTGCTGGTAGTTATAGTCACCAAATATGTAGCCAGGCATTGAAGGAGAGCTACCTGAAACTCGGTAAGGTAGCCAAAACGCTGGCTAAAAAAAAAAAAGAACACCACCCCCACCACCACTGTCACCAACTAACTTTCGTGAACAGGTTGTATAACGACAGGGCGACTCCGACATTCTCAGTTCCAGACATTCAACTCAGTGATAACAAAAGACTGTCATGTGACGTCTTCAGTTACCGCCACAACACAGTTTCTGTCTGGTTTATAGAAAACAAGAGATACCTGAATACGTCTGAAGGTAATGATAGACAGCTAACAGGGTAACTCCGAGACAGATCACACGAACGCCAAAAAGTACTAAACAATGCCCGAGAGCAATTACCCTTGCACTGTTCAGTATCAGCATCAGCATAGGCAGGATGACGCGACTGGGCAGCAGGTCGTTGACTTGACCTTGTTGCACGTGATAAACGGTTCCAGCACGCACACGCGTCTCTCACTCCCAGGTGGCGCTGATGTCGTGAGAATGGTCGGTCATTTTCTTGATGACGGAAGCTAAGGTGCAGATCGTGAGGGGTGGGTGGGAAGGGGGTTGGGGGTGAAATTGGGGGAAAGTAGGTGAGGGGTGGGGGTGGGGGGTGGGGGTGGGGTGTGGGGGCAAGATAAGGGGTCGGTCATTGTGCTGAAGCCTGGCTTTCCTCTTCACTGACGGGCCAGAGACACACACTCCCGCGGGAGCAATAATGGTGATGGCCAGTTGTGGACAGGGAAGGAAAAGGACGTAGTAATTTTGGGAAAGGTTGGAGGATAGGATGAGTGTATTATGTATGTGTGTGTGTGTGTGTGGTGTGTGCGTGCGTGCGCGTGCGTGCGTGCGTGCGTGCGTGCGTGCGTGCGTGTGTGTGTGTGTGTGTGTGTGTGTGTGTGTGTGTGTGTGTGTGTGTGTGTGTGTGTGTGTGTGTGTGTGTGTGTGTGTGTGTGTGTGTGTGTGTGGTGTGTGTGTGTGTGTGTGTGTGTGTGTGTGTGTGTGTGAGTGAGTGAGTGTGTGTAGGTACATGCATACTTAGACTGTGTAGATAGCTTAGGCGACGACTGTTTTATTATCGTTATCATCATCATATTGATTATAATATCACTATTATTCTTATCATTATCATCATTATCATGATTACTAAGATGATGATGATTATCTTCTTCTTCATCATCATCATCATCATCATCATCATCATCATCATCTCATCATCATCATCATCATCATCATCGTCGTCGTCGTCGTTGTCGTCGTCGTCATCATCATGTGTTATTATTATCATTATTGTTATTATTATTATTATCATTATTATTATTATTATTATTATTATTATTATTATTATTATTATTATTATTATTATTATTATTATCATAAGTATTATTATTATCATTATTACATTATTATAGTAGTAGTAGATAGTAGTGTAGTAGTAGTAGTAGTAGTAGTAGTAGTAGTAGTAGTAGTAGTAGTATCATCATCATATCATCATCATCATCATCATCATCTTCATCATCATCATCATTCATCATCATTATCATCATCATCATCATCATCATCATCATCATCATCATCATCATCATCTTTCATTATCACTGTTGTTGTTGTTATTGTCGTTCTTGTTGTTGTTGTTGTTGCTGCTGCTGCTGCCTCTGTCATTATTACCGCTACTGCTACAATAACCTCTGTAAAGGACACACAAACACAGCCTGAGACAACTAAGCTCACATAAGACTGCACTCCTGCAGGGCTTTAGTTAGTATATCTATCACAGCAAACACGAAAAAGAACATCAGTTTCGGTTCTTATTACGTCTAGTTGATCCTACAGCGCGTTCTCTGTACTTTCCCAATATAGAAACAGGGAGAGAAAGTATCCCACGCATACAAAGAAAAGAAAACCTCAAACTTACATCCTTAATAAGGCAGATGAGGGGATTCAGAGTGCGCCAGTATTATGTGGCTAGGTACTTTATCGTTATCGGTCAACCAACATCGTCCAAAAGTTGATTTTACATCATCTCTGTGCCACAGAAATACTTACACAATGCCATTTTCGCACAAACAGTCCTGCCGAGTGGGCAACAAGTACCCATTCCACAGGGTGAACACTGATTAGCCACTCGGCAGATAAAGAAAAAAAAAGCCTTGCGTGTTGGCACGTGTTAATTAAAAAAAAATCTGACTTTTTAAACACAAACCAGATGAATGAGTCACGAATGGAGAGGAAACCGTGGACAATAATAGAAAGAGATTTGAAAAATTCTAATGCTGAACAATTAAGTAGTGGGGGGAAAACAAGTGCAGGTTAACAATTCTTCCAGCATTGCAAAGATTTGAAATTTAATAAAAGAAAAAGAAAAAAAGGGGTTGAAGATGAAGAAAATGAGAAAATGTATATCATAAATATAAAAAAAAGCCTTCACTAGCTGCATGAGGGAACCATCGCAATCCCTCTTGATTTGAAAAAACAATTATTGATAAAGCTCCGCAAAACAACAACAAAACAACAACAAACGTAGACAAACAAATCACAAGACTAAACACGACGCGTTTCAACCTCTAGGTCTTCTTCAGGCAAGCTACACAACATTCCGGACAACGAAAATGAACGAGCAATCATTTATCTTCATCGTTCATTTACGTTGTCCTGAGTGTTGTGTATCTTGCCTGAACAAGACCTAAGAGGCCGAAACGCGCCGTATTTTGTCTTGTGATTCCTTTGTCTAACATTTTTTTTTTGCGGTGTTTTATCAATAATTTTTCAAATTTGTTTAGATTACTGCCTGCAGTCGCCTCACTTTGCAAAAAGAAGATTTTTTTTTTTCCAAAGAGAATGACAGAAAAAGTATAAAATTTCTGTTCCTGTGGATTTCTAGAAGAGATGGGTCGGTTTATATATTGAACCACCTGCCCCCGCTCCTCCTTCCTTAATCCCGCCTTCCCCCCCCCTCCCCCCCCCCCCCCCCCCCCCCTCCGTCCCTCTACCCTCCCCATCTGTCCATGCTTTCCCTCTGGTATTCTAACGGTGTGGAGAAAAAAAAACGCAGATGAAACTGAGTCACACAGGCACAAGAATACAGAACAACGGGTAAATAAATGAAGATAGAAGAAAAAAAAGAAGGGAGGCTGAAAGAGAGTGACATGAAACCTTTGTAGTACAAAGACAGATGAATCAGCTATAAGGCACAAGTATTGGAGACAACGGTAAAGAACAAAGCCGGCAGACACAGACAGCGTGAATGAAAAGGAAATCTCTTGGTGTGGAGCTTCCAGACGACAGGAACACGATTCGTCCAGAGCAACCCCCTTTTCCGTTCTTCCGATGCCACACTCCCCCCCCCCCCTCCCCACCTCTCCCCTCCCCCCTCTCGCTACTTTTCCCAGCATGCCCACGGGAAGATAACTCACATACCGTATCATAGCAAGTAAAGTGTTCCTTGGGTCTAAGTATTTGTACGCGTGAGATGTCTACTCAGCAAAAAAAACCGAATGTAGAATGTGTACACGAGCCAGAAACCACACACCAAAAGAATTCCACGACATAGAGGTGAAAAATATGGATCGATGATGAGATCAGTGAACATATGAAGCGTCTATATAAGACATATAACATGCAGTATACACACCATGTAAAGATACAGATATCGATCCTCTCTGTGTCGTCTGGCACTTCAGACTTGGGCAAGGTATGTCCGCCAGTCCCGTCTGTCTCTGTCTGCTGCTGCTCTGGGCACCTTCTCAAGTGTCCGTCCTTCGCCTTTCAGCTGGCTCTTGAAGATCCTGCTCCAGCTTTCTGTGGGTGGCCCTCGGTAGCATCTCCCGTGGATGATCACGAGTAGAGTTCTCTTGTGGCTGGATGGAACACGGCTACCTCGCCCCAG
>CM031603.1:21596454-21601454 GCA_018398815.1 Conus ventricosus | reverse complement strand
CAAGAACGACCACGCTCTGGTCGACCCAGAATAACAACACCACGAGAGGACCGATACATTGAAAGGCAGGCCACACAAGAAAGAACAGCAAGTGCAAACAACATCCGACGTCGCCTTAGAGATGCCACCAACACTGTTGTCAGTGATCAGACCATACGAAATCGCCTACACGCCGCTAACCTCCGTGCTCGATGACCAGCCGTAAGACCTCGTTTGACTGATGCCCACAGAGCAGCACGCTGAGTATGGTGCACGCAGCACGTGAGATGTACACATGAACAGTGGGCTAACGTGATGTTTACAGACGAGTCGCAGTTCTGCCTGGATCCCACCGATAGACGGAACAGGGTCTGGAGACGCCGTGGGGAGCGTTTTGCAGAAGCTGTCATGGAAAGGAACCGCCATGGTGGGGGATCCGTTATGATTTGGGGCGGCATAAGCACACGCTACAGAACGGTTCTCTACAATGTGGCAGGGAACTTGAATGGTGTTCGCTACTAAACAGAGATTTTGCAACCCCTGGTGCTGCCAGCCCTTCAACAGCTTGGACCTCAGGCAGTCTTTCAAGACGACAATGCACGGCCCCATCGCACCAGAGCAGTAAACACGTTTCTCCAAGCTGCTGGTGTCAACAGAATGCAGTGGCCCGCAAACAGCCCAGACCTGAACCCCATCGAACATCTTTGGATGAGCTGGGCCGGAGACTGCAGCAGCGTCGTCCTCCTCCTGCTAACCTGGGTCAGCTGTTTGAGTCACTCCAGCAGGAGTGGGCTGCTGTCCCCCAGGCCTTTCTGCGCACACTGGTGAACTCCATGCGACAACGCTGCCTTGAATGCCTTGCCAATAACGGGGGACACACACGTTTAAACCACGACATTGAACAAACACTCCTCCTGTGACTTTCGAATTTATGGGTGGGGGTGTTTGTACTGCGCTCGATTCCAGTTTGTTGATTCCTCGGACTTGTCATTGTCTTTACACACTTTTCACATATTCAATAAATTCATGTTACACTTGGAGATTGATCACTTCCCAATTTGCTTTTTTATAAGTCGGTGAAATGTTGGTCCTTAACTTTTTTTGAACAGTATATATGCACCCTTTGTGATGCTGCTTCGCCAGACTGGGCGGTCCAGGGCAAGCGACTCCCAGGTGTTGAGGCTGATGTTCATGCCTTTGAGGGACACTTTGAGGCAGTCCTTGAAACGTTTCTTCTGCCCCCCAACTTTGCGTACTCGGAGAGTACGTAGGAATATATTTGTACGTCAAATGAAGACGGTGATCAGGCTGTACAAAGGAAACGACATTACACCGATGCCTGCACTCACAAACACACTGTGCCTACCAGGACAATGAGTGCACGACCCATTTCTTTCCATTCTGTATTCGAATACCTCTATAGTCCTGCCGTATTTTGTAATGAAGTTTCACAGCTTTAGAAATGCGTTAGATGTGACTTAACTCCTGTTGTATGTTAGTCCCAAATTGTTGTGGCAAAGTGGTAGCGCAGCTTAGAAGTGTATATGTGGGGTATGAAATAATTATAATATGTATCAGTACAAAATGGCATATAGATATTCTAGATGTGTATTAGAAGAAGTGAAACCCCAAATAAATCAACAGCATGATTTTCCTATTTGGTCATGCCACCTGAGAAACGTGATGGATCAAAATTAACGTAGAACAAATATTGCAAAAAAACAACCCCCCCCCCCTCCCAAACAAGAAAAAAGCGCCTTCAGAAATGTGAGCATATGATCTCACTATCATTAAAAGAAAACAAAAGCCATCTGGATATGAGTCCAGCGGTTAATTTTGGATAGTCACAGACTACTCATGGGAAATCACTCTGTCAGGGGAAAATGATACATAAATGTCAGGTTTCCCATACAAAACATTCGTGTGGACCCTTGAGAGTGTGGAGTCCTTGAACTGTGGCTTAACACATGTATTTCCCGTGGATCCAGTGAAGATCGCATATGACTGTGGTCCTAACACGTGTATGTCTTCTCCCCAACACCCACCACCCACCTCCTTCAGACTCCCCGTTCCCCAGCCTCACGTCCAACCTCCCTTCCCCCAAACGCCTCCTCGCTCATCCCCATGCCCCATAGGCCTCTCTCTCCTCTCTCTCTCTCTCTCTCTCTCTCTCTCTCTCTCTCTCTCTCTCTCTCTCTCTCGTTGCTTTAAGTTATTTTGCGTTCATGTCCTTTTAAATTTTAATTCACAAATAATAATAATAATAATATGATAATGATGATAATTATAATAATAATTTTCATTATTATTATTATTATTATTATTATCTATGGCGCTAAATCTGACATCATAAGCCCTAAGAGCTTACAAATACAGAAAAAGGTTAAAGAAAACATATTTAAAACCAATAAAGTGATGGAATTGCAATAAGTACCATACACCTACAAACGAGGTGCATATTCACACACACACACACACACACACAGATGCCACGTAAGACTGCGTGACATCGATATATGTAGATTTGTTTTTGTTCTTTAGATGTTTTTGTGGTTGTTGTTGTAATTTCATTTGCGTATTTCACTGTTGATGTTAGTACTCACTTCTGTCTGATGCTCTCTCTCTCTCTCTCGCTCTCTCTCTCTCTCTCTCTCTCTCCTCCTCTCTCTCTCTCTCTCTCGTTCTCTCTAGCGCTCTCTCTCTCTCTCTCTCTCTCTCTCCTCTCTCTCTCTCTCTCTCTCTCTCTCTCTCTCTCTCTGTTTTTGTCAGTCTTCCTCTATTTTTTTGGCTTACACCTTTTCTTCTCTCCACCATCCATACTCATCCACTATCCCACTAACCCCCCCCCCCCCCCCTTTTCTACCTTCTCCCCCTCCCTCTTCATCTCAGTAATCTGTCTGCCCCTCTGTTTCGGTGTTTGGCAGTGGTGTGGTCGTCAGGCAATCTGTGACTAATTTGTCATACAGGTCGTCAGGGTTGGCTCCCCTGGCGAATCTTGTGTCATGCAGCTAATTGTGCCTGGCAAGAGCTGTCTGGAACGTACAAGGGATTGGTCTGCTACGTATGATGCCCGCTGAAGATATATTTGTTGAATATTCAGTCGTCTTGTTTTATGGTGAGCATCAACAAAGTATCACTTCACACTCCTTTTTGTGTATTTCATAGAATGTTGGCATGTAGGTGATATGCGTCCGGGCTGGTTTCAACTGGACAGAAATTCAGTTCACCTGGATCATTTAGCTGAGCGATCTCGCTGATCCCACGGATTAATATCTTAGGTTTTAATTGCAGGATCTCTCAGTTCACGATCCAGAACACTTGGGTCAAAACCGCACGTGTAGAGGGAAGACAATGACTAATTTTGCTTCTGTCCGTCTGTGTGTTTGTCGTTTGATTTCCCTTGCATCTTTGGGTGGATCCTCAAGCGTAGGCTCAAAGATTGTGCCCTACATTTTATACTATTTGCAAAATGTCTTTAGTTTTTCAGCAACTTTTTTTCTCCCTACACTTTCGTTTGGTTGCATTTACTACTCTTCGCTGGCTGCTTTGGGGGTGCTATTGGATTCTTTTTTGCACCCTTGGTTTTGAGAACACCACAGTATTATGGACTGTGGTGTGTCTCTATTTGACGCCGGAGCGCAGACACAACCAGCCGCGTCTCCCTGATGAGCCCGATCCAGCGGACGAAAGGCCTCGGAGCAGACAACACAAATGTATCTGCCTTCAAAAGGGATTGCGATGGTTCCCTTATGCAGCTAGTGAAGAGTTTTCATATCTGTAACATATTTTCTTTATTTCATGTTCCCAGTTTCTCCATCTTCAAACTCCCCCCCACCCCACCTCCTTAAGTCCACCAAATCTTTGCCAAGTCATTACTATGAAGAAGTTCAGTTGTTGGCCTGCGCTTGTTTTTCCCCCGCTATTAGATTGTTCGTCTATGTATTTGACTGACTTTATTCAAGTTTAAAAAGGAAATTGAGTGGATGATATTGACTGGCTGACACGGAATACGAATGAATAAAGCCCTGGCAGCAAGCTCTTCAGTCGGCACTGCCCAGGTAGAGCAGCCCGCTGTGTACACGAGAGTGTGGACAGTCAGCACCTAGAACCTTTGGCAAGGCGCTTTTTAGCTGCTATGTTGTTATTTTTTGTTATCATTATTATTACTTTATTATTATTACTACTATTTTTTGTAATTAAAAGGGAAAAAGGTAAGAACGCAAAATAACTTAAAGAACGAAAAGAGGAGAGAAGAGAGAGAAGGAAATAGGAAGTCGCTCTGACGCTAACACTGACCTTAGCCAACACAATGCCTGTACACCCTTGCAGTAATGACCTACCTTTTTTTCCCACAGCCGCGCGAACATACTGCCCATCACAGAGCCGTTCCACGGGCCTCGGCCTTCAGCGAAATTCCAAGGCCGGGGGGGCTGTTTACTGTATTCCGGCATGGGGGGTTTCATTTTCATTGTTTCTCTCTCACGGGGTCGGGGAAAGGCAGGCAGCCCGGGACCCTTCGCTTTAAAACCCGTAAATAGACGATACTTTGGTATCATTATCCCTCCTTTGGGGGTGGGGGGGGACATTTCTGTCTTTCATCCAGAAATGTATTTTTTTTTAATTGCTTCCTTTTGGGGGTTTCTGCTCGGGGGCCTTTGTGGGCATACATTTTTTGCTTGATTTTAAAAAGGGCCCACGAACGTTGGTCTTCCCTTTGGGGACGGGGGGGGGGGGGGGGGGGGGGGGGGGGGGGGGGGGGGGGGGGGGGGGCTGGGGGGGGGGGGGGGGGGGGGGCCTGGAGAAGAGGGGAAGGGGGGGGTAGTTGTGTTTTTCACCTTTTCTTAAATTAAAACGTGTGCGTGCTTGTTGGGTGTAGCGCTTTGGGTGTATTAAATTTATCTCACCAGAAAAAAAAAAAAAATCCCAGCGGGAAAAATTGAAGGGGGGGGGGGGGGGGAATCCAGTACCTTTCCCCGCTATTTTTTTTGTCTTGTGATGACGACCCCCTCCCCCATCCCCAC
>CM031603.1:21586454-21591454 GCA_018398815.1 Conus ventricosus | reverse complement strand
GGAGTTTGGGGTCTGTATTCGAGGGTCTCATTACGTGGGATGCTGCTGACTCTTTCCATGGCTTTCTGGATGGTGTAGGTACTGTACCCTCTACGTTGAAAGTGCTTGGCGATCTCTTGGCAGCGAAGGTGAAGGCTTCGTCTGTCGAGCATAACCTGCGAGCGCGTAGCATCTGGCTGAATGGTATGTTGTTTTTGCATACCTTGGGATGACAAGAGGAAGCATGTAGGTATGCATGGGCGTCTGTTGGTTTTGAGAAAAGATCTGTATGGAGGAAGCCTTCCTTGAGGATGATGTTGATGTCCAGGAAGGGGATGGAGACAGGTGATGACTGATAGGTGAACTTGACAGTGGGATGGAAAGTGTTGATGAATTCAATGAACTGATCAAGTTCCTCCTGAGTTTTGGTCCACAATAGAAAAATGTCATCTATGAACCGTTTCCAGAAGCAGCTGTTGACGATGATGGGGCTCTGAGTGAGCAGGCTGTCCTCTAACCATCCCATGAAGATGTTTGCCACGGTGGGGCCATAGGGTTCCCATTGCTGTCCCGAATTCTTGTTTATAGATGATGTCCTCAAAGTGGAACACGTTGTTTTGTAAAATGTGTCTCACCACTTCAAGGACTCTCTCAATTGGGGGTGTCTTTGTCTGCAGATGGACTGTAAAAAGTACCTGATGGCGGTTTTCCATGTCTCCATGTGGGATGTTCGTATAGAGGCCAACAACATCAATGGTAACGAACAAGGTGCCACTGTTGAAAGGCCCATGAGCCGTATTCCAGTCACGTAGCGTTTTTAACATATGAGTTGTGTCTTTGACGTGACTTGGAGGGTGGTTACGATATCCTGAAGCCAGAAGTCAACCAGTTTTGAGAGATTTTCAGTTGGGCCATTTACTCCCGACACGATTGGGCGACCTGGAGGATTCTGCAGAGTCTTGTGTATTTTTGGCAAGTGGTAGAACTGATGAGTCCTGCATGCCTTTAACTCCACCAGCGCCCATTGCTTGGTGTTGTCATCAAAGTGGCCGTCGCTGTGGAGATGTTCTAACCAACTCGTTTGAAATCTCTGCTATTTGGATGGTAGGATCATTTGGGAGCTTCTTGTAATGCAACTGGTTGTTTAGTAGTCTTTTGGCCTCAGTGATGTAGTTTTCGGTGTCCTGGACAACAACAGCACCACCTTTGTCAGCTCTGCTGATTCTGATGTTCCTGCTGAGGACTACTGCCGTAGCTGTTGTAGGGCTGCTCGTAGATTTTGCCTCAGGTTGTCCCTCTGGTGTCCAAACTGCGGTATGTGTCCGTCAGGTTTTCTAGGGTGGCACAGTACGTATCCAGAGCTCTGTCTCTTCCGACGGGTGGCTGGTATCCCGTCTTCTTATAAAATTTGGGTACAGGACTGTCTTCTTCATCTGCAAAGAGCTCTCTGAGTCTAACTTTCCGGCACCCTTCCCTGACGTCTATTTTAAGTTGGTTGTGGTCCAGCGTTCGAGGGGTTGGACAGAATTTGGGTCCTAAGGCTAATACTTCATTCTGTGCTGGTGTCAGATCATGATTTGACAAATTTATTACCCCATTTGGAGGCAATTCTGGTTCAAGCAGTTATCCTGTGTGTTGGTTAGAGTCTGTCTGCGTTTGAATCTTCTACATTTGCGTTTGGTCACTGTTATGTCCTGCACTTGTACATTCTGTGAGATCTTCTCGAGTTTCTTTTTCTTCTTTTTGAGATATTCTTTTTGAAGTGTTGACCGACGAGTTTGTTGTTTTTTGTAGATGTGCTCAAATTCACTGTAGTTTGTAGTTTGGAAAATTTCGTACTTTGACCCCTGGAAGTCAGACTCTACTTGTGATAGGAGTTTCTTGGTAGGCATTTCTAATATTATATATATATATATATATATATATATATATATATATATAATATATATATATATATATAATATATATAATATATATATGCAAATACACATATCTTCACACAAGCACACACACACTCAACCTCCCCACACCCTCTCTCTCTCTCACCCCTCACCTCCCCCCCTCTCTCTCTCTCTCTCTCTCTTCTCTCCTCTCTCTCACACTCTTTCACATCACTAAGCATGAAAAGTGGTACAGAAGACATCATGAATTTAGAAGATGGATCGATCTGGGTATAAAAGTTTTTTGCGCCCTAAATTTGACTCTAAGGGTCCTAAAACGACGTCCAGATGGTAAAATTTCGTAATAGTTTGCTAAAACATGGCTATCATCACTGGCAATCTCTCTTGCGTTCCTCTCCACCCGTCTGTCATACAATTCTTGCATTCCCTTCTGCCCTGTTAGCCTCCTCATAGCATTGCATCAAGTGACACTGGCATGTTTCTGTCAGCAACTGATGTAAGCCTAAACTGAACAGACTGATAGAGGACTCAAAAGTTTCAAAGTGAGGTGACTGCAGGTGAAAATTGAAACAGATATTAAAAATAGTTCTTTGTGAATCCGCTGAACAACACTTGTTACCACTGCTACCATGCTGTTCAACAGTCCTCTAACCGCTCTCCTTTCTACCCGTCGGTATGTACTGCCACTATCAATACTTCAACTACTATCATCATACCATCACCAAAAATGATAGTAATCCTCTCTTTATTTTTCAACATAGTTGATATTTTCATCATCATCATTATCATTACTGTTATTGCTATCATTATCATTATGGCCATCATTATTAATTCCATTTGTCCCCTTCCCAACGGCCTCGGTTCCATTCAACCCCCATATTGCGCCGAATATAAGAAATGTGATTGTTCGTTCTTCATTTTGATTGTCCTGAATGTTGATTCTCTTGTCTGAAGAAGACCTAAGTGTCTTTTTTGTTTTGTTTTTTTGTTTTATCCATATTGTTTGGCGGACTCACAAAGAATTATTTTTCAAAATTGTTTGAGGACTCATTTGTGCGTTGTGGTCTTAATTTCTTTTGTATTATGCTAGATCAAGTATCATACTCATACAGAAACACGCAGGTATCAAAATCAAAATAAACTGGTAAAGCACTTAATTATATCACTAAGTTAAAACAAATTCCATTCATGATTTACATACACGTGTACATACTACAAATAACGAGATGTAATTGTTACATGTGATTTCATTATCTAAATCAAATGACGACATAAAAGAATGCCAAAATTTCAAGTGAAGGAGTCCCAACATTTTCCTGATTAGCAAAATGGGGAAAACGTCAGTTGGTTCTGTTGCCAGCTTCACTGAGGTCGTTGGTTGTGGCGGACCAAAGGAAGAATTGAATGAACCTGAAAATCATTTAAAGATCAAAACAGGAAGCCCATCGATAACTTAGGTTGACTTCAAATTCTAAAAAAAGAATTTAAAATCAATCCGGCAGTTAACATGGACAAACAAATTACAGGACAAAACACGTAGCGTGTCAACCTCTTAGGTCTTCTTCAGAAAAGAAAGAATGATCAATCATTGTTTTCGTTGTCCTGAATGTTAAGTTTGTCTTGTCTGAAGTGCGTCGTGCTTTGTCGTGTAATTTGTTCGTCCACGTTAACTGGCGGATTTATTCTAAATTCCTTTAACAAATTTGTTTTAGTTTCTGCGTGCAGTTTTCTCACTTTGAAGCTCTCCCTTTATCTTTGAGCTGGTGCGCTGGCTTTGAAGTCTCAAGACTCCGAGTCTCGACATCCTCATTTATTTTCTGTCTTGTGCACTGGTTTTGAACTCTCAAGATTCCGACCTCCCCCCCCCCCCCCCCCACCCCCCCCCCCCCCACCTCCCTCACAACCCCCTTCACGTTTTGTAGCTTGTGCGTTGGTTTTGAACTCTCAAGATTCTACCACGCCAGGTGTTCTCAGAAGATTGTTGAACATGAAATGGCAGGACAAAATCTTAGACACAGAGGTGCTCGACTAAGTAGGCCTGCCGAGCATCCACACCATCCTGATGCTGTCCCAGCTTCGATGGGCAGGTCATGTAGCTCGCATGCCAGACCACCGGCTACCCATCAGACTCTTCTACAGTGAGCTGCAACAAGAAGTGCATTCCCATGGCGGTCAGAAGAAACGAATCAAAAACATTCTCAAAATATCTTTGAACGCGTTTAAGATCAACCTTGACACATGGGAACAGAGATGGCGCTACTCTATCCACAAAAGTGCCAATGCATGTGAAGAAAGGAGGACAGCTGCAGCGCAACAAAAGAGACAGACAAGGAAAGCTCGTGCCAGAAATCAAGAACAGGTCTTCCACATTGCCTTCCAAGCTGTCACTGCACATTCCGTGCATGCATCGGCTTAATCAGCCATCTGCATATCACTTATCATCTCACCCCCCCTCCCCTTTCAACCCCAAGATGACTGAAGTTGTCCTCGTCGACTCGACGGATGAACAACACAACACAGGTGCTAAGCGCTTGGCCGTGTTGGGAGTCTTCAAGCTCCTGGGGATTCTCGGTATAAGTTTACAATCTCTCCCTCCATCCTAACCCGACCCCACACCTGACCTCTTACATGCACTAAAACAAGACAGCTTTCTGTTTGAAACAAGATCTTAAAAGAGCAGCCTTGTATTCTTCCTTGGATTCCCGTTTAAGAGTATGACCTCTGTTTATAAGATGCGGCTAACAATAAATATGAATGAAACAATAAATGGATAATAAATGAAAATAATGAAAAAAGGAAAAAGAAAAGAAAAAATAAATGAAATGAAAATAATAAATAAACTCTGCGCTACATTTTGAGATCTCCACACAATCCGTAATATAAAGCACCGTAACACGATCTATCCAGTTTTCTCTGCTACACTCCATCTGTATCAACATTCTGGCATATACATGTCGTAATATAAAGCGCCGTAACACGATCTATCTAGTTTTCTCTGTTACACTCCATCTGTCTCTACATTCTAGCATGTACATGTCGTAATATAAAGCACCGTAACACGATCTATCAAGTTTTCTCTGTTACACTCCATCTGTCTCTACATTCTAGCATGTACATGTC
>CM031603.1:21567847-21578854 GCA_018398815.1 Conus ventricosus | reverse complement strand
TTTTGCTGTCAATGTGTTCCCTCTGTGGATGTTTGGCCACGTTCCTCTATTCGCGAGTTATTTTCCTGCATGACAATCGTACTAACGCATAGCCTGTCCATTAGAGTCATATGTGCGCGAGAATCCACCATGTGATCGTCTGACACGCACATCATCACATCTTCAAAGGTCGAAACGATGGGTAATGTCGTAGTTCAGATGCCCTCCTTTGCAGGGGGGGGGGGGGGGGGGGGGGGGGGGGGGGGGGGGGGGGGGGGGGTGGGGGGGGGGGGGCGGGGGGGGGGGGTGGGGGGGGGGGGGGGGGGTGGGGGGGGGGGGGGGGGGGGGGGGGGGGGGGGGGGGGGTGGGGGGGAGGGGTGGGGGGGGAAATGGGGGCGAGAGTGTGTGGGGCAGTAACAGGGTGAGGTGGAGAGGTTTAACTTTCGTAATTTTGCATTTGCATGCAAGTTGACAAGTCGAGAGAGAGAGAAGAGAGAGAGAGAGCGAAGAGAGAGAGATAGAGAGAGAGAGACAGACAGCCCAGACAGACAGACAAGACAGACAGAGAGAGAGAGAGAGAGAGAGAGAGAGAGAGGAGAGAGGAGAGAAAAGACAGACAAGACAGACAACAGAGAGACAGACAGAACAGACAGACAGACAGACAGAGAGAGAGAGAGAGAGAGAGAGAGAGAGGAGAGAGAGAGAGAGAGAGAGAGAGAGAGAGAGAGAGAGGAGAGAGAGAGAACAATTTGAAAATCACCTTTTTTTTGGGGGATGTAAAAGGCAGAAGAACAAAATAAAGAATGAATTGGGCAACATTCAGCTTTGGAACGTTTAAGTTAGATGGTAGTGTTAAAAACAAAAAAAGGATTAAGGGACACAAAAAAGAATAAGGAAAGTAAACATAAAATAGAAAAAACAAATACAAGAAAACGGTAAATCCAAATTTCTCTACCATATACCACACTACTACTACTTACCTACATACCTACATACCTACTAACTATCCTCTGACTGACTCTAATACGACTACCAAAACATAACAAGTATTACTGCTCCTAAACCTTTAACTTAGTACTTTAGCCGCGAGTTTAAATTGTAAAGCAGACAATACAAAACAACAACAATGTGGGAAACATCAGCAACACCCTAAGTCGTAATATAAGTAAGTAAAATAAGTATAAATAGTAACGTAATTAAGTAAACTAAATTGTAATAAGTAAGAAGTAGTAAGTAAAGTAAAAGAAATAATATCGAAGTACGAGTCATACTAACTAACAATAATTTAGTAAGTATTAGTAAGTAAACATTACTAACTAACAACTAATAAAGTAATAACTAAATAAGAAAGTAAGTAAAATAAGTAAAGTAATATAAGTAAAAGTAAGTAAACTTACTACACCTAAGAAGTAACTAACTAATAAGTACTAGTAAGTAATAATAATAAGCAGCACTATTAACTAATAAATAAGTAAGTACTAAGTAAGTAAGTAAGTAATAATAATAAGTAATAAGTAAGGTAAGTAAGAACAACTAACAAAAGAAAGTAAGTAAGTAAGTAAGTAAGAAAGAAAGTAAAATAACAGTAAGTAAGAAGTAAAGTAAGTAAGTAAAGTAAAGTAAGTAAGTAAGTAAGTAAGTAAGTACTAACTAACAGTAAGTAAGTAAGTAAGTAAGTAAGTAAGTAAGTAAGTAAGTAAGTAAGTAAGTAAGTACAGTAACTAAGTAAAGTAAGTAAGATAAGTAAGTAAGTAAGTAAGTAAGTAAGTAAGTAAGTAAGTAACTAGAAGTAAGTATGTAAAGATAATACAGTAAGTAAGTAAGTAAGTAAGTAAGTAAGTAAGTAAGTAAGTAAGTAACACAACATAGTAAGTAAGTAAGTAAGTAAGTAAGTAAGTAAGTAAGTAAGTAAGTAAGTAAGTAAGTAAGTAACTAACTAACTAACTAACCAAACAGTAAGTAAGTAAGTAACTAACACTAAACATAAGTAAGTAAGTAATAACTAACTAAAACAGTAAGTAAGAGTATAATAACTAATAACAAACAGTAAGTAAGTAAGTAAGTAAGTAACTAACTAACAGTAAGTAAGTAAGTAAGTAAGTAATAACTAACTAAACAGTAAGTAAGTAAGTAAGTAATAAAGTAAGTAAGTAAGTAAGTAAGTAAGTAACTAACTAACTACAACAGTAAGTAAGTAAGTAAGTAACTACAACTACAGTAACAGTAAGTAAGTAAGTAAGTAAGTAAGTAAGTAAAGTAATAACTAAACTAACTAAACCAGTAAGTAAGTAAGTAATAAGTAACCAGTAATAGTAAGTAAGTAAGTAGTAAGTAACTAACTAACATAAGTAAGTAGTAAGTAAGTAGTAACTAACTAACAGTAAGTAAGTAAGTAAGTAAGTAAGTAACTAACTAACAGTAATAGTAAGTAAGTAAGTAACTAAGAAAGTAAGTAAGTAAGTAAGTAACTAACTAACAGTAAGTAAGTAAGTAAGTAACTAACTAACAGTAAGTAAGTAAGTAAGTAAGTAAGTAACTAACTAACTAATAAGTAAGTAAGTAAGTAAGTAACTAACTAACAAAGTAAGTAAGTAAGTAAGTAAGTAACTAACTAACAGTAAGTAAGTAAGTAAGTAACTAACTAACAGTAAGTAATGTAAGTAAGTAACTAACTAACAGTAAGTAAGTAAGTAAGTAAGTAAGTAAAGTAAGTAAGTAAGTAAGTAGTAAGTAAGTAATAAGTAACTAACAGTAAGTAAGTAAGTAAGTAAGTAAGTAAGTAAGTAAGTAAGTAAGTAAGTAAGTAAGTAAGTAATAACTAACAGTAAGTAAGTAAGTAAGTAAGTAAGTAAGTAAGTAAGTAAGTAAGTAACTAACTAACTAACTAACTAACGAACTAACGAACGAACGAAAACGTACGAACTAACTCACTCACTCACTCACTAACTAACTAACTAACTAACTAAGGCAGTAAGTAACTAAAACAAATGTCGAAAAGTACCAAGGGGAGGCGGCCATCACCCAATGTATCGAGGAACCACAAGCAGACAGGGAGCTGCCTGGGGCACGTTACAAGTCCCTCAACAATGCAGCCCCTGACTATCTAACCAGTTTACTCAATATCCACACACCGTCACGCACCCTCCGGTCTTCCTCTGATCCTCTCACTTTCTGGATTCCGCGTACCAAACTCAGTACCTTTGGCCCACGTGCCTTCTCTGTTTCTGGCCCACTCTCCTGGAACAAACTTCCACTCTCTGTCCGTCAACTGCCTACTTTCTCTTCCTTTAAGACTCTTCCTTTAAGCTCTTAAAACTCGTCTCTTTCTTCTTCCTAATAGTCCTCTCAACTACTCCTACTGCAGCCTGTACCCACTCGGCATGGGAGCCTGAAATGCAATATTTCCCTCTCTTTCGATAATTTTTGTTAGATTTATGACACGCAGTGTGTGTGTGTGTGTGTGTGTGTGTGTGTGTGTGTGTGTGTGTGTGTGTATTTGCGAGCGCTGGTGTGGTGTGTGTGTGTGGGGGGGGGGGGGGGGGTGCATCCATCAATATTTGTATATACTTTTTTCTTTTTTTTGAATTATTTTTTGTTTAAGCCTTAGGGCCCCAACGGCGGGGGGCCCGTGTTTTTTGGTGCATTAATTTTTTTGGTTTTTAAAAATTTAATTTGTACATGATTTTCCTTTCTTTTCCTTTTTTTTTAACCCCAAACGCATGAAACATTTGTGTTAGGTGTGCCCTCGTGACTGTGTGTAGCAGATGTTTTCCCCCTTGCCCCTTAGAGTTGTTTTTTATAAAGGGTTTTTTGGGCATTAAAAAATTTCCCATAATTATTTTTTTTTAATTATTTCATTGGGAAAAACAAGAAACAGAGAGGGGCTAGCGTTCGCTTGGGGGGCAAGAAAAGGGCAATATTCGAATTTGCAGAGAGAAAGGGGGAGCGAGGGGGAAGTACTTTTTTTAAAACCCAAAACAGAGTTTTTAAAGAGCAATGGAAACCATTCTCTTCTCCCCTTCTCTCTCTCCCCTCTCCCCCTCCTCTCTCCCCCTTCCCTCTCTCTCTCTGTTTGCCCTCTCTCTCTGTCTCTCTGTCTCTGTCCTGTTTTTCTCTCTCTCTCTCTCTCTCTTTCCCCCTCTCTCTCTCTCTCGCTTTTTAAGGGGGCCTAAAAGATACTCGCGAAATTTCTCTCGCAAAACCGTTCGTTCCCGAGGGGCGTGAAAAAACCCATACGGGGTTTCAGGGGGAATGTGGAAATTGCAGGTTTTCATCTAAAGAGAAGGGTGCCTCGGGGTGTGCACCCAAAAACCAAAATTCAAAAAAGGAAGTTCAGGGCTTTTCAGGGGAAAGCCAGGGTACTCGGCTTCCGTCTGTTGTTGCTACGATGTTAAAGACGAGCCCCGCCATGTTTTTAAATGAAATGGAGTGCTAGGGGATTTCTTGAGGCCAGAACAACCGAAATTCGTCCCCTCCTTCTTTTTCTTTTCAAAACTTGTTACCTGCCAGCAAAAAACGCTTGCGGGTTTTTGTCCACACTCAAGGGAAGGGGCCAGTCACGGGCAAGCGACGGTGAAAGGGTGTTGATTTTACAGCGGGTTTCTTTTCGGGGGTGTGTGCCATGTTGGGGCATCAAATCCCCAATTACCTTTGCCACCCCCCCTTTCCCAAAAACAAAAAGAAAAGAGAGAGAGGGGGAGAAGGGGGAGGAAAAGGGGGAGAGAAGGGGAGAGAGAGAGAGAGAGAGAAAAGACCAAAAGGGGAGACTCAAGCCCTAAAGAATTCAAAATTTTTAAATTGCAAGGGCCACCGCCCAAATTGCAAGGGGTCAATAATGAACAAAAAAGGGAATTTTCAAGTAAAAAAACTAGCACATCGAAACCCCCCACACACACAATCATAGCCACGCTTTACACCACAACGCGCGCGCCCCGCGCCGCGCGCGAAAAACAAAAACCCCACAAAAAAAACCACACACACACCACACACACACACACACACACACACTTTAAAACACCACTTGTGAAAAAATGAGGAAAAAAAGCAAAAAAAAACCCAAAAAAACCATTTCCCGTGAGAAGAGGCAAAAAAAAAAACGAAAAAGCAACTTTTTCCCCTAGCAATGTTTTTTTTTTGGACATTTCTAGTTTTCTGGGGTTTTTGGGGGCGGGGGCAAAAAAAAATTTTAAACTTGGAACAGGGGGGTTTAATCTTTTTTCCTCATTCGGGCAATAAAAAGGTTAGCGGGGGATTTTTTTAAAACGTTTTTTGAAGAAGGGTTTGAAATTACTTTTCCCCTTAAGTCTGATAAGAAGGACAAGGGCAAAAAATGAAATTTCTTTTTTTCATCTGATGGGCCAAAATGGACAGTTTTCAGATTTGGGGTTTTTTTATCTTTTGTGGGCATTTAAATCGTTTTCCCTCCCAGTCAAACCCTGAAAAAATTTATTTCAAAACCCCCGGAAAATAGTAAAAAACAGTAGAATTTTTTCGGGCTTGGCCAGCAACGACTTAAACAAGGGGTTAAGTAAAAATATCTATCGCGGGTTTGAAAATTTTTCCAATTCCATTTTTGTTTTAAAAATCAGTCAAACGTTTTTTTCAATTAATGCAAAAAAATTTTCTCGCAACCCCCCCCACCTTTTTGCCAAACAAAGAAAAACCCAAATTTCATCTAACAATTTTTTTATAGAAAGCACCCAATTCGTTCCCAAGCAAACATTTTCTTTTTTTTTGGGTTGAAACCCTCTTTTTTTCCATTTCGTTTTTGCTTTTTTTCGGAAAGCCTTGATAGAGGTAAGTTTTTTTTTTTTAATTTTTTTTTCAACCAGAATCGCTTCCCTTCTTTTTGTGCTGTCTTTTTATACAAAGGATATCTACACAGCTTCCAAAAGTCCTTTGGGTTTGGGTTTTTGGGGAGCCCCATTAAAAAAAACGTTTACACCAAAAAAATTGGGGTTAATTCAATACGATGGAAACGAGACAGACCCCAGTTTTCTGCTGCATACAACAACTTTGGGGCTTCACTTGGGGCATAAAACCCTTTTTTAAAAAAGCAGATCGATCAAAAAGGCCCCAATCTCCACATCGTTTTCATGTTTCTGTAAAAATTTTTTTTCCTTTTGGTGTCCTGAAAAATTTTTCGAATCCCAATGCTTTACGAAAAATTTTGTGGTCAATGTAAATCCTAATTTTTATAGTTTTTAAATATTTAAAATTTCCCTTTATCCTGAAAAAAACCATTTTTTATTTTTAAAAAACCCCCCCTTTCCCTAAAAACCTTTATTTTTCGTCTTTTTTCAATTTCACTTTGACCCCAAAGAAGGAACCCTTTTTTTGAGTTTTTTTACCGGGTTTTTGAAGCCCAACGGGAGGTTGTCGAAAAACAAGCAATTTAATGGGCAAACAAAAAGCAAAAAAAAATTTCCTGAAAACCTGGTAAATTTTGGAATCCATTTTTCCTTTTTGGGGGGGGTCACTTTTTTGGGCAACTTCAGTGATCGCGGGGGAAAAATAGGGGGGGACAACATGAAACCCCTGTTTAAACACCTGCCGGACAGTAAAAAAAAGTCAGAGATTTCATTCCCCAAAACGAAACCAAACGACTGCCCCCGATGCGAAAATTTTCCTTGTACCCTTACTAGCTTTGGGGGTAGGGGGGTTTTTAACTTTTTAAGAACAACCCAAAGGAAAACCCCTATCGACTAAATCGAAAGCTTTCATATAATAAATTTTAAAAGAAAACGTACACTTTACTTTTTTCCCTTTCCCTAAAAAACCGGCTTTTTTTTAAAGTACTAGAGAAAAAATTGGTCAACGTTTCAAAATTTTTTCCCGGAAATTCCAGCTTTTCTTCGAAATTTTTTTTGGGTTCCCTTTTCCCTCCCCAAGGAAAAAACGTTTTTTTTTAAAATTGACGAAAAAGGCCCTTTACTAAAAATTACTTAAAATTTGAAATACCACGATTTTTTTTTCGGGGTTTTTTTGGGCTCCCCCCTTTTTTTTAAAACAATGGGGTTTAAACTGTTTCGCGCCCCACTCATCTGGATAAAACCCCTTGATCAAACGGGTTTTATTAAAAAAATTTAGTAAAAAGGGGGTTATCAAATTTTTCTGCTATTTTAAAAAATTTTTCCCCGGGTTTTTCATAAATTCCCAAACAGTTTTAAACCATTTTTTTATTTTTTGCGAATTGCATATTTAACTTTTTCCTTATTTATTTCTTCTCTTTTTTCCGGGAAACATGAAGGGGAAATCTTTTCTTCAATTACATAGCTTTTGTGCCCCGGGCCCAAAGGGGGTGTTGTTGCCCAAAAAACCTGGGCAAATGTTTTTTTCCCAACTTTTTTTGTTAAGGGTTTTTCCCGTTTTTTTAACCCTTTTGGGCTTACTCGCTTTACTAACGGCCAAAATTTTTAAAACTATCATTTTTTTTTTTTAACAGGAAACACGAAAAAAACTGATTAAAACATTTCTTTTTTTTCGTTAGTTTAGCTGTTATTTGGGATCGTTCTCGAAAGGTAAACTTGCTCATCCCCCAAATTACGTTTTAAGGGTGAAGCGGGGGAACCCAACAAACCCAACCCTAAACTTTTTCATTTTTCTGCACTCCTGTCAAACCCCTTTTTTTAAACCGCTGTGCGGGGCCCCAAAGGGGAACCGTTCCCGCATGCACTCCCCGCAGTGAGCAAAAAGCAACACCAAAACGGGCTCAGCGCGGTTTTTGGAAACTGACCTCAAAAGGGTTTCTTTGCTTTTTTCCAGGGCTTGCTTTCCTTCCCCCGGGAAAACTAAATAATCTAAAAATATCTGCGTTTTTTCGGGGTCCCTTTTTAAAATTTTTTCCATTTTTCCCTTATCTCTGAACTGTAGTTATAATTTTGAGTGGAAAACAGAAAACAGGGGAGTTTTTTGGGCAGATTTGCGACTAAATTTGCGTTTCGAAAAGACATTTTTTTTACAAAATTGTACAAAATCAAGGGAAAAGACAAAAAGAAATCAATGGTGCTTTTTTTCCTCTCTGTGAAAAAAAAGTGAAATTTCCATCACCATTTGCCCTCAACACAAACCCTTTAAAGGCGGCAAAATGGAAAAATAGCACAAAACCGGGAAACAACATTTTTCCCCAAAACCATTTACTTTTTCATCCGTGATTTTCTTTTTAAAAATAAAATTTTTTTGGGTTTTCCCCCCAAAATATTCATCAACACTCCCATTTTAGATACCCAAACACCAAATTTGTGAATTCAAATACCACCAATCAAATACAAAAAATCTTTTAAACATTCCTCAAAGCATCATAAACTGTTCCCGCCTTTGCAAAGGGTTTCAAACAAATCTTTTTTTTAAAAATTTTTTGGACTCTTAACTGGGTGATTGTAAATACCCCAAGGGAAAAAAACATCTTTTTTACAACCAAAAAAACTCCTTTGGGTATTTTGCAACCAAGATAATTTTTCCATTTTGGGGTTTTTAAATTTTTAATTTTTTTAGAAATTGTTTTTCGAATCAACAAACAGTTCCACCAGAACTACGTCCCATTTTTGCAAACTTTTCGCTGGACAATGCAAAAAAAACAAAAAACACAAAAAAAAACATCAAATCAAAAGGGAAAGGCAATGTTAAAAAGATTTGCAAAAAAAAAAAATGCGAAAAATGTTTTTATAATTAACAAAATTAAGTCAGTAAATTTAAAAACTAAAAACCCTTTTTTATTCCAGCAAGTTACTGAAATACTTTTTTTCTTGTTCAAAAAATTTGGGCTCCCATGAGCCCAGGTTTCAGTTTTTTATAATTTTTATGTACCTGTGCAAAGCCATGTGCCTGGTCGCCATGTATCGTTTATTTTTCCTTTTTCTTTAGTGCTGCCGTTTCCTGGTATTATCTTTGTCTTGTATTTCCATGCGCCTGTGCAAAATCTTTTCCTGTATATTTCCCCGTGCCTTGTAATTTATTGCCCCCCTGGCGGAGATGTGGGTTTTACATCATGTTGTAGGGCTTTGGCCTGACCCCCAATTTTTCCCCCATTGTCCCGACATTTGCCCCTGTTTTCACTGTTTTGTTTTTTTACCCCCAAGGGCAAGTCGCTGACAAATTTGACGATCGACGCCCTGGGTTCCGTGGTCGATAAATTTTTGTCGTCACGCACGGGATTTCCGGGGGTTTAAACCCCGGGGCCCGATCTGGTTTGGGGAATCCCCTTCAACAAACCCCCGGGGGCCCCCTGTGTCAACACTACCTTGACGCCCAAACACTGTCCCGCCCCCAAACCTGGGCCCTTTGTGTAATCGGAAGATGTAGCACGCGGGTCCCGACATGAAAATCTGCCGTGAAAAGAAACCCGTCTTCCCCTTATCCGGGAGCCCCTTTTTTTCTTTTGGACCCTCTGATTCTAGTCAGGCCCGTTTCCACCCCCCAAACCCCCTCCCCTCCATGTCCTTTCCTGGCAAAATCGGTTTCCCTTTAACAGGGGCATCACCTTTGCCCCATTTTCTGGAACTTAGCTATGAAGGGGGGGAATGGGGGTTGCGGGGGGAGTCTGCCCAGAAGATGTGCCCTCCTATAACGTCGGCTCCCCAAGTTGTTTCCAGAAACATAGGTTTCACACATGTGTCACGGGTTCAGACAGTTTTCTTCCCGCCCTGTTTGGGCCCAGGGAAAGCCATACAACTTGCATTTTTTCTTTGGGGGAAAAACCCTCCAGTCGTCTTCCCCCATCCGAGGGTCAGACACTCGTTTAGTAAGTGTCAAGTTATTTGGAACGTAATATCTTTTCCAAAAATTTTTCTGAACCCCTCTTTTGGGAGCGCAAATTTACGACACAAATCGGAGATAATTTTCTTTCCCAAAAGCTCCGGGGGCATCTCTTAACTGTTTTTAAAATTTCCCGGGTTGAGATTGCATAAACCCCTCAAATAAATTTTTCTAATTTCTGTTGGCGATTGACCCCAGCTGAATGTTTTTATCCCCTAAATCCGGGCGCACCTTTTCTGAAATTTTTCAAACCATGCAGGTATTTTTGGGCTTGTCCGGGGAAGGGCCCCGGGGTTTTTTTCGGGGTCCCCCCCACGAGTTTTTACCCTGGCAATGCAAACGGGGAAAACCCGCCAAGCACAAGAGGGGACAGTCGACAAAATCCCCCCCCGTGTTTTGGGGTTTTTGAAAAAAATCCTTGGGGCCTTTTTGTAAAAGAAATTCCCCCTTTTACCAAACAGGGGGTTCTTTCAAATTGGAAAAATGTTCGGTTGAAGGAAAGGGAAAATCACAGCCATTGGGAACTAAAAGTTTCATACGGGAAGACAGGGGTACCAGGAAAAAGGGCAAAGCCATGTTAAACAAAATCGCCGACACACACCTTTGCCACTGTATTTAAAGGGGCGACCCCACCGTCTTTTTTCCCTTTGTGTGATTTAAAAGTTTTTCCACCCAACACTGAAATTGACCAATTTTGGGTCTTTAAAAAACTTATGTCAATCATTTTCACTTGAATTATTTTTCCGAAAAAGTTAATTTACCCCTGAACGGGAATTTTTAAAAAAAAACGCAAAAAGCTACAACCTGGGTTATACCATCTAAACTTTCCCAAAAATTTAAAGCCACAAAAACATTTGCTGCCCATGTTTCACAGTTTGAAAATTGCCTCCCCCAAAAGACAGAGAGAGAGACAGAGAGACCGAGAGAGGAAGGGGGAGAGAGGGGGAAGTGGGGAAATACAGCCCGTTCCCCCGAGGTGAAATGTCCTTTTCGTTTTTCCCCCTTTTCCCCCCCCCTGCCAAAATGGGCCTTTCCTCCCTCTTCCCTCCCCTTTCCCCCCATTCCCCCTTTCCCCTGCATTCCCGGGACTCTCATCCCCCCCCCCCCCCCCCTCCCCCTTGGCTATCCCTTCCCCCATCTTTCGTCACCCCTTGTGCTACTCTCCCCCCCCCCCCCCTCCACCCCCCCTCCCTCCCCTTTTTTTTTTTCCGGGGGGGGATTGGCCCCCCCTCCCCTCCCCCCCTTCCTCGTCACCTTCTCTAGGGCTGCCCACCC
>CM031603.1:21515347-21545347 GCA_018398815.1 Conus ventricosus | reverse complement strand
TACCATAGCATCTCTCTTCTCTTCTCTTCTCTTCCATCATTCCGTCCGTCCCGCCCGCTTCGTTCGTTCATGTCTACTGCTTTCCCTGCATCCTTTTTTTTTCTTTCCCTGTCACTTTAAGAATACTCTCGGTGGACTGTTCAGATATTCAGGGGAAGGGATGGAGGTCAGAAGAAGGAACATCAACACACAGAATGTATTCACACGTAGAGCGCACAGGATTTAGTTGACTGAAATTATTATGTATTTATGTCGTCAATACCGTTGCTCTGTTCTTAGTTTCACAGAGAGGTGACTGTAGGTAGAAAAAGAAAGCAAATTCTAAAAGGAGTTTAAAAGTAAATCCGCCGATGAACGTGAGACAATCCAAATACAAGACAAAACACGACGCGTTTCGACCTCTCAGGTCTTCTCTAGGCAGAAACAGGGTCCAGGGCAATGATAGATCGTTCTTTCGTTTTTCACTGTTCTGTTCTTGTGTATTGCTTTTTCTTTCTTGTCTTCTTATTCTTCCTGTCTTTCACTCCTTCCTTCTTTCTTTCTTTTGTTTTTTTTTTTCCTTTCTTTGTTTCGTTTCGAGGACAGTTTGAGAGGAATGTTTAGACCTACGTGAGATGGAGGAGAAGGAGGAGGGGAAAAAAGTGCAAAATGTAAACCCATGAAGGTTTTCAAACATGCACATTCCAGGCTACAGTTTTCGGCTGTGTTAGTACTGTGTATGTTTTTATTGATGTTGCTTTAAATCTGTTTGTTTGTCTGTCTGTCTGTGTAGCAGCAGCAGTAGCAGCAGCAGTAATAGTAGTAGTAGTAGTAGTAGTAGTAGTAGTTAGTAGTAGTAATGGTAGTTTCAATTTACGTCTTTTAACAAAATTATGTTCTATTAGAAGAGAGAGAGAGAGGAAGAGAGAGAGAGAGAGAGAGAGAGAGAGAGGAGAGAGAGAGAGGAGAGAGAGAGAGAGAGAGAGAGAGAGGAGAGTGAGAGAGAGAGAGAGAGAGGAGAGAGAGAGAAGAGAGAGAGAGAGGAGAGAGGGTGCGTGCGTGCGTGCGTGCATGCGCTCGCGCGCGCGCGCGTGTGTGTATGTGTGTGTGTAAGTTATTTGACGCTCAAGCACTGCCATTTGCGCAGTGTGATTCTGGCTTATGGTAATTCGAAGGAGCAGCGAGGTATTGCAAGTCAGCTCTTGCATTTGCCCTCCAGAAATCTTGAGTGCAGACAGACGAACTTTGAATGACCCCGTTTATAGTGAGACGAGACAATGTCTCCCATGCGTTGTTACACTCACTCGCTCTTTGTCTCTGTGTGTTGTGTGTGTGTGTGTGTGTGTGTGTGTGTGTGTGTGTGTGTGTGTGTTAGTGTGTGGTGTGTGTGTGTGTGTGTGTGTGTGTGTGTGTGTGTGTGTGTGATTGTTAAGTAAAGGCTGTTTTGTGCAATTCTTCTCTGCTGTCAACAATTGCGCGACTGACAATGCTTTTTTTTTTTTTTTTATTAAACAGTGAAGCTGACCGCTTTGACTGTTGATATCCATTGATCTCCCTTGCGTCCTTAAATGGACCCTCAAGCTGAGGCTTAACGATTATCCACGACATGTATACTGTCTACATGCAGATTGTCAGCAACGTATTTTCTTACCACACTTTCTTTTTGATTCTCTTCTTTCCCCTTTGTTCGTTCGCTGCTTTGGGGTGTTGTTGGATTCCGTTTTTGAACCCTCGGTGGTGAGAATACCATGGAATAGTAGACTGTGGTATATCTCTATTTGAGGCCAAATGGCTCACACTGCTTTGGGGTGTTGTTGGATTCCGTTTTTGAACCCTCGGTGGTGCGAATACCATGGAATAGTAGACTGTGGTATATCTCTATTTGAGGCCAAATGGCTCACAGACACACAATAAGCTGAACCTCCCTGACGAGTCGTCTGGGAGCAGGTAACAGGGATGGACCTATTTTGAGGATGGATTACGAGGGTTCCAGTAAGCTGAAGGATTTTAATGTTTCAAATACATTTACTTAGTTTTGTGTGTGTGTGTGTGTGCGCGTGCGCGCGCGCGCGCGCGTGTGTGTGTGTGTGTGTGTGTGCGTGTATGTGTTTCTCGTTCCTTCCCTTCTTCCCGTATTTTTTTTTTTTTTTTTTTGTCTCTATGGTTAGAATCCTTGCTGGGGGCCGGATAGCTCAGTTGGTAGAGCGCCGGACTCGTGATCCTGGGGTTGCGGGTTCGAATTTCGGTATAGGGGGATTTTCCCCTCGGAGTTAACATTGGTTCTGACTCCATTCCCCATATAGTCCTTCGAATGAGACTATAAACCGAGGTTCCGTGTGTGAACGCACGCATAACATCTTGCACACACGTAAAATCCATCACCAACTTTCGGAAGAGAAGGCCAGTTTGGCCGTTGGTATGGATGACACGTGACACATAGCATGCACCTTCCCCGAAGATGGAGTATGGCTGCCTTAATGGCGGGATAAAAAAGGGTCATACACACAAAACTCCACTGCCTGGCTATACAGGGAGTGTCCGCAGGAGTATCAGCCTGCGTACGCAGAAAGAAAGAAAAAAAAAAGAATCCTTGCCAAGTCATAAATGTAACGACGGAAGATTTTGTAGCCTGTACATGTTTACCCATATATATATATATATATATATATATATATATATATATATATATATATATATATATATATATATATATATATATATATAATACTTTGAATTGTTATGGCGCGCGGCTTCTGTCGCATGTTTAAAAAAATTCGACATTTCTGTAAAAACAAATTTGTTCCTCTTTTGTTTCTTCTTTTTTTTTTTGGGAGGGGGGAACTTCAAGAAGAACTGTCTCTATTTAAAGGGAATCATTTCAAAACTAATCTGACTCGTTGTAAGCTAAAAACACTCCAAATGCGTCGTTTTCAAACAAACTTCCGGGTTTTGCGCAGTTTAACGTATTTTTCTGTATTGAATTGCAAACGCAAAGAACTTAATGTTTTCTATGACATTCTCATCAAAATATGCTCATACAATTCTCGAAGCCAAACAAGTGTGTGTGTGTGTGTGTGTGTGTGTTTGTGTGCGCGCGCGCGCGCGCGTATGTGAATGCGTTATTGTTTTTCTTGTATTTGATAGCGTGTCGGAAGCTGTATTTTGTCCCTCCAACCAGCAAAACGACAGTTCATCCATCCCACAGGAAAGCCCAGGGTAGTTGTCTGACTTCGGCCGTCACATGTCCACCTCGCCACAGCCCCATCACTGTGGTTTTCTGTCAGGCTGGCGGAGGGTGCGCCGGTCAGTTCCCCGCCAGAGAAGCCCCCGCAGTGTGCCCACAGAACTGTCCGCGTACATCGTCGTCATCGTCTCTGTCTGTTGTTGTTTTTTTCTGTGTCCTTCTTTGTCGGTCTGTCTGTCCCTCAGATTCTGTGTCTCTGTATCTGTTAGTTTCTCGGTCTGTCTGTAAGTTTGAGTCTGTTTATCTGCATCTTCTCTCTCTCTCTCTCTCTCTCTCTCTCTCTCTCTCTCTCTCTCTCTCTCTCTCTCTCTCCTTCGGTCTGTCTGTGTCTGTGTCTGTCTGCCTCTCTCTCCTTCTGTCTGTCTGTCTGTCTGTCTGTCTGTCTGTCTGTCTGTCTCTCTCTCTCTCTCTCTCTCTCTCTCTCTCTCTCTCTCTCTCTCTCTCTCTCTCTCTCTCTTAACCGAGGAAAGTTAACGTGCGAAATATAGCTTAAATCCCGGTCAGCAGAAGATCAAATTAACATGACATGAGCAACAACAAAAAAAAAAGCTTCTAAAAGGTTTATTGCTGAAACAAAACGATTGAATTGCAGAAGCGAAATTAAACATTGTGAAATATAGCTAGAGAAAAACAACAACAAAAAAACAAAAACAAAAACAAACAAAAACCCGATTACCCAATTAAGATAAGCAATTTTGATTTCCTAATGTAAAGGGAAAAAATAGAAGTGAAAACAGAATTACTTTAGGCGCCGAACGAAGGAACAAACATATGAAACAAACATATGAAACAAACATATGAAACAAACATATGAAACAAACATATGAAACAAACATATGAAACAAACATATGAAACAAACATATGAAACAAACATATGAAACAAACATATGAAACAAACATATGAAACAAACACAACGCGGTTTGACCTACTGCGTCTTCTTCAGAAAAAAAATACAAAAAATAAAACAAAATGAACAAACCAACAAACAAACAAACAACAACAAAAACCCACCGAACTGTCGCTTACGTCTGCCATGTGGGGTGGAACATTCGGTCTTGGTTGAACAACTTCAACTATGGAATGGAACTGAGGTTGAAGGGGAGAAGTTACATGTTAAAATAAAGATAATCACTGTTTTAGAAAAATAATGGTAAATATAATCATACAACATTACTGACATTATGATAATAATAGTTGTAGCGATAATAATGATGGTAATAAAAGACGAAGAGGAAGAAGAATGAGAAGAATGGTTTTGATAATATTGTTAATGATAGCAATAGCAGTGGTAGTAGCAGCAGCAGCAGCAGCAGTAGTAATAGAAGTATTAGCAGCAGCAGCGGCAGCAACAGTGATTGTAGTAGTAATAGTAGTAGTGGTAATAATAGTGGTGGTTGGGTGGTGGTGGTGGTGGTTGTAGTAGTAATGATAACGATGATGAGGAGGAGGAGAGGAGCAGGAGGAGGGGGAAGGGGGAGGTGGATAATGAAAATAAGAATCAGAAGTTTCATGACTACAATAATCATAATCATAATATAGAAATGGCAGCGATAGTCGGATAACATCTATGAAATATACAAATAGTTACCACCTTCATCATCATCATCATCATCATCATCATCATCATCATCATCATCATCCCATCATCATCACCATCATCATCATCATCATCGTCGTCGTCGTCATCGTCATCATCAAAGTCATTATCATAACAGGGATAATAATGAAATAAATGATGGAGAAAAAGGAGAAGACAATAATACAAAATCTAAGAAATATATTAACGCATAGAAATTCAGAAAATACAATTGGAATAAAGTTCATCATTATGGTAGGACTAATGGGAGTAGTTTTGTTAATAATCATAATAATGATAATGATGATAATGATGATAATAGTAATAATGATGATGATGATAATGATAATAGTTACAACAGCAACAACAACAAAACAACAACAACAACAACAACAACAACAATAATAATAATAATAATAATAATAATAATAATAATAATAATGATAATAATAATAACAACAACAATAACAACAACAGCAATAGTCGTAGTAGTAGTAGATGTAACAGCAGCAGCAGCGGTTCTAGTAGTAGTAGTAGTAGTAGTAGTAGTAGTAGTAGTAGTAGTAGTAGTAGCAGCAGCAGTAGCAGCAGTAGCAGCAGTAGTATAGTGGTAGTAGTAGTAGTCGTCGTAGCAGCAGCAGTAACAGCAGCAGTAGTTATGGCGGCGGAATCAGCAGCAGCAGCAGCAGTGGTAGTAGTAGTAGTAGTAGTAGTAGTAGTAGTAGTAGTAGTAGTAGTAGTAGTAGTAGTAGTAGCAGTAGTAGTAGTAGTAATCGTAGTAATCGGAGTCGTAGTAGTCGTCGTCGTCGTCGTCGTCGTCGTCGTGTAGTAGTAGTAGTAGTAGTAGTAGAACTCTTTTTCTGCTCTGTCTCCACAATGAAATCTATCTTTCCTTTCAAACGTGCGTCGTTCGAAGCAGCTCACCTATCACTTATCACCTATCCCGGAGTCTTGAAGACCGTGGGGGCGCCACAGAAGGCTTCGCAACCAGCTCCTCTACTCCTCCCGGTTCTCAGACACTGTTAGGCAGTTGCTGAGTGTGAGGCCAGGCCATGCACTGATGTTGTCCTCCCATGTCTTCCCCTGTCCTCCTCTCCTTTTGCCTCCTCGCACTGTTCCTCGTATAATAGATTTGGCGAGTCCTGTTGATCTTGATACATGACCATACCCTCTCATGTTCCTTCTTTTCACCCTAGACAACAGGTGTTCTTATGGTCCAATGGCTTGCATTACTTAGGTCTGGACCTCCAGGTTGGTAATGTGGTCTTTGTACGAGATGCCAGGGATTGTGCGGAAACATCTTATCTCTAATGCCTGAATCCTTCTCTCAAGTTCAGCAGTCAAAGTAGCTCAGTTTTCTCTAGATCAACAGCACCCTTTCATGAACTTCATCTGTGTTTACCATCCGCCACCCAGCATAAAGAACATGGTGAAGAACGCTGTGTTTACCATCCGCCACCCAGCATAAAGAACATGGTGAAGAACGCTGTGTTTACCATCCGCCACCCAGCATAAAGAACATGGTGAAGAACGCTGTGTTTACCATCCGCCACCCAGCATAAAGAACATGGTGAAGAACGCTGTGTTTACCATCCGCCACCCAGCATAAAGAACATGGTGAAGAACGCTGTGTTTACCATCCGCCACCCAGCATAAAGAACATGGTGAAGAACGCTGTGTTTACCATCCGCCACCCAGCATAAAGAACATGGTGAAGAACGCTACATTAGTTGACGAACTGTCATCTTTGTGACAGTATCGTTCATTCCTCCAAGGCAAAGTGATTATCGCTGGAGACTTTTAATGTTCAAGATGAAGACGACTCGTACGCAGTTACAGTGAAATGTAGAGACCTTTACATGTTTGATCTAATACTGTCCGTGACTGAACCTACGCATGTGTTTGGTCATATTCTAGGTCTTGTGTTGTGTGTTAGCCATGATGACATTGTGCTATCCACTTATGTATGGCATTACCACACGTCTGAACATGTGTCCGTCCTATGTATACTAAATGTTGAAAAACCTGCGAAGCACCGCACTCACAAACTTATTCGCTCCATCCATAAGACTGATAAATCAAAATTCAAATCTGATTTAGACTGCATGATGACATTCGATATGGGTCAATCTGATCTGAACTTAACGCTGCGCAACCTGCTCAACAGACACGCCCGCCCCCTCCCGTCCCTGTCCCATCTCCCCCATTCCATCCCTTCCCCTCCATCAGCTTACTGTCAGGAAGATATAACCACGCCCTGGAACACTTAATACAGTCGTCCCCCAACTGTTCCGAGGTAAAACATGATCATTGCAAATCAGAAAAGCGTTGACGGTCCACTGGTCTCACTGTTCATAAGCACACGTACAACTGATTACATAGAATATCGCAGACTTCATTCAAGAAGCTTATACTAGTTTTTTTTCTTCTTACCACAGATCTCAGCTAGCAAAGCGTGTAGGGAACTGTATCTCAAATTAATCCCTTATGGGCCAAAGAAAGATTGTATTTCCCAATAGCCTAACGTAGAACCTTCAAAACTCCCTTGCATCTTTTCTTTTTTTTTCCTAGACAAAATAGATCTAGCTGCAAAGTGAGACAACTGCAGGCGGAAATCTAGACAAATCTTAAATAAATGTTAGCGAACCGCCAAGAGAATCGTGGACAAACGAGTCACAAGACAAAACACAACGCGTTTCGACCTTTTAGGTCTTCTTCAGGCAAGACAAAAGCAAATAATACAACGAAAATGAACGAATTTGGTACTCAGCTTCGATCTTTTCACTCTTCAGCACAAGGATGCCAGGCGTTGAATCCTTATGGGCAAAAGAAAGATTGTATTTCCCAATAACGTAGAACCTTCAAAACACCCTTGCATCTTTCATCTTCGATCTCCTCACTCTTCAGCGCCAAGGATGCCAGGCGTTCAACACCTGCCATCCTTGCGCTGAAGAGTGAAGAGATCGAAGCTGAGTACCAAATTCGTTCATTTTCGTTGTATTATTTGTTTTTGTTTGCCTGAAGAAGACCTAAAAGGTCGAAACGCGTTGTGTTTTGTCTTGTGACTCGTTTGTCAACGATTCTCTTGGCGGTTCGCTAACATTTATTCTAGACAAAATAATTTTCATCCATCGATAAAAAGAGAGGTCAATGGATCTCTGGAGTTCCTCCACCGTACAGCAGCCTCGTCAGTGCCTCTGGGTTCCTGTCTGAGGGCAAGAGGATGAGTTTCTGTATGTAACGTCTTTGTTTCCTCTAGTCCTTCAAGAGTTACTTTCATTTATTCCAACCGACTTTGTCCAAGTTAAACCATTAACCTCTCAATTCGTCAGAGAGATTCTCCCAGAAAACTGAAGAAAAAAAAAATCAAGTGAATTTGATCCTATCTCAGCTTCTCTTCTTTATGAAAATCCCGCCACCTTGCTACCTGACATCACAAATATTTCCAACAGGTCTCTCTTGTGTGGTTCAGTCCCTGATGATTTCAAAACTGCAAATGTCAAACCTCTTTTGAAATTAAAAAAAAAAAAGAATCGTGGCTCAATCCAAATCACAGAAAAATCACCGACCAGTCTCCAGACTCCTTTCTTGCAGAAAAAAGACAAAATAGGTCTTCCATCAATCATACCAACGTCTTCCTATGAACTACATTCTCAGTTTCCAGCAGTCAGCTTGCCCGAATGGGTAGAGCATAGAAACTGCTCTCATCCCAATCTTGAACAGTATTCTGACGTCAATTGATGATGACAAAGTATCTGTTCTTCTTCTCTTATGTCTCTCTGCAGCTTTCGGCACAACTGATCACGAAATTCTCCTCTGACGTTTAAGCACGGCTTTGGCGTATACGTGATACTAAACAAAATTGGTTTTGTGCGAAACTAAATTGGTTTTTATCGTATTTGTCAGATAGACAGCAGCTCGACCTTACAAACGAGAAGCGGTCTTCTAAAATGTCATCAGATATTGGGTTTGCTCAGGTTCTGTGTTTGGTCCAGTGCTTTCATAACGAACACAACGCCCCGAGATCATTTACAGCCGTTCCGTTCATCATGAGATGTTCGCCGATGACACTCATCTTCACGTTCTGACAAGCTAGATAACGATGATAGTCTCGTGAGAAATCGTCAAGGATGTGTCTCTGCTATCATACTATGGATGTCTGATTGTAAGCTGAAAATTAAACGATGATAAAACAGAAGGTAACCGGTTTATAAAACACTCACGGGCTCAAGACCTCCGAGAGAACGGGGGAACACCGATTCTAACTCACTTGCTCCACCACCGAGTTTTTGGGCGAAAGTGGCCTAAAAGCCGCCTTTTCCTGTGGCGGAAGAAAAGAGAGAGAATCACCGGCACCCCTGACAAAACCCGTTAAGGTCAAGTTGCCCTCAGAACAGACAGACAGACAGACAGACAGAGAAGAGAGACAGAGAGAGACAGACAGACAGACAGAGAGGCGCCCATGCACACACTCACACACACTAAGACACACACACTAACACCCCCACAACACACACACATACACCACACACACACACACACTCAAATAAACAAATGCACTTGCAAACACACACACACACACACACACACACACGCGCGCACACACACGTATGCACGGCTAGATAGAACACAGTGCAAGCCGAGCGGCTCGTTTTGCACCTGTGTGTCTTCCTATGTTGCGACCAAAAAATCAATAAACCATGCCTCGCGAGCTTACTGCGTTTCGTCTCTTACCTGGGCCAAGTGCGCCGCGGGCAACTTGCCCATTATTACATCAGCAAATGTTCACGAATATTCCAGACTGCCACGTGAACTCCACGTCAACACTACTACGCCGGCAAGAGCCGGCCATTTTAGCCATGGCTTTCAATGGAGACAGACGTGCTTGTTTACAGAGGAACAACGCCGTGTTATGGAGGATCATATGCAATACCACAGGCTTATGATGGAGTATATAACTCAGGTGGGCGCTGTTTTTTACCTTGTAAGCAAAGAGCAGTATTGCGTTTTTGGAAGGTGGGGAGAAAGAAAACGAGAACTAACCATTGATGAACTACACAACTACCTTGAAAGCTTGTTGGTTCAAGAAAGGATTTAGAAAGAGATTTGGCAATTTACTGAAAAAGATGTTGATGGTTTTGATAAGCTTTTGACGGTTGGCGAAATGATTCCATTTCTACACGATGGTGTTCTTTACTAAAACTTAGCAAAAGAAAAAAACTTTTCCTTTTTATGCTTCCTTTTTAAAAAAAAACCCCGGCTGCGCAAACCTGCTAAAAACCCCAAGAACACGCCCCCGCCCCCCCCGTCCCTGTCCCTCCCCCCCATTCCACCCCTTCCCCACCATCAGCTTACTGTCAAAAGATAAACCCAAGCCCTAACCCTTTAATACAGTCGCCCCCCCAACTGTTCTCGAGGAAAAAACATAAATCATTGCAAACCCAAAAAAAGCTTTGACGTCCAGGGTCCCCAACTTTTCCTTTAACCCACACGAAACAACGGGATTACATGAATTGCAAAACTTCATTTCAAAAGCATAAACTATTTTTTTTTCTTCTACCACAGATCCCGCTAGCAAACGTGTGGGGGGAAAACGGGAAAATCTAAAAATTAATCCCTTAGGGGCCAAAGAAAGATTGAAAATTTCCCAAAGCCTAACGTAAAACCCTTAAAAACCCCTTCATCTTTTTTTTTTTTTTTCCTAAAACAAAATAGATTTTCCTGCAAAGTAGACAACCCAGGGGGAAAATCTAGACAAATTTTAAAATAAATGTTAGCAAACCCGGGCCAAAGAAACGGGGAAAAAAACGAGTCACAAGACAAAACACAACGCGTTTCGACCTTTAGGCCCTTCATCAGGAAAGACAAAAGAAAATTTAATACAACAAAAAAGGAAACAAATTTGGTACTCAGTTTTCGATCTTTTCACTCTTCGCAAAAGGGATCCCCAGGCGTTAAAATCCTAATGGGCAAAAGAAAAAATTATTTCCCAATAACGAAAAACCCCTTCCCAAAAAAACCCTTTGAAACCTTTTAAAACTTCGTTCTCCTCCCCCCTTCCGAAAGGGAAAGCCAGGCGTTCAACCCCTCCCATCCTTGCCTGAAAAAGTAAAGGGAAAATCAAACTGAGTCCCAAAAATTCGTTAAATTTTCTTTGGGATTTTTTTGTTTTTGTTTTCCCCCTGAAGAAGACCAAAAAGGGGTCGAAACGCTTTGTTTTTTGTCTTGTGACTCGTTTGTAAAGGGGGGGAATTCCCTTTTGGCGGTTCGCTAACTTTTAAATTTCAAAAAAATTTTTCCCCATCAGAAAAAAAGAGGGGGTTTTCCAATGGATCTCTGGATTTCCCCTCCACCGTACAGCAGCCTTCGTTTTTTCCCCTCGGGGGTTTTCCTGTCTGAGGGAAAGAGGATGAGGTTTTTTCTGTATGTAACGCCCTTTGTTTCCCCTCCCCCTTCAAGAGTTCTTTCATTTATTCCAACCGATTTTGTCCAATTTTAAAACCCAAATTAACCTCTAAAATTCGTCAGAAAAGTTTCTCCCAAAAACTGAAAAAAAAAAAAATCAAGTAAATTTTGATCCAATCCAGTTCTCTTCTTTATGAAAACCCCGGGCCACCTTGCTACCTGAATCAAAAAATATTTCCAACAGGTCTTTTCTTTGGGGGTTTTCATCCCATATTTTAAAAAACCTGAAAAAGTCAAACCTTTTTTAAAATTTAAAAAAAAAAAAAGAATCGTGGCTCAATCCAAATCAACAGAAAAATCCCCGGGCCCAAAGTCTCCAACCCCCTTTTTCTTGCAAAAAAAAAGGCCCAAAATAGGTTTTTTCCATCAACATACCAACGTCTTCCTATGAACTACTTTCTAAATTTTCCACCTCACTTCCCCGAAGGGGTAGAGCATAGAAACTGCTCTCATCCAACTTGAAAAATATTTGACGTCAATTGATGATGACAAAGAAACTTTCCTTCTTCTTTTATGTCTCCTGCAGCTTTTCGGCAAAACCCTGATAAACGAAATTCTCCCTCTGACGTTTAAGCAGGGGCTTTGGCGATACGTGATCCTAAAAAAAATTTGGGTTTTTGTGCGAAACAAATTTTTGGTTTTTATCGTTTTTTGTCAATAGACAGCACCCGGGACCTTACAAACGGGGAAGGGGCCCCTTCTAAAATTCACCCAGATATTGGTCGCTCAGGGTTCTGGGGTAGCCCCAAGTGCTTTTCAAAAACAAAACACAACGCCCTGAGATAAATTTAAAAGCCTTTTCCTTTCATAAAGGTGTTCGCCGATGACATTTCATCTTAACGCTTACAAGCAAATAACGATGATAGTCCCCTTTGAGAAATCGTCAAGGATGGCTCTGCTATCATCCCAAAGGGAAGTCTGTTTGTAACTGAAAATTAAAGATGAAAAAACAGAAGGAAACCCCGGGTTTATAAAACACTCACGGCCCCAAGACCCCGAGAGAAGGGGGAACACCGATTCAACTCCACTTGCTCCACCCCCCGGGGTTTTTGGGCAAAATTTGGCCCCAAAAAGCCCCCTTTTTCCTGTGGCGGAAGAGAGAAAAGGGGAAATCACCGGCCCCCCCTACAAAACCCTTAAGGTCAATTTTGCCCCAGAACAACAGACAGACAGACAGACAGAGAAAAACAAGAGAGACAACAGCCCAGACAGAGAGGCGCCCATGAAACCACACTCACACACCAAAGACAAAAACACACAAACAAAACCAAAAACACACACAAAAACACCACCCACACACACACACTCAAATAAACAAATGCACTTCCCAAACCAAAACCACACACACAACCCCCCGCCCCAAAACCGCGCACAAACAGGGATGCACGGCTAGATAAAACCAGTCCCAAGCCAGCGGCTCTTTTGGCACCTTGTGTCTTTCCTATGTTGCGAAAAAAATAAAAAAACCAAAATCCTCGCGAAACCCCTTTGGGGGCCCTTTTAAACCTGGCCAATTTGGGGCCGGGGGCCCAATTCCCCCCTTTTTACACCCAGCAAATGTTCACGAATAATCCCAGCCCTGCCACGTACACCCCACGAAAAACACACTAGGGCCGGGCAAGACCCGGGCCCAAAATTTAGCCAGGGTTTTTTTAAAATGGACAGCCCGTGCTTTTTTTACAGGGGAAAAAACGCCGTGTTATGGAGGATCATAGCAAAACCACGGGCTTAAAAATGAGAATATAAACCAGGGGGCGCTTTTTTTTCCCTTTTGTAAGCCAAAGAGCAGTTTTGCTTTTTTGGAAGGGGGGGAAAAGAAAAACGAAAAACAAACCCCATTGATGAACTACACAACTATTTTTAAAGTTTGGGGTTCAAAAAAGAGTTTTAAAAAGAGATTGGGCAATTTTACTGAAAAAAAAGTTAAAAGGTTTTGATAAGCTTTTAAGGGTTTGGGGGCAAAATAAATTCCATTTTTTTACACGGGGGTGTTTTTTAAACTAAAAACTTGCAAAAAAAAAAACTACCCCTTATGCTCGGGTTAGGGGTTCATGCCTTGAAAAGGCACAAAAAAAGTTTCAAAAAAAAAACCCAACTGAGCCCAGGCGTTAAATTTTTTAGAACGCAAAAGGATATTAAAGACCATAGGCAAAAAAACCTGATGAAACCCTTTCAAAACTTTTTTTTTAAATTTTTCCAAAATTTTTCAAAAACCTTAGCATCAGCATCAAAAAATTTGTTTGCCAAACAAGCCCGATCCTAAGTACATCAGAAAAATATGATTTTCGAAACGCCGGGAAAAAATTAGCGATTCTCTTAGTAAACCTAACAAAGGGGTGTGGTGTTTTTGGGGGCCCCTATTTCCAACAAAAAGCTTAAAACTTTAAGCGACAGTTTTACTAATTTGGCGAAAAAGACCGCCAAAAAAACTTTTGCCAAAAAAAAAAAAAAAAAAAAAAAAAAAAAAAAAAAAAAAAAAATCCACTAACTCTGCCAAATGCCGGCCCCAAGCCCGGTTGAGAAAAGAGGGGGGGTGTGGTATAAACTTTTTTGTGTGAAAGGAAAGTAAAATGAAACCTTTGTTGCGGGGGGGTTTTATTGGGGTGAATTTCAGCCTTGCTATAAATAGCCGTTTTTTACATGAACGGCAAATTTTTAGCAGAAAGAGGCTGTGGGGAAGCCCAGCCTTGAAATAAAAAGCCCGTTTAAAATCATGAACGGCTATTTTTAGCAGCAAGAGGAACTGTGGGGAAGTCAGCCTTCCCAATAAATAGCCTTTTATACATAAGGGTATTTTTAACAGCGCCTAACGGATGTAGGGGTTTTCTCGTAACTGGGACGAGGGGGCCCCCCCCCCACCCCACGCATGAACACCTCCCCCCACCCCCCACCCCACCCCCTTTGCAAAAAAACCTCCCCCCCCCCCACCCCCACCCCACGCATGCCACCTCCCCCCCCACCCCCACCCCACGCATGCACACACTTAAGTTTTAAATTTAAGTCCACCCAAGTCACCTCATTCCCCCAAGTCAAAAATTAAGTTTTTAAAAAAGGGTTTTTAATTAAAAACTTAAAATTTTTAAAAAAAGTTCTTGATTAATTTTTTAAATTAATTTCCCTTGATTAAGTTCCCTCAAAAACATAACAAAGCCCTCCTTTAAGTACAACCAATTCTTTTTAAGTTATCTTATAAAAATTAAAAAAAATACAACTATGTTTTTATAAAAAATTTTTTTAAATGTCTAAGATATTACACAAAAACCGCCCTCAAAAACGTGTCATTTTTTAGGATTTTTTTGCTCGGGCGCCCTCTGCAAAGATCTTAAGGAAGGTTTTTACATCCAAGAAACCCGAAATTGATTAAAAATTTGGGCTAGGGAAAATTCTTTTATAAAATTTTCCAGGGTCTTTATTTTTGATTTTATCATTTTATAATCCCCTAAACTTTTTTTTAAAAAAAATTTAAAAATTTAAAGGTTTTTTAAAAAATTATTCCATTAAAAATTTGGATCAAAATGAGCTTTGTTTTTTGGGGGGGGGGGGGGAGTTGTTTTTCGGTTTTCTGTTTTTAAGGGGTGGAATTTTTTGGGCTCTTTTTTTTTTTGCCACGTTTTAATAAATTTTAATAACCGAATAAAAAGCCCCCACACAGCAAGGGCCCCAAAAAAAAGCAACAGTTTAAGTTAAATATACCATGAAAGATTTTTGGCCCCCTTTGTATCAAAAGGAAATTTTTATAGCTGCTTTGAACAACTTTTTCCAGGCTTTTGGGGGTTTTTAAATTTTTTTAAATAAATTGAGCATTTTCTGTAACTTTAAATTTTTTTTTGCCCTTTTTTCCACTCTCCCCAAATTTTTTTCCCCCTTTCTTAAACACCCCCCAGGTTTTTAAAGGGTTCCCCCCACCTGATTCAGTGTTTTCTCCCGTTTTTCCCGGGTTTGGGTTATTTTCCCCCACCTGTTTTAAAGGTTTTTTTTGATTCGGGCTGATTTTCCACTCGTTCATTTTAAGGGGAAAAAAAATCTAAAAGTTTAAAATTTAAATTTTTAATTTTCCCCCATGATCGCTGGCGATAACAATTTTTTCCAAATCTGTGAATAATCACAAAAAAAGGGGACTCTAATGACTTTTTTAAAATGGATTTTGCTTTAAATCTATTTAAAAACTTGTTAAAAAAACAATGGGGCAAATCTACTGACTATTTTTAGTGTACAAACTAAAAACCCTTTTTGCCCCACTTTTTTTCCCCATTCTAGACCCCAGCTGCGCTTCTTTACCGGGTTATGATTTTTTTAAAAAATGTCTTGCGGCGAAAACTTTTGAATTTGTTCAATGCAAAAATTCAGTTCCGAGGAACTGTTTTTTTTTCCCACAGGGCTGCCAAAAAATCCCGCCTCCCCCCTTTTTTTGGCATAAAAGCTTGACATCAACGGGCCCATTCATAAGTTCGGGCAGGTTTTGGGCCCCCTTTTAAAGCTTTATTAATCATCACTTTTCATGTTTTTTAAAAAATTTAATTATTTTATTTTAAAAAAATTAGCACCAAAAAAAAACTGTTTCTAACCTGAAAACCATTCGCTGTAATTTGGGGGCCCAAGTGTGGGTTTCCTCAATTTTTGTAAAAGCCTGTTAAAAATTTAAACCGAAGAATTGGCAAAACAAAATTTGAGGTTTCAGCAAAGCTGATTGCTATCTTTTCAGCTTCGGTTGCAACGAAAAAAATTTTCTATTAAGAAAGGAAAAATTTTCCAGACAAAATAAATATGTAAGAAAAAAATTTACTTTTATAAAAAATGGCTTCACTCGCAAAAATTTATAGGGGGGCGTTTTTGGGGAAGGGCGCTTGTTTTAAAGGGGAAAGAAATTTTCGCATTTAAAAAACTGGGTTGACGGCGAGAGAAAAAGACAAAACAAAGCTTTGAGCAACTGCAGCTGCAAAACGCCAAAAAGGGCCCATAGACTTGACGGGTTAGATTTTTTAATGAAAAACACTGAAAAACGGGGGCTTTCCCCCTTTTTTAAAAAATTTTAAAAATGTTGATCAAGAAATAAAAAATTTTAACCCAAGAAAACGGGGCAAACCAATCAACTTTCCCCCCCAACCAAAATTCAGTGACTTTTATAAACCCAAACAAAAAAAAAAAGATGCAAAAATCGGGTTTATTGTCTTTTTGGAAATGACCTTTTTGGGGAAATTTGTTGCACAAAATATTGGCTGAATAAAAAATAAACCAAAATCTATTTTTCGCCCAAAGGATTTTTGGAAAGGGGCTTCACAGAAATTTTAAAAAGCAAAGCCAACGGCAGGAGTAAGGAAAAAAAACACAAAGGAATGGTTATCTAAACAAGAAAATTTGGGCAAATTTTTTTATTTTCCCCCAAAAACAAAAATACAGAGCCCAAACACTTTGGGGAAAATACAACTCCAAACGACACCCAAAAATGGATCTTCAATATTTACCCTCTGATAGGATTAACAAAAAATTTAGTACGCCTAAACATTCATTGACAGGGCCCTTCAAGATACAAAAGATCAAAACCCAAAAAAAATTAACAAAAAAGAGGCTTTCTGTTCCCTTTTGCCATACAGCTGTATCCCCAGCAGGCCCGCTAACTTTCCCCGCATGTTTCAAGTTCGATGATGGAAAAAAATTTTAAAAAGGCCCAAAGGTGGAATCAATTTTTGTTGAAAAAATAGATTTTACCATTAAAAGAGCATTCCAGGATTTTCACAGATCACAGGCTTTATTCGAAAACTTTAACAAACATTTTAGCCAAAAAAACTTTTTTCCTACCATACACGAGAGCTGATTGACAATTCTCGCAACCCCAAATGGTTAGAAAATTGCCCTCTTTTTTGCGCGAAATGAAAAATAAGAAATTTAAAGGGGTTTAAAGCCATACAAGCAATCAAAAGAAAAAACAAAAAAAGTTGCTAAAGGGAAAGAGTTTTAAATCCAGAAAACTATTACCTTTTGGATGAAAGAAAGGGGTACCTTTTTTTAAAACCGGGGGAAGCAGAAGGGGACACTCGCATCAGGGCAACTGACCGGGGTTTGGATTTTGACCCGTACAAATAAAAAAAATTTTGTAAAGATAATCCGCCCAAAAATTTTTTTGAGAAACGGGCACAAAAAAAAAAACCAGCTCCTCAAAGACCCTTTTGTAAAGAAAAACAGCAGATAATTCCGCAAACACAGTTCCCCCCGTTTTAAAATTTAAATTTTAAAAGGGTTCCCCCCATCCCCGAATTGCATATGAAAACTCCGGATTAACAAACCCCCTTTTTTGGGTGTTTGTTCTATCTAATGATTTCTTTTTTTTAACAACTGTTTTTTGTTTAAAAATTAATTAAATCGCATTTTTACTTTTTCCCATGATGAAAAGTTTTATTGCCAAACAATGTTTCTTTATTTTTCATGGAAATTTTTTGACTGCACAACCTGCGGAAAATTCCCCTTTGTTTTCCCTTAATGTTTTCTCCTGCTCGAAATTTTGTCCCTTTTTTGACCTTAACCCCACATCTCCTTGATTACCTTTCCGTAATTCATCCTTCATCTTTCCAAAAACCTTCTTGTTAAAATTTAAAATTTTAAAAGGGCAAGTCTTTAGGTTTAACCCGGCGGGTCATACCATCCCCCTGCCCTTTAGCCACTTGGGGTTTTCCATGTCTTTATAGTTTGTCTCAGGGGAAAATATAAAAAACAAAACTATTTTGTATCGTGTAAAGAAACCGGGGACTCGGGATAAAAGGCTTAAAGTAGTCATAAAGAAACTCTAAAAACAAAAGTTTTGTTTAATTCTAAAACAGTAAACCCAATAAATACATTTTTGGTCTAATTTGATTTTCTTATTTCATAAAAAAAGCCAAAAGCGGGATGCAGAAATCCCTAAAGCCCCTGAAATTAGGTTTGAAGTCACTTAATTGCTTCTTTCCTCGGGTAACCAATCAAAACATCTTTGCCTTGTGGGGAATTTTTCCATAGCCCTTTCCCAAAACAGCTGTTGTTCATCAGCTTAAAAAAGTCTTTTTCTGAAAAACCTTTTGGATTTAGTTCTGAGATCAGTGTTTTTCAGTTTAATGGTTTCTTTGAACTTTTTTGGGTCAAAAAAATTTTAGCGATGGACAGCGTTAATTTTAAAACCAAGTTTTTAAAAAAAATTTGAAGAAGTCTGTAAAACAGACAAAATTTTTTTTTCCCCCGAAGTTTGGGGCACAATTTTAAGGTGGCTCCCCCTTTTTGGGGATCCATCTTTAGATTTTCTCCCTGCTAAGGGATAGTCAAAAAGGCAGTCTTTGGGATTCATGGGGATATTCTAAGTCAATTTCTAGAATAAAAACCACGCTGCGATCAGGGTTAAACTGTTTCAACCATTTTAATGTTTTTTGAAAAAAAATTCGTACCTTGAAACTTTTTAAAGAAACTTAATGGAAGTAAATTGCGCCATTGCCCAACCAACAAAATTTTTTTGCATCTAAAAACAGAGATATTTTAAAAACCTTTTTCCCGGGATCATGCCCCCCAATTATTTGGTTTTTTTTACGTAATATCACGCCATACAAAAATTCCCCCAAACCAATCCTTTTAAATCATCTGAATATTGGAAAAATCCACAATAAATCAACCTGTACCCCCAAAAAACTTTAAAAACCCGTCCCAACCCACCCCGGGGCGCGAAATGAAAAGCGCGGGATCCAGGCATAATTTTTTCCAAGCGGGTCTTTCAAAAATTTTTTCAAAGACGTCCGCCAACAAACATGTATCACCCATCAAAGAGTCCCTGATAGTCTTCCCCTCGTTTTTCACCAAATTCTGCCACGCAAACTTTCAAGCTTTGGGAACCAAATCCCCTGATGTCCTTTCCTCTAAGACTAAAAAGAACGAAACCTTTTGGGGGAAGTGGGGGGAAAAACCTTTTTCCCAAATGTTTTTGTCCCATAAGGATAAACGGCCCTTTCTAACGAAGTTGGGGCCCAAAAAATTTTTTTCTGTTTATTGGGCAAAGGCCCTTTAAAGGGCATAGCCATGACTCTAATTTAACCATAAGGTTGCATAGAGCATAAAAAAAACAAGTTTTTTTAAAATTAAAGCCCATGAAATTTTCTGATGACTTTTGGCCCCCAAAGCATACACCCTGAAGGATCGGCCCCCCTGCTTCAAAAAAAGTGAGAGTCGTAACCTCGCAAGTTTTTTTAAAGAATACAGGGAGCTTCCATTTCTTTGGTTTAAAAATTTTGTTTTTAAAAAATTGCATTTGGGTTTTCGCCGCTCCTCTGAACCCTTTCCCCCAAAGGGATCATGGTCCCCTTAAATTTTTGGGTTCTCTGCGTCTGATAGAGACCAAAACCCCCAAATCCAACAAAGGGGCTGAGTCATACTGTTGTTGGTCTTCAGGGTCATTAAAAATTTCAGATAATTTTTTGATTATTAAACAGTCAAAGCGCAAATTGCCCGCCTGCTTTCTAAGAAGTTTTTGCAGCATTAGGGCCCCTACAAAATTTTGGCTCTGAAAGAAACGCCACCAAACCTTTACAAAAGATTAAAAACAAATGAAAAAAATTTGAAGATTACCCATTAAAAACCCTTTTTTGAATTTTTGTTTGGGGCTGGGCCCTTCATAAGGAAACAATTTGTGATTCAAGTCTGCGTAAACAACAATGGTGGGAATTTTTTCAGTTTTTTTTTCCCGTTCTTAAAAACCCAACTTTAAACCCCGGGGGAGGGGTAATTGTTCCGAAAAACTTTTAAAAAGAACTTTTTTCAATGTTTTTCCCTTTTGTTCCCCCCCCTCGCGGGGGTTTAAAAGATGGCATTCCTTTTTAAACATTTTCTACAGAATTCTTGTTTAAGCCCAATTTTTGAAGTATGGGGCCCAAAAAACAAATCATTTGCGTATCAATTGTAATGCGGTTCCCCCTGGGAAAACAAATTTGTATAAGCAACAAAAATTTTGTCCCGGGCCCCCCAAACGTTTTGGGCCCGTTCTTGGGCACTTTAATTGGCACCCAAATTTGTTTCGTCATCCCCCTGTGAAAACATTTACAGTTTTTTGGGTTGTTTTTTTTCTTCAAACCGATCAATTTTTGGCTACACTAACAGGAAAGGACACCCCACTAAAATTAAGATTTATTGAGAACGGGGAAATTTTGACACTCTCTCCCCGCGTTTTTTTTCGGGGGGTGTTTCAGCCCCTTTCAAGAAACACACCACAAAAAAACCTTTTTTGTCTGAATTCTTTTTTTGTTTAGAAATGCCCCTTTTCGCACCAAAATCTCGAGGGAGTGGAAAGTAAACTTGCCAACAATTTGGCATACTTGCCTTTTTAAAACAAAACTCTAAAACTTCGGGCCCCTGACCAACCAGACCTCTCATTTTTGGGTTTTTTTCGCCGCAGCGTCAAACTTTAACAGTTTTGTCTGCCCCAAACCGGGTTTTTAATTTTTTTATGAGAAAAAAACAGGGCTTTTGTTTAGTCGAGACCCAGACTTTTAGATTTTTTTTCAATTTTTTGTTACATAGCGATTAAAAAAGCTAACAATTTTCTTTAACTGGCGGGCAATTTGAAATTTTTCTTGGGAAATGAGAAAAACCCTGTACAAAAAACCCTTTCCCCACGTTTGGGTTGGGGGTTTAATGATTTTAGATCAATATCTTCAGTGCTCTTGAAAAAAGCCTCTCTCGACATTCCCTTTAAAAAAATTTGTCTTGCCCTTCATATATCTTAAACCAAATTTAAAATTTTTTTCTAAAATCAAAATAATTTTTTTAAATTAAAAAAAAAAAATAATTAATCAGAACCAATTCCCACGGGCTTTTTTTTGTTTTTTTACTCATAAACCAAAAATAAACACCCTTTTTGGGGTTGTTTTCCCTTTAGCGTTTAGAAAAGAGTTTTAAAAGTTTTTTTTTAAATTTTTTTTTTAAAAAATTTTTCCCTTTTTTTTCTGCTCGGCGTCGGCTTTTAGAAAAAGTTGGGCCTCGCCTTTCTTTTTAAAAATCAAAATTTTGTCATTTTTAGTCCCTCAAAATCGCCTTTAAAAGATTTAAAATTTTTCCCTCCGTGAAGTATTTTTTCAACAGGGGTTTATAAAAGTCAATTTGAAAAAACTAAGTTTTGCTGTTAAATTTGTTGAACCATAGCTTTGTGCTTTTTGGGGTTTAGTTTTTAATTTTTTTCCACCCCACTTAAAACTAATGAACACAGAAACCCAAGCTAAAAACAAAACCTCCTAAAGGAAAAACTGGGGCGCCTATCCCTTTGCTAAGAGACCAACACTCGTTTTCCCGCGATAGAGCACTTTTAGTCGATGCTCCCCTATAAACATAATTTAAAAGGGATTAAAAAGGGCAGAAATAAAACCCTTTGTTTGGTTTTTCCCGTATTTTTTAAAGGGCTTCCTAAATACTTGCCCGCATTTGCGTAATGGGTTAAACGAAGTTTTTTAAATTTTGGGGTTTTTACAACTCTTCTTTTGGGGGCGCGAAGGCACATTTGGATAAACCGAACGGACATGCTTTTTATAAAATGAAAAAAAAATTTAAATTCAAAAATTTCCAAAACTTTAGCTTCAAAATTCACTCGGGATCAAAATTTTAAAAAAAAATGTACACTAAGCGGTTTATCACTTTTTTCCCTTTTTTAAACAATTTGAATGTTAAATTTCTCTCCCCACAGTTTTTTCCCGCTTCCAAACAACTGAAAAAACCTCTGTTGCCTTTTTGGGCAATCCAAAAAACCGTATTTTTTTGTTAAATAATCAACAAGCCTTTAAAATTGTGAAGATGTAAACTTTAGGGGGCACAAGGGCAACTGAAAGGATTTTAAAAACCTCCCGCCCCCAAACAGTTTTCTTATTTCAAACAAAATGCAGGGTAAGGTTTTTTGCCCGCTAGCATAGATTTGGTTTGGACTGCCCTCAATCGAACATTGTACTTTTGTTTTTTTTGGATTAAAAAACTTTTCACTTCCTCTTTTGAATGGTTCTTCATCTTCCCCACAGCAAAAAAAACCTTTTAAACCCATCTTGCAGCAAAGCTAAAACTAAAATTCCATATAGTGTCTGCCCTCTTTTGGATATGTTTTTAAAGAAGAATCACTCGTCGTAAAAATTGCAAATCTTTCTGATAATTTGGGGCCCAAACAGCCTTGCAAAAATTTGGGGTTCAACAACGTCAAACTCTAACGAGTCAAAAATGCTGTACTTTTCTTCGGGGGTCTGGGTTTTAAACTTTAAAAACACTTTTTTATTCGTTAAAAAATTATTTTACAATGCAGTCCCCCCTTTTTAAAGCTCCTTAAAGTATGGCGCATGCCTTTTAAAAAACCCCAAAAACTAAGGGGAATTTGGAAAAACGAATTTCCAAAAAAACCCCCCAAATAACTTTCAGTAAAGCCTTTTTGCTGCTTTTTGCCCCAGGCGAGTTTTCCCGGCCCCATTTTAAGTTATTAGTGGGTTCTTCAAAAATTTCCGATTCCTTGAAACGCAAGATCTTTTTCCCTTTTATTCCCCGGTTAGGCCCCAAAATCAAAAAGGTTAAAAATATGTCTGCATTGTTAAAGAAAAATTTTTTGCCCCTCAAGTTTAAAAGAAAATTTTTTTTAACGATTGCCCGCCCCGGTTCCGTACAAAATGTCCTGTTTGGGTCTGTTTGTTGAATCGGCGCAATTTGAAAAATAAGACGCCAGAGCCTTTGGGAAAAAATTTAAATCCCCCCCTTTTCTCCTAGGTCTGGGAAAATTTTACAGAAAAATTTGATCCCAACAATTAGATGGATTATTTGGAACAGTAAAATCCGCTTAATTTTCCCCTTCCCCCCAAGGGGTTTTTTTCAGTCTTTTTATGCGGGTTTAAAATCGACCATGTGCTTTTGACATTTTTAGAAACCCCAAAAAAAAAAGTTAATTAATTTTAAAAAAATGGGAGGAATTGAAGGCTAAGAATTTGAAGTTTTTAAAGTGGAGACGACCTGAGTGATTCCCCCTTGGGAGCGGGACGCTCGGCTCCATAGCCTTTATTTAATTAGCAAAAACGGGAGTACAATACCAACAAGTCGGTAAAAATTAACAGAAAGAAAAAGGGCCCGAAACATTAAAAACCAAAGTTTAGCCAAGAACCCCCCCGAAATTTTTTAGACCCTAATGATTTTGAAGTAAAAGATACCATTTTTTTGTGAAAGGGGCGACCAAGGACAAACCCTTTTTCAGCTTTCAACTAAAAAAAACCCCCAAAAATTTTTGCCGTGGGGGTTTAATTAGAAAAAGGCTCATTAAAAATCAAAAAAACGCCTTTGGCCCTTTTTAGCCAAAAATTTAAAGGGGGGGGCAGTTTCCCAAACCTTTAAAACCCACTGCAAGAACTCCCAAAAAGATAAAACCCAAAAGCAAAACATGGAAAAATTAAAAGGGAATTTAAAAAAAAACAAACGGGGAAATTTAAAAAAAGAAAAAAAAGCAGAATCCAGTTTTTTAGAAGAAACCGTTAAAAAACAAAACACTACCACCCTACCCCTGCAGAAATAGAGGGCCCTTGACATGCTTTAAGGGGAAACCCTTCCCAAAGGGGAATTAACAAACAAAATTTTGCAAAACTGGTGAACAGATGGGCATATAAGAAAAAAAAAAAAAAAAAACTCTTGAGGGGATGACGCCAACTTTGGGCAAAAAATTTAAAAAAAGAATAAACCCCAAAAACTAAAAGAAACTTTAACAAGAAAGATCAGCAAGACAAAATGCTAACCCCAAACCGAGACCCAAAAAAAGAAATCAAGTAATAAATAAGAGAAACAAACCGAAAAAATTTTTTATGAAAAAACAACGCTAGCAAACGAACCGAACAAAAGTTTGAGAGCAAGGAGTAAAATTAGAAGCGTTTAAAAAACCTTAGGATTTTTCAATAAGTTTCAAAATGGGTTGGCCCATTAAAAGGCGGCGGTGGAAAGGCAAAGTCCCCGTGCCTCCGCCCCCATCGCCCCCACCTAAAAAAACCCTGGGTAAAAAAAAAAGCTTAAAAACCCTTTCGAATTTATTAAAAAAAAAAGCCATAAAGGCCCGGGACGCTTTAAAACCCGGGAAAAATTTGGGGGGGTTGTTAGCTGGCCTTTTTTCTACTGGGAAGCAAATTTGTTTTGGGTTTTTGGCCGAGCACCTATGGACATTGTTTTTTCGTAAAAGTTGGGTTTCAAATTTTTTAGATAAAGAAACCCCAAAAATCCTAAAGGGAGTTAATCCCAAAAACAAGCGCTGCTTTTCATAATTTTATGGTTTATCGCGAACCAGACCCCCCGAGCCCTTTTGGGGGTGATTTTTCAAAGGGTTTTGGGGTTGGACTTCGGGGATTGGGTGACTTAAACTTGGGTTTTCTTTTTTTGATGTAATAATTTCGGCCAGAATTTAAGCGTTTTTCCCAAAAATTCCCGTTTTAAAGCCCGCTATAAAAAAATTTCATTAAATTTTAGTTTTTTTAATTACCTAAACTTGGGTCCCCAGGTCAGAAGGCCCGCAAGTAAAAACCAGTGCCCAAAAGCCAAAAGTCTACTTTTGATCTTTCGTAATTTTTAAAAAATTTGGTACCTTTGAAACTTGAAGTAAATCAACTTTAGAAATTTAAAGGCGCCTCCCAAATTTGCTAATTAAATTTTTTTTTTTTGTGCATCAAAACCATTTGAAAAAATCATTTTAAGCTCGATTCTTTTTCCCGTGCCTTTCGACCCTAGGGAAACACCAAACGAAAATACAAAAAGTCTTTTTTTCGTTTTTAAATCCCGCCTAGTTAGGGCCCCTTTGAAGTGTCTAAAATAAATGTCGGCCATGCTTTTTTTATGCCTTCAACCTGGACCAGGCCGGGAAAAATTTGAAAGGGGAACGCCAGTCATAGTTATACTTCTGTGCGTGCCCCGAAAAAAAATGACGCCCCAGGGGCCCTGAAATTTAAAATCCCAAAATATTGTCTAAAAGGGGGGGGGCTGTCTTGATGTTAAAAATTGAATTCGTTACAATCCTTTTAAAAGCCTTTATTTTCAAAACTTTTGCTGAAAGGATTAAACGATTTTTCAAACCGGGAATGGGGCTTTTCAGTTCAGTTTTAAAATTTCGTCTGAATGGGAATAAAAAATGAAATCGGAAAACGACCTCCCCCAAAAGGGTTTAGGATGAGTTCAATGATTAGCAAACGACACTCAAAACCCAGTTGTTGCCAAAACAAGCAAAGTTTAAATGGGTTTTGATAAAACAGCAACGGATGACTAAAACCCCCTTTTTTTGGTTTTTCTCGTTTTTTAATAAGGGGGGGTTTAAAATAGCCTTCAATGGAGAACTCACCTTTTTATGAAAAAAGGGAGTTTTTGGGGCACAGCAATGTCAAGGGGTATAGTTGCTAAATTTTTTTAAAATTGTAGTGCGGCCCAAAAGAAAAATTTTTTTCCCAGTATAAATTTTTTTGCACCCCTTTTTATTCTGTTTAAAAAAAAAATTTTTTAACAATAACAAACCCCAAACCTCCTTCGTTTTTAGAAAAAACCAAATTTAAAACAATTGCGGGGGCCCAAAAAAAACCCCGCTCCATGAAATATTTTTTCAAAGTCGATGGTTTTTAAAATAAATTAACCAAGGGGAAAAAAAATTACAAAATGAAAGGAGAAAAAAACGAAAGTTTAAAAAGTTAACCCAAAACCTGATGGTTATTACGGGGTTTTTCTCACTAAAAGAAGCAATGAGTAAAATTTAAAAATTTTCTAAACCCTTTAAAAATGCAAATCAAAAACCCAAAAAAACATCAAACCTGAAGAAGGGAAAATACGATTTTGATAGAAAGCAAACTAAAAAAGCTAGGCTTTACAACTACAACTACCCACCATAAAATTTTAGTGTTTTGCCAGAAAACTACGTTTGAGGGGGAAAGTCCGCTCCCAAACTTGCATTACATTCATTATTTTAAGTTCAAATTTTTTACAGCTAAGCACTGATGAAAAAATTAATATGGAAGGCCCTCAACTGTTTTTTAAAAGCCATTTTCCCCAGGAAAACTGCAAATTTCAAAAAAAGAAATTATACAAATTTCCCAAAATTTTCAGTTTTAAAAAATTTTTTGGGGGTCGGGGTCATTTTTAAAATAAAAATCAAAGACCAAAAAGGGGGAAAATTTTTTAAAAAAGTGATAACCTCAACATTGTTTTTTGGGAAAAAAAATTTAAAAAAACGTATAAAAAATTCCGTGGCCAAAAATCAGGAGTTACATTAGCGCCTGTGAGGGGTATAACTTTTTAAAAAAAAAAAATCTTGCAGAGGGTTTTTGGGCTTTGAACAGAAAAGGGGGGAAAAGGCACTTTGTATGGTTTTGAGTACACTAAAGAAAGGGATTAAAACAGCAAAGATGTTTTTGGGGGACAGCCCCAAAAAAAAATTCCTAAAAATAGAACAAAATCGCAATCTAGAGGGGAAATTTAAAATTTGGGCCCTAAAAAATATAAAATAGTTCCCAAAACCTGACCCCAAATGGCACTTTGAACCGATTTTAAATTGGGGAAAAAAAATTTGAATTCATAAGCCCCCTTTACATATTTTAGCCGTCAAAAAAATTTTAGAAAAGCATTTAACTTTTGGCCCTTTAAAATGAAAATCTTTTGCCAATGACCAAAAGTCCGGGGAAAAAAATTGAAATAACGCCTTTTGGACAAAAAAAGTAAAATTTCCCCCACAGAAGAGAAACGGTTTTTAAAAAAAAATTTCAAAAAAATTAAAAGTTTTCATTCCCAAATGAAATTAAAGGGGACCAAAGTTTTACAAAAATTTTGGAAATTTTCTGTCTTTAAAAAAAAAAGGGAAAAGGGGTGGGGGTTGTGGGGCTTTGTGACGTCCTTTTTTTAAAGGGGAAATTTAAAAAAGCGGCCCAAAAAATTTGACGTTGAAAAGTCTTAAAGTTAAATGTTTATTTCTTCCACAAGGTGGGGGATATTAAAGGGCTAACAACAAGCAACAAAATCCCAAAATTTTCTAAAAAAAACAAACTTACAGCACAAATTGGATTAAAACCCTTTCACAAAAAGACCTTTTTAGGATTTTATTATACTTAAAAATTTTTAAACAGAGGGCATTATAAAAAAAAATAACCGGATAAGGGTTAAAATTCTGTTTTAAAAAACCCATGGAGCATTTTAAAATTTATGACAAAAAATCCTCATTGCTCAATTTAAAAATTTGGGGAACTGGTTTGGGAAAAACCCAAAATTTGGGCCTAGACCTATTACAAACAGTTTTAACGTTTTAATTTTTTAAACATTTATTTTTTTCTGTCCCCCACTTAAAAAGGAACAAAAACATAACAAAAAAGAAGGGTTTTTAAAAGGGCAAAATTTAAAAATATAATTTAAATTGAACCTGCAATTAAACCCGAGTTAGTGTTTAGAACAGTTTTATAGACGTTTTAAGGGAAAGCAGGACACTATTTATTTTTATGATGACTGTTTCAGCAAAAGAAGAACCCTAGTTAAAAAAAAGGGAAAAACTTTTCAAAACTTTCTTTCATTTGGGAAAACCCTGCTGGAATTTAAATGAGTGGATTTTATGGCCCAAAAAAAAAACCAAAAAAATTTTTTTAAAAAACTTTTTGAGAACAGTTTTAAAAACGTAGTGTTTTTTCACATGAAAGACAGAGACCATTTGAAGAAAGAAAGCGTGAAAATGATGATTTTTTAAAATTACCCGGAAAAAAACCCGGGTTAAGCAAAAACTTTAAAAACTAAAAGTTTAGTAAATTAGTATTAAAAACGGGTAACCCTGCACATAAAGTTTGTTATTTTAGATAATCGTTTTAATTTTTTGGATATTAACCCCTTTCTTTTCAAAAGAACAGTAAATGCTGAATTTTAAAAGCACTTTCGCCCGAAAACTGATTCCCCGTCTGTCTCCTCTTCTCTCTCTTTTCTGTCTGGCCCGTCCCGTTTTGAGGGCAACTAGACCCTTAAAAGGGGTTTTTTCAGGGGTTTCCGGGGAATTTCCTCTCTCCTTCCCCCCGCACAGGGAAAAAGGGGGCTTTAGGGGCCCCTTTTCCGGGCCCAAAAAAATCGGTTGGGGGAGCAAATTTTTAGAATCGGTTTTTCCCCCTTTCTCTCTCCCTCCGTCTTCGCCGTCAATAGTCCCAGGCTTTACTGGCCCCCCCCATTCATGGGCCAAAGTGGGTTTGTTTACCTTGACTTCTATCTCGACCGACTCACCCTAAAAACAACAAAGCCCCAAAAACTCCAACAAACCTTTTCTTGAACTCTTTTCCATCATCTCTATCAGATCTTTTTCCCTTTCGAAAAGGCCCCGGGGAAGTTTATGTCTTCCGCAAAAAAAATTCATGATTAGATTAATCTAATACTCCCTCCTGAGTGTACCCCCGCATTAAACCCCAAACCATTCAACCGTTCAAGAAAATTTGGGCCCCCCGCCTTATCAAAAAGCCCCCCAAAAAAACATCATAAAATTCATATCTTTTTTAGAAATCACATTAGCCAAAAACGAGCATGGGAATTTTTTAGTTGAAAGCTCCGTATCTATTTTAAAAGATTACACACACGAACACCAGCTGGCTCTCCGACTTCAAAAAAAAATTAAACCCCAAATCACCGTTTTCCTTCTAAGGAAAGGGCGACTTTTTTCCCAAATTCCCCATATAAAAGGGAACAGCCAAAGGTTCGAGGGCATTCTCCAAATTTTCGGGAGCAATGCTCGCCTCACTGTCTGTCCGACCCGTCCCCCCCCCTTCCCTCTGATTTTTTCCCAAATCTTGGGGGCTTCGCTTTAAAAAGTATGCTGCAGAATATGACCTGAAATATTACTACCTGTCACGGTTCTCAAATTTTCTCCCTGTAAAAAAATAACTGTTTTAACGTTTTTCACCGGCTTTAAAAAAATACCCCAAAACCCCACACACAAAACACACCACACACACACACACACACGACGGGCCCCCAATCCCCCCCCGCACGCAACCCCGCACGCCCCACAACACACACACCCCACCCCCACACACACACCCGCGCACGCACGCACCACCCCCCACACACACACACACACCCACACACCCCACACACACAACACACCCATACACACACGTGTTGTGTTTGGTTTGTTTGTGTTGTGCATGTGTGTGGCATTTTGTGTGTTGTGTGTGTTTGGTTTTTGTGTGTGTGTTGTTTGAAACCCGTGCGTGTGGCATGCGTATATTTCCCGAAATTGGGTTTTTTTAAAAAATTAAAAAACGTTTAGTAGCCAAAATTGGACTATAGGCGGGTACAGTAAATTTTCCAAAATTTTTCACATTGTTTTAAACACGACTAAAAATGATTTCCCCATTCCCCCGTTACAGAGTGGGGCCAAAAACATAGGAAGAAGATAGGAGATGAAAATATCAAACATTGTCTTTTCAGGAAGAGAACCCTTTTGTACGCAAGGGCAATCCCTTTTCACTTTTGAATATCAAAAATATGCAGCGATTTAAACTAAAAATAGGGGCAACAATTTATGTTTTTCCCCAAACCAAATTAAGATCCTGTTTTCATCACTAATTTTTTTAAAATTTGACAATAAAAAATTTTTTTTTTATTTTTCATAAAAGATAAAGGCCAAAAATTGTAAAAACATTCAAGATCCAAGACACAGTACAAGTTTGATACCTGGAATGAGATGTGACACGTTAAAATGAAACAGGTTTAAAAGGTACCGCATGCTTCTGCAATTCAAATGTTTCCTT
>CM031603.1:21505347-21507847 GCA_018398815.1 Conus ventricosus | reverse complement strand
TGCCTCCTGAGCTAAAGGTGTATCCCGGCAAGTAAAAACCATGAATGATTAATGTCTCTGGAAACGTACTGAAAAATCGTTGAGAAATATCAGAAACACAGGGCACCAAGCGATGACCGCACGCATCATCAAGTCCATCTCAGTTCGCTGTGTCAGACTTTTTCAGATTCGGCGCAAGACAGATTGTGGCAACAGGTGAACTGGAAATCTCTTCTTACTGATGCCAAAACGTGATCAGAAATGGACGAATTTCGTAGTCCAATATTTGCTCTCTCTCTCTCTCTCTCTCTCTCTCTCCTCTCTCTCTCTCTCCTCTCTCTCTCTCTCTCTCTCTCTCTCTCTCTCTCTCTCTCTCTCTCTCCCCTCTCTCTCTCTCTCTCTCTCTCATTGGTTGACAAACCTGCTGTTTTCATTTTGTTCAACATGTTATATTATCATGTTTGTCCATGTTTAATCCATCCTCTTCAAAACGGACCATGTTCTATAATGAATAAACCATCTGTATTCGTATCCGTATCCGTCTCTGTCTGTCTGTCTGTGCGTCTGTATGTTGTTGTGTGTGTGTGTGTGTGTGTGTGTGTGTGTGTGTGTGTGTGTGTGTGTGTGTGTGTGTGTGTGTGTGTTGTGCGTGCGCGCGTGCATTTTTTAATACTGTCATCCTTTTTTACTTTAATTGATTAGTTAGTTGTTGGTTATAATATGTATTTTGTTTTATGTTAATCTTGACTTATGTAAAGCTGTTCACACACTTGCACATCCACATCTCTCTCTCTCTCCTCTCTCTCTCTCTCTCTCTCTCTCTCTCTCTCTCTCTCTCTTCTCTCTCTCTCTCTCTCTCTCTCTCACACACACACACACACAGGTACACATACTCTCTCTCTCACACACACTAACACACAGGTAGACATGCTCTCTCTCTCTTTCTCACATTCGCATGCTCGCGCACCCATACATATACGCGTGCACACATTATGTTCACGCTCTCAATTACGTCCGTACACATTTACTTTTTTTGGGGTCTAATATCACGAATAGTGGATAGACGTTAAATGAAGTACACACACACACACACACACACACACACACACACACACACACACACACACACACACACACACACACACACACACGCACGCACACACACACATGCGCGTGAGAAGATCCAGAAACACGGGGCAGGAAGCGATGACTGCATGTACCATCAAGTCCATCTCTGATTGCTGTTATCAGACTTCATAAGATTCGGCGCAAGACGGATTGTTGCAAGAGGAGAACATGGAAGTCTCCTCTTCGAGGAAGCTATTAGAATGGGCGAATGAAATAGCCCCACAAAAGAAAAATGAATAAATGAGACGAGGATTAACGAAAAATGGTACCGACGGTATTTTAACCTTGTTCATTTTCGGAAAAATGAACTGTTACGAGTATGTCTTTTGTGCGCTCTCTCTCTCTCTCTCTCTCTCTCTCTCTCTCTCTCTCTCTCTCTCTCTCTCTCTCTCTCTCTCTCTCTCTCTCTCTCTCTCAGTGTGTTGTGTGTGTGTGTGTGTGTGTTGCCTCTCTTTCTCTCTCTCTCTCTCTCTCTCTCTCTCTCTCTCTCTCTCTCTCTCTCTCTCTCTCTCTCTCTCTCTCTCTCTCTCTCTCTCTTCTCTCTCATCTGGATCTTTCCCAGACGTTCCTCCATCTCATCTCAGATATCTGTCAATCACTCCAGACATATCAGACATACGAACTGACAGCGGACCACCTGTGAAAGTCTTGGAGGCGCGCAGCATGCATCAGATCAGCTGCGGAATGAGAATCACCGGGCGATCAGGAAAGTGGCACACAGCAGTACGTAAAGAGCATCAACAAAAAACACACAACAGCCAACACCGCATATTTGTGTGGCTGTCGGTCTGTCTAATGTTGGTGTGATTTTTAAAAATTTCTCTATTTCGCCGTGTCAACCCTTCCCCTAGACCAATATATGTGTAAAAAGACACCAAAAACAACAAACACAACAGACAAACAAAACAAAACAAAACCTCACAGCTGCTGTTTAGGCAGATTCCTCTTTTCTTTTTCTTTTTTTTCAAGAGGCCAAGGAATGAAGGAAGAAATATGGAAACAAACGAACAGGAGAATTTCGGACTGGTAAACCTCTCCGATGGAGCCCTTAATCAGGGGAGTCGGTCACATTGATACGTCATGTTTTGTTTTTTTTTTCAAAATGACGTCGATGCGATGCTGAGTCATGGTTTTTTTTTTTTCTCCATAGAACGAAGTGGGGAAAATATGGCGCAACATATAGACGTTTTAGAATTCTCCATATGTCCTGAATGCGAACCCACAGACACACATTCATACACACACACAGACACAGTCAGAAAGACAGACAGACAGACACACACACACACACACACACACACACACACACACACACACACACACACACACACACACACACACACACACCACACACACACACACACACACACACTGCACTGCAAGAGGAGTACTT
>CM031603.1:21485347-21490347 GCA_018398815.1 Conus ventricosus | reverse complement strand
GAAAACGAAAGAACGAACACTCACCTAGATACTGAAAACGAAAGAACGAACAATCACCTAGACACTGAAAACGAAAGAACGAGCAATCACCTAGACACTGAAAACGAAAGAACGAACAATCACCTAGACACTGAAAACGAAAGAACGAACAATCACCTAGACACTGAAAACGAAAGAACGAACAATCACCTAGACATTGAAAACGAAAGAACGAACAATCACCTAGACACTGAAAACGAAAGAACGAACAATCACCTAGACACTGAAAACGAAAGAACGAACAATCACCTAGACACTGAAAACGAAAGAACGAACAATCACCTAGACACTGAAAACGAAAGAACGAACAATCACCTAGACACTGAAAACGAAAGAACGAACACTCACCTAGACACTGAAAACGAAAGAACGAACAATCACCTAGACACTGAAAACGAAAGAACGAACAATCACCTAGACACTGAAAACGAAAGAACGAACAATCACCTAGACACTGAAAACGAAAGAACGAACAATCACCTAGACACTGAAAACGAAAGAACGAACAATCACCTAGACACTGAAAACGAAAGAACGAACAATCACCTAGACACTGAAAACGAAAGAACGAACAATCACCTAGACACTGAAACGAAAGAACGAACAATCACCTAGACACTGGAAACGAAAGAACGAACAATCACCTAGACACTGAAAACGAAAGAACGAACAATCACCTAGACACTGAAAACGAAAGAACGAACAATCACCTAGACACTGAAAACGAAAGAATGAACAATCACCTAGACACTGAAAACGAAAGAACGAACAATCACCTAGACACTGAAAACGAAAGAACGAACAATCACCTAGACACTGAAAACGAAAGAACGAACAATCACCTAGACACTGAAAACGAAAGAACCAACAATCACCTAGACACTGAAAACGAAAGAACCAACAATCACCTAGACACTGAAAACGAAAGAACGAACAATCACCTAGACACTGAAAACGAAAGAACGAACAATCACCTAGACACTGAAAACGAAAGAACCAACAATCACCTAGACACTGAAAACGAAAGAACCAACAATCACCTAGACACTGAAAACGAAAGAACGAACAATCACCTAGACACTGAAAACGAAAGAACGAACAATCACCTAGACACTGAAAACGAAAGAACGAACAATCACCTAGACACTGAAAACGAAAGAACGAACAATCACCTAGACACTAAAAACGAAAGAACGAACAATCACCTAGACACTGAAAACGAAAGAACGAACAATCACCTAGACACTGAAAACGAAAGAACGAACACTCACCTAGACACTGAAAACGAAAGAACGAACAATCACCTAGACACTGAAAACGAAAGAACGAACAATCACCTAGACACTGAAAACGAAAGAACGAACAATCACCTAGACACTGAAAACGAAAGAACGAACAATCACATAGACACTGAAAACGAAAGAACGAACAATCACCTAGACACTGAAAACGAAAGAACGAACAATCACCTAGACACTGAAAACGAAAGAACCAACAATCACCTAGACACTGAAAACGAAAGAACCAACAATCACCTAGACACTGAAAACGAAAGAACGAAAAATCACCTAGCTCATTAAATTGGGCGCAAAATGGATGTGGAACTGCTGAAGTCTAGACAAAGGCATAGCTGATGGGACAAAGGCATAGCTGATGGGACAAAGGCATAGCTGATGGGACAAAGACATAGCTGATGGGACAAAGACATAGCTGATGGGACAAAGGCATAGCTGATGGGACAAAGACATAGCTGATGGGACAAAGACATAGCTGATGGGACAAAGGCATAGCTGATGGGACAAAGACATAGCTGATGGGACAAAGACATAGCTGATGGGACAAAGGCATAGCTGATGGGACAAAGACATAGCTGATGGGACAAAGGCATAGCTGATGGGACAAAGGCATAGCTGATGGGACAAAGACATAGCTGATGGGGCCGGAATAGCTCAGTGGTACAGAGCCGCACTCGTAATCTTGGTGGATCCTGGGGTTGAGGGTTCGAATCTCTGCCGGGCCGTTTCGGTGCAGGGGATTTTTCCCTCGGAGTTAACATTGGTTGTGTCTCCATTTCCCGTACAGTAGCCTGTTGTGTAAACGAGCGTGGATTGTAAAGCGCTTAGAGCTTGGTCTCTAGCCGAGGATAGGCGCTATGTAAATATGCATAATAATAACAATTTGAAAGAACAGTCCTGATCTTTCTCGGGATGATGTCTTGGCTCTCTTGTTGCAACCAACAACCTTGACGTTGGTTGTTATCTGCCAAACCCCAGCCCTTCTTTCCCCACCCCCCCCCCCCCCCCCCTTCCTCCCCGACCTCCGACCTTGTGCCTCTGCAGTGTTTCATGACAAGTTGAAAATAAATCGTGGGACTTTCCCCGAAGTTGGAGTATAGCTGCCTTAATGGCGGATAAAAAAAACGGTCATACACACAAAACCCCACTGCCTTTGTTGGGTAGATGGGATTGATCCTTGCCTGTCTATACAGGAAGTGTCCGCATGAGTATTAGCCTGCGTACGCGAAAAAGAAAAAAAAAAATCGTCGGACTACAATAGAGTACATAAACTGTTGTTCCAGGAAGATGCAGTCGATGGCAACCTCACCTGCGTCACCTACTCTGTTGACATAAACAATAAAGTCCGAGAGAAAAAAAAAATTAGAAAGAGAGGGGATAAGTTATTGCCACGGACACAGACAACCAAAGCACAGGACAAAACACAATGCATTGCGACCTCTTGGGTCTTCTTCAGGCAAACGCAAATAACATTTTAGGACAATGAAAACGAAAGAACGAGATACCAGTTCTATTATCATATTCGGCACAAAATCATCATTTTCCTCCCTCAGTCACTCCGTTTTAAAACAAAATTGAAAAAAACAACAAGCAAACAAAGTAAAAAAAAAAAAAAAAAACACGCACGAAAACAACAACAACAACAAAAGCTGTACTCCCCAAATCATTATCAGGCGGAGAATTCAGTTATATTCTTATTAAAACAAGAATAAAACAAGAACAACATCAAGAACAATGACGATAACAACAACAAAACCAACATCAACAAAAACAACATCAACAACAGCAACAACAACAAAAACAGTAACACCGATCTTGAAGTGCAGGAGAATAAGCATAAGTGAACCAGGGAGGGAGGGGGTAGAGCAATAGCAGAGGGTCCTAGGAGCTTCTCCACCTCTGCTTCCATACCCCCCCCCCACCCCCCACCCCCACCCCAATCACCTCATTGCGAAAGAAATTCTGAAAAGCGTGCTCTTGGAACAGAAAGAAAAAAAATTAGCACCCAGCCAAACTATTTGCTGTGCGAGTGATGCACGTGCAACGACTTGTTGATGTCTGTACTTGATTTGATGTTTCCCCGCCCTCTCTCCAATCAGCCTCCATCCCGACCCCCCCCCCCCCCCCCCCCCCCCCCAACACCCACCCACCCCAGTCCAACCCCTCCCACTCCTTCCCCCACTTCCCAACTCCTACCCTTCTTCCTCTGTGTTTTGTTGTTGTTGTTTTTCGGGTTTTTTTGTGTGTGTAGGTCTTCCAACCTTGAATCTTTTCCCATTTTATTCTCTTTTTTTCTGTTCTCTTTTTTTCTTTCTTTTTTTTTTTTGAGTGGGGCCCCCCATCCTTCTACCCCCCCCCCCCTAGACACACACACACACACACACACACACACACACACCACACACACCACACACACCACAACACACAAAACCTTTTTCTATCTTTCTTTTCTCCTTTGTTGATCTACTTTATAGATAGGGGGAAAAGGACCCACCCCCCAACACACACACACACACACACACACACACACACACACACACACACACACACACACACACACATTTCCACCCTCACACTATCCCTCCATGTGGACAAAGAGAGTCTGCCTGAAGTGACTACCTTGGCCGGCAGTATGGACTGTGCTGACAGATGCTGCTAGCAGTATGGTTTGTTGCAGTATATACTACCTCCGGAGAGGCATTGTCATTGGCAACAGTATAGGCTGTCAGCAACGGCACATAGTGTCACCACCTTGACCATCATGATAAAGAGCTAGACGAAGAGAGATTGTGTGTGTGTGTGTGTGTGTGTGTGTGTGTGTGTGTGTGTGTGTGTGTGTGTGTGTGTTGTGTGTGTGTGAGCGTGCGTGCGTGCGTGCGTGTGCATGCGTGCGTGCGTGCGTGCGTGCGTGCGTGTGTGTGTCAAGTCAAGTCAAGTCAAAATTATCTTTATTGAGGGTTAAAGAATAAGCTTTCCAGCTTTTTTACATCCTGCCCTTGTGTGTGTGTGTGTGTGTGTGTGTGTGTGTGTGTGTGTGTGTGTGTGTTGTGTGTGTGTGTGTGTGTGTGTGTGTGTGTGCGTGTGTGTGCACACGCGCGCGGTGTGTGTGTATGTACAAATGTATGTGTGTGCATGCAAGTGTGGTGTGTGTGTGTGTGTGTGTGTGTGTGTGTGTGTGTGTGTGTGTGTGTGTATGTGTGTGTGTGTGTGTCTCTGTGTGTGTTTGTGTGTGTGTGTGTGTGTGTGCGCGCGTGCGTGTATGCGTGCGCTGTGGTGTGTGTGTGTGGTGTGTGTGTGTGTGTGTGTGTGTGTGTGTGTGTGTGTGTTGTGTGTGTGTGTGTGTGAATAAGAGAGAGGGAGACAGACAGACAGACAAACAGACAGACAGACAGACTGAGAGAGACAGATAGACAGTGTATGTTTTCTGTATAACGTCACTGTTATTCACTTTGTGGACGATTTCCAACCAGACAAAGAACCGAATGAATGCGTTTGGAGGCGAGAGAGAGAGAGAGAGAGAGAGAGAGAGAGAGAGAGAGAGAGAGAGAGAGAGAGAGAGAGAGAGAGAGAGAGAGAGAGAGAGAGAGAGCTCTAAAATTGACAATCCAGAGAGAGAGAGAGAGAGAGAGAGAGAGAGAGAGAGAGAGAGAGAAGAGAAGAGAGAGA
>CM031603.1:21471314-21485247 GCA_018398815.1 Conus ventricosus | reverse complement strand
CTTTCCTCCCCCCCCCCCCCCCCCCCCTTTTTACTTTCTCCCCCCTCTTCTCTACCCCTCCCCTTTTTTTTGGCCTCCTCCCTCCCTTCCGCCGGCAAACACAACACACCGTTCTCTGTCCATCCCCGACCCTACAGCGAAACTCTTATCCGCTAGTTGCCAAATATCCCTCTGCTCTTCAGTTAAATTTTTCATGACTAGTAAAATTTAGCTCTCCAGCAAAAAAGTTGTCATTATTTGGTAGAAACTCGGGTGGAGTTTTATTACTTTTTTAAAAACTATTATTCTCACTTGGTTAAACGAATTGAACTTACAGGGTGACAATTTGGGTTGTTTTGAAAATTGAGAAAAGTTATTTATATGGATAAAGATGTATTATTGATTGCAAGTTATATTCCCCCTGAAGGTATCCTTTTTATAACTACACTGATGGAAAAATGGTTTTCATATTTTAGAAGAAAAATTGCAGCATCTAATCCAGAATGGAAAATGTTAACATAATCTTATGTGGTGATTTAAAACGCCAAACAGGGTGTGAGCAGCCCACCATTGAAAACCTGATAAGTAATTTAAATCTACGGGATGACAGAGAAAAATAAGAGATGTATATAAGACATTCAAAAGATGGAATGTGAATATTTTGGTCAAACGCTTTAGATTTCTGTTTCATGTTTGACTTAGTCATATTGAATGGATTTTGTGAGGGTGATCCACGGGGGCGATTTTACATATGTATCACCACACGGTAGAGTGTAATTGATTATTTTATTGTGTCTGAAGAATTGCAATTTGATTTTGATTTGTGTGTTAGTGATAATCTACACTCTTGGCACCTACCGGTTGAACTGAGATGGAAAAAAAGGAATGAGGGAAAAAGAAAGAAAGGAAAATGAATGAGGGGGGGAGACGAGAAGATTGTATGGAATGATGAATGCCAGACTTACAGGGATGAATTGGAATCTGACATGTTTAAGGAATGTTTGAAGCAAGCGAACGATGGATTGGATGGTGATGTTGATGAATGTTAGATGTGTTTACCGGGGGCGATGTATGGTGCTGCTGCATGTATGGTGCGTACAGTGGGGAAGAAGAAAAAACAAAAAGATGACTGGTTTGAGGGGGAATGTGAAGTAATGAAAAGACGAGTTAAGGGCCTTCTGAGAAATTATCAGCGTTCTAAAGACTGACGTTAATTATTGAAGGCAATTTATGTAAACGCACGGAAAGAATATAGAAAGCTAAAGAAGAGAAAGGGGAAATTTTGATCGTTCCAGACTAGAAAAATTAAAAGATTCAGTTAGAGACCCGAAAACGTTTTGGTCAACTCTTAGAACGATTAACAGAAAGTCACTAGTATATAATGAAATTTCAATAAAACAATGGCATGATCATTTTTAAACGGTGTTTTTAACTCTCATGATAATACTTACGATGAGGATAGTCATACTGACCCCAATAATGAAAAAAATGCAAGAACCCCTGTTTAATGACCCAATCACAAAAAGTGAAGTAGAAGAAAGCATTAAAAGATTAAAAACGGTAAAAGTGCGGGCCCAGACGGAATTGTAAATGAAATGCTAAAAACGCAAATAATTCGGTTTTTTAGTTTCTGGTGCGTCTTTTAACAAACTTTTCGAGTCTGGACATTTCCAACTCAGTGGTCAAATCCATCAAAATACCTTACATAAAAAAGGTGCCATCAATAACCCAGATAATTATCGAGGCGTAAGTCTGTCCAGTGTATTAGGCAAGATCAAATACCAGTATTTTGAATTCAAGACTTACTAAATGGGCGGAAAGAGAAGAAAAAATTACTGAAGAGCAGGCGGGTTTTAGAAGTGGATATAGCACCATTGACCATATTTTCACTTTGTATTGTTTATTAAAAAATATCTCTCCAAAATTCAAAATTATACGTGGCTTTTGTTGACTTCCGGAAGGCCTTTGACTCAGTTAACAGAAACCTATTATGGGAGTGCCTGAGGAAATCTGGTGTGGATGGTAAACATATAATGCGCTGAGAGGAATCTATAATACCGTTCAACCTGTGTACGTGATAAATGCCTATTATCACAATATTTCAATTGTCCAAGAGGTGTCAAGCAAGGTTGTGTACTAAGCCCCCTACTATTTTCATTTTTCATCAAAGAACTTTCTGTGGAGTTATCAAAACGTGGAAGACATGGCATTCAGCTAACTCTTGGAGGAATTGAAATTTTTTCTGTTGTTATTTGCCGATGATGGATATTGCTGTCAGACACGTTATAGGGTTGCAAAATCAAATAATGTACTTAAATCTGAAGCTGATAGAATGCAATTGGTTGTAAAAACTAGACAAAACTAATATTATAGTTTTCCGTAAGGGAGGTATCTCCTGCAAAGGAAATATGGTGGTATGGAGATGAGGAGATAAAGGTAACAAATAAATAAATATTTAGGGATCGTTTTTACAACTAAATTAAGCTTGATGTCTGGCTGGACAGAAGTCGCTAGAAGGGGTAGAAAAGGGGTTATTGAAATTCTTCGCACCATGAGAAGATTGAATTTGATTGATTCTAATTTTTTTCTGGAAAATGTTTGATTCACAAATAGAACCCATGTTATCATACGGTCTGAAGTTGGGACTTAATGAAAATAAACAAATGGAGAATATTCACACATTTGCATTAAAAAAATTTCTAAACATACCTTTACACTCATCAATAAAATGTGTTACGGCGAGTCAGGGCCGATATCCTTTATTTATTAGAAATTATATTAAATGTGTGAGATTCTGGCTAAAACTACTCGACTTCCAGTAAATCGTAATATGCAGACAGGGGATATGAAATGCTTTTCCAGACAAATGGAAAAAAGAGTGTACAATTGGGTGTCGGACGTTTTTAAAAAAGGGTTTTTACAGAAAATGGATTTGGCATTGTTTGGATTGCACAAGGGGTAGGTAGTGAGAAAATGTTTTTGTTTGAATTTAAGCAGCGACTGATTGATTGTTTTAAAACAAAATTTGGGACCCCTGTGGTTGAAAATGAAAATACGCTGGTTTCTACTCCTTCAAAGATTCATTATATCCTGAAAAATATCTTGGTGTAATAACTAATAAATGGCATAGGGACTCACTTGCAGATTTAGAACAAGAACCTTAGGTTTATATTCACACAAAAGGTGGTTTACATCAATTCGACCATGAGTTCGGTATGCCCGTTATGTTCGAATGGTTTCGAAGATGAGATGCATTTCTTTTTCGATTGTTGTAAATATAATGAATTACAAAACACAAGTAGTCTGTTTACAAAATACTACGCGCAAAGGCATAACATAAGAAAAATACTGACATCAGAAAATGAAGACATTATGATCACTTGCTGCGTTCATTTGCGGGAAAGCAAATAATATTGGGAAGAAAAAATTAGATTTTAGTTATCAATTATTTATAAATGAAATGTAACTCTGCTGGTTATTTATTGTGTGTTATTGTTGTGCTGAAAGGAAAAGATAATAGCTGTCACTAACTGTTGATTCTAGGTCGGTTGATCGAAGATTACGACCCAGTATAATGGATGTTTTTTTACAAAGCTGTTTGATTTTGATTTACTTCGGGTTTTCGCCAGTTGAATTTTGCATTTTGATTTATGATTCGCCCCTTGGCATTAGAGCCGAAAAAGCTATTGCCAATAAATTCTTGTCTTGTCTTGTCTTGTCTCTCTCTGTCTCTCTCTCTCTCATAGCCCCCCCCAGCCTCTCTCCCTCTCACTTCCGCCGGCAAACACACCATCACCCGTTCTGCTTTTCCATCCCCCACCCTACAGCGAAACTCTTATCCCTAGTTGCCAAATATCCCTCTGCTCTCTCAGCTAATAGTGCCTTCTCTCTCCCCTCTCTCCTCTCTCCCCTCTCTCTCTCTCTCTCTCTCTCTCTCCCCCCCCCCTCTCTTTCTCTCTCTCTCTCTGCCATCCTTTCCCCCCCACTTTTGATTCAGGTTCCAGTTTTGTGTGTGTGCGAGAGAGCACAAATGTTTAATTTTTTTTGCATTTGTATGGCCGCGGATTAAGTTCTTACAATGTAGCAGTTTTCCGTTTGAGTGTTTTATTTGTAGGGGGGTTTAAAGTGTGTGTGTGTGTGTGTGTGGGTGTGTGTGTGTGTTTTGTGTGTGTGTGTGTGGGGTGTGTGTGTGTGTGTGTGTGTGTGTGTGTGTGTGTGGTGGTGTGTGCGCGCGTGCGCGCGCGCGTGCGCGTGTGTTTTGTATGAGTGTGCTGTCTGTATATATATTGTGTGTGTGTGTGTGTGTGTGTGTGTGTGTGTGTGTGTGTGTGTGTGTGTGTGTGAGAGAGAGGAGAGAGAGAGAGAGAGAGAGAGAGAGAGAAAAGAGAGAGAGAGAGAGAGAGAGAGAGAGAGTGCGAGCACAAAGTGCAAGAGCGCTCACATTTGTATGTATGTGTATGTATGTGAATGTATTGTTAATTTGTGCCGTATGAATTGTTAATGTTGTGTGTGTGTGTGTGTGGTGTGTGTGTGTGTGTGGGGTGTGGTGTGTGTGTGTGTGTGTTGTGCGCGCGCGCGCGTGTGTGTCTTATTTTGAGTGTATTCTGTTTTTGTGGTGTGCTGTGTGTGTGTGTGTGTTTGTGTGTGTGTTGTGTGTGTGTGGTGTTTTGTGTGTGTGTGTGTGTGGTGTGTGTTTTGTATGTATGTGGTGTGTGTGTGTTTCATGCGTGCTAGCCTCTTGCATTCGCATTTTTCCCACCCTAGAACTGCTCCTAGTATCGTATTGTTTTGAGAAATTTAAGCTAAAACTCACCTACTGCCTTTGAAAGGCTGTAGAGGATAAAGTTTCCACTGCAGCACTGTCAAATTTAGTATGCAAAATTCTAATACATCAATTTTTCATAATGCAGAGATGTCACATGTTTGGGATGCATGTGGGTGTCATTGTCACCCTGTTTTTTCACAAAACAATGGGACATCAAACGTTGACAATGTTACTATAATACACCAGACAGAAAATAAAAATTGTCGGCATGCATTTGTTAGTATAAATCATCAAGGGGGGCCTACCTCAACTTGTAAACAGCAGTCCTGGTTCAGTTTAAAACCAGTTTGGGGTGTCACTTTAAATGTCACATGATTGTCACATACTCAAACATGGGCCAGGTAAAATTTACGGGTTTTTTTCGTCCTAAAAGGTTTTTGTCACTACTTAACGACTTTTAAAACCGGAATACACAGCACAGAAAGGAGTAAAATCCATTCTTTACACTCTAATGTGGTGTCTGGTCACACACGGCAGGAGGGTGTCACCACTGTCACATGTCACCAATATGGTAAACACTACTCCCTTTATCCATGGTTTCTACCAAGTTGCTGCATGGCAGAAACCGTGTTTTCGACATCACCCCACTGATCCGTGGCTCGCTAAACCGAAGATCAGTCGATCAGTACACCAGAGTCTTGGCAGACGTTTGATCCCCATCATGAAAGAGCACAGTTACGTATGCGCGCATCTCCGCAGGGGTCGTATCCTGCCAAAGTAGGTCAGGTTGTCTCCGCTTTGCCATCTGCTGCATGGCGTACAGGTTCGTCTGGTCAGCAGCTGTAGTAAAAAACAACTGCAGCAGGAAGAGAAAAAATAACCCAGAGGTGTATCTGTGTCTGGCAAATCATGATTTGGCCCATCTCTTCCTCAAAAGGCTGAACCACAGGGCGGAAGTTCCCGGTCGCCACGTGGTCACAAACGCAAACAAAGGCGCATCATCATCTTCATCACTTTCTTCGCCTTCTTCTCCCTCTCTTCCTCTCAAACATCCACATCACTTTCATTTAACTCCTCTCTTTCATATTCTTTCTCTTCTTGTAATATATCATCCACTCCTCTTTCGTATAATACAACAAATCGGCGTCAGTAGAAGCGCTAGCAGACGCCATTATCAGAAACAAGGCGATGCCGTCTGCAGCAATGGAATGCGGTCAGTTCACGACCACCTAGTCTTTGTGATTGAGTGTTTCCCACACCCCATACTACTGCTAAGATTTCATTGGACCCTCTCAGGGATCACTGTTTTACATTTTTGGCCAGCCCTGACTTAAAACAAGTCGCAGTGCTTGAGGGAAAGAAGCGCGGCACGTACGGCCGGTTGCGGACGAAACGAACAGCAGGGGAGGACAAACACAGCGGCCGGATACGGGCGAAACGAATGCAAGAGGGCTAGAAGGTGCTCAAAAAATAGACCCCTGTTGTGTAATGTATGTAGATGTATCCGTTAACTTTCCCGTTCGTTATATTTCCGTTGAGCCAGAAATGCAACAAAAACACCATCCTCGTTGCAACAGAAACTGTCCGCAAGTGTAGACCAAATACTGTGGTACACAAGGCTTCACCTGGTGTTTACCCACATCTACACACGTTTTTCTTCCATGCCAAATTACTTGCGATGCTTTGGTTCCTTAACCTTACTATGTGTGTGTGTATGTGTGTGTGTGGTGTTGTTGTATGTAACTTTTACCCTGTGGCCGGCAGTGCTGATTCCATGTTATCTAAGTGAACTTCACCATGGGGGGGGGGGGGGGGCGTATTATAAGAATTTTCGTAAAAGTCGAGACTGTGAGCCTTCGAAAAGAAGACTGAAACAAAGCCTCCTGCACAGGAGCTCCCAAAAAACTGCTATTAACTTTGCGAGCGAGGCCAATTTGTGCATAGCCAACTCGCACATTTAACGAGTGCGCTTTGTGAACTTTGAAATTATAAGTGACTTTTTTTTCCCTCCTTTTTAAATATTTTTTTCGTTTTGAAGTGTTGAATCTTTGTCATTTTTTGAGTCTTCAGTTTTACTTCTTTTTTTCCCTCTCCTACAATCCCTTAATTTGTCCATTTAGCTTAAAATTTACTTCCATTATATAGTGACTGTACCTTTTCCTTCCAGAAAAGTGTATCCCAACGTACCATCTATCGAGGAGCTGACTTGACGAATACTGTGAAGATTTTTCTTTTTCTTCTCATAACTTTTTTGGTTTTCCCAAGGTTGTCCCCGTGTGTAGACCAAACCCATTTTCCCTCCTTTTTATGTGATCTTATTGTGTTCCTTGATCATACAAACCCCAACGTCAGTTAACGCGCGAAATCGTCTCCTAATATCATCACATACATTGCACAACTACAAATGAGCAATACCAGTCTGTATGGCCATGCAAAGAAGGCTTCGAATCTGTCACCTTAATATCCAACATGCAGTTAACAAGACATCAGATATCTCAACACTGATTTGGAATCATGGTAAACCTTTCATATTTTAGGGCTCTCTGAATCCAGATTAAACTACACACATTTAACCGACAATGATTAGCTATATCCATGATATAACGTAATCCGGAAAGATTCCTGCACAAACGAAAGAGACGGAGTCTTCTTACTTCATCAGCGAAACCATTAGCTTCAAACGACTTCTACACCTAGCACGTACGGTGTAGAATGTGTCAGGATAGAAGTTAAGCTGAAAAGAAACCTTCCCTTTTGGTTGGATTCTGCTACAGGAACCCATCCTGAAAGAGTAAACTGGGTCGACAATTTAAATTCCGATGAATGTATGCAGTCTCACTAAATCCAACGAAAATATTTTTAACTCGGAGACTTTAACACAGACCTTCTGAAAGCGCAAAATCAATGGAACGCAAGCATTCAATCTGTTTAATCTCCATCAACTCATCGAATCTCCAACGAGAGTCACAACCAAACTCAAAGACACTTATCGACTCCTATTATGTTTCTGATGAAAACTAACATAGCAGAAGCCTGTGTCCCTGTTCTAAACTGTAGATGATCCATTACCCAGTGGTGGTCACATGGTCCAAAAAGGAGTAAAAATTCCCAAACGGGATCACAAGACAATAATCCAACCGTTGCTTTACAAACTTAAACAATCAGAGATTTTTCTACAAGACTTGCTTACTCAAATCTCCATCCGTTTACAACCATACCTGATCCAGATGTTGCTGTGGAATTTTGTGATCAGGAACATTTTACAGAAATATATATAAACACGCCCCTCTAAAAACGATTAGAGTACGACATAATCCCAAACCGGCATTGTACAACTAAAGAGTTTACAGGAGGCAGTTTATCTTAGAGAACTGCTTACACAACATGGCTATGAAGAGAATCAGAATACTGAGAAATGCAATAAATTCCACAGAGACGCAGAGAAAACACGCGAATACTATCGAGAACTAAGTTCATATCAATCAGAACCCAAAATTGGTCTGGAGGAGCTATTAACGAGCTACAAACAAATTCAATCTTCTTCAAAAATCAACTATAATTAAAAACATCTCTGTCGAACAACTGAACACCCACTTTTGCACTATAAGAGCCAATAAAGTTGTCACGGCTGATTCTTCAAGATTCAAACGACCTTCAAAGAACTGAAAAATATTGCCATGATATAAACCTCACGTCTGAACTCTATATTCCACCAATAACATTATTAGAAGTCTATCACTGCCTAACGCACCTAAAAACAGTCAAGTACCTGCGGGGTGGATGGCCTAACGGCAAAATTCCAAACTATCACTCCAGCAATACAGATACGTTGACATACTCTTCAAATCTATGAAATCGACAAAAATCATTTTCCCAATAGTTTCAAAAGCAAAATTCATTCCTATCTACAAAGCAGGTGACAGTTTCAGACCATGCAACACTACAGACCATCTCAATCATTTCCACTTTTCCAAACCTTTGGAAAAACACATAAACAAACACACATTAACACCACCTTAATACATACCACTTGCTTCATCCAAGACAGTCCGGGGTTCCGACACAACCATTCAAGCCACACAGCACTATTCAACCTGGTTGATGACTGGCTAAACAGCATTAACAACAACAAATCTGTGGAGTCCTATTTATTGATTTAAAAAAGCATATGATGTGATAGACCACAACCTTCTTCTTAGAAAATTAAATTGAATGGCTTCTCCACAAGAACTCTTACGCATTTTTCACACATATCTCACAAATAGGCAACAATGTGGTGAAAATAAAACAACTACTCTTCATTACCTTTCAAACCCATTCCTATGGCGTCCACCCGGCTCTATCTTTGGTCCCTTATTATTCACAATTATACATCATGATCTCCCTCGCTACAAATCACATCCTACCTTGAAACATTATGCTGATGACACAACAAACCACACAAATCATTCTGATGATACAGTTCTTTGCACAAACTTTAACCAAGAAAGTTGCGATGATCTCGTGAAAGGACTGAAACTAATCACATGTCGCTTCACACCCTCAAAAAACTATAACCATCTTATCACAACCAGGCAAAAAAGACAAAATCATTCACTCCTAAGTTTCCTCCTGTACAACTTAAAAAGAACCCGTTGAAACAGTTACATGCCTCAAAGTGCAGAATAACAATTGATAACAAAAAGAATTGCAAGCTCATATAACCTCACTATGCAAAAAAGCTTCACAAAAGTTTAATCAACTCTCACAAAATCAAAAAACGTTCCTTCGACTGGCATTCACCGCAAGCTCATTTTCCAGTCTCATATCAAACATACATAGAACTATGGATCTACTCTATGGGACTGTGCTAGCGCTAACACTCTCAAACCAATGTTAAGCTGCACAAGCGAGCACTCAAATATGTCCTCCAAAAAGCAGTAGTCTTCCTGGACCGGACTATAAAAAGATACAAGTTCACCCATTAAGACTGAGATTAGAATACAACAAAGGGAATCATAATGCACAAGATAGTGTCCGGGAAGGCACCCTCAACATTAGTTTCACCAGATTCTCAATAAATTCACAAGGACTCTACCCAAACGTCAATGTCCCTGTTCCTAGAATTGACATATTCAAATCCAGTTTAACATAATCAGGTTCCTGTCAATGGAACTCGCTCCCCGAATATCAACCAAACAACGCCCATGCCTGTCAACCTTCAAAACCATGATTCAACCATCTATGTCCAGTACTTGCCATACTCCGCCATAGAAATCCACTACCAATCACCACCTCCCCTCTTTGTCCTTATGTATGTACCTGACAAATTAGAAAGAGTGTTTTTTACTTGAAATGCACATGTATTATTTAAGTTTTTATGAAAGTATGTCTTATAGAAGTATATATGTGTGTGTGTGTGTTGTGTTGTGTGTGTGTGGTGTGTGTGGTGTGGTGTGTGTGTGTGTGTGTGTGTGAGTGTGAGGTGTGTGTGCGTGTGTGTTTCCTACTATACTCCTGCCCTCTTGTCATTCTGCGAAATGCTTGTATTCTTATGTGACTCTCTCTCTCTCTCTCTCTCTCCCTCTTTCTCTCTCTCCTACCGTCTCCTCTCTCTCTCCTCCTCTCTCTCTCTTCTCTCCTCTCTCTCTCTCTCTCTCTCTCTCTCACCGGTTCTGGCCTGGAATGACTTGATTTTTATATCCGTATGATATCCCCTCCTACCCTGCGACTGGGGCTATCAAATGCATTTCCCACCTCCATTTGTTCTTTTATTTCTATCCAACCCCCCCCCCTCCCCCGGTGTTTCAAATTGATGTTTTGTATCTCTTTGGAATTTTCTGATTGTCAGATTGTTCCTAAAAAATGTCCTTATCGCACCGACTCTAGCACTTTCTCCCCCACCCTCTCTCTCTCCTCTCTCTCCCTCTCACTCTCTCCTCTCTCTCCTCCACTCGCATCCTCTTTCTCTCTCTCGTCTCCTCTCTCGTTCTCTCTCTCTCTCTCTCTCTCTCTCTCCCTCTCTCTCTCTCTCTACTCTCTGCAGGCTACCCCGCACTCCCTCGCTCACGGCGTCTCTCTCTCTCTCTCTCTCTCTCTCGTCTCTCTCGATCTGTCTCTCTGCTCCACTCTCCTCGTCTCTCTCTCTCTCTCACTTTTTATTTTTTTTTTTTTTTCCCCATTTTAATTTTAAATCCCGTATTGATTTGTATTCTAGGTCACTTTTGCATGCTTTCTTTGTTACCTTTTATATTTATATTGTGGACCCTACACAGGGCGAGAACTGATGTAAAAAGCACATCAGTGCTTATCTATTAACCTCGTAAATAAAGAATGTTGTCCTTTGTCCTTGTCTTGTCTGTCTCTCTGTTCTCTGTCTGACGTCTGAATGTCTGTCTGTCTGTCTGTCTGTCTGTCTGTCTGTTGTATGTCCTCTTCTCTGTCTGTCTGTCTTCTCTGTCTGTCTGTCTCTTCTCTCTCTGTCTCTCTCTCTATGTGCCTTCTTCTCTGTTCTCTGTCCTTCCCTCTTTCTGTCTCTCTTTCTTTCAGTCTCTCCTCTTTCTCTCTCTCTCCTCCTCTCTCTCTCTCTCTCACACACACACACAACACACACAACACACTCACACGCCCGCACTGCACGCACCGCACGCACACGCACGCACGCACGCACGCAACGCACGCACGCACAGCACACACACTCACACACACACACACACACACACAACACCACACGCACACACACATACACAGACACACACACACACTCACACACACACACACACCACACACACAACACAGTGGGGGGGGGGCACACACGCACGTACGCACGAACACAAGCAAAGGGTGCGTAAGCTATATGCCCCCGTCTCTATATCCCCCGTCCCTATATGCCCCCATGGTCTCTAAATGCCGCCCTCTCTTATTATGCCCCCGTCTCTAATATGCCCCCATCCCAATGCCCCCCGTCTCTATTAATGCCCCCTGTCTCATATGCCCCCCGTCCGCATGTCATGTCATGTCTTTCATGTCCATGTCATGTCATGTCATTGTCACATGTCACATGTCACATGTCATGTCACATGTCATGGTCACACACCATTTCAGTCACATGTCCATGTCACATGTCAATCACATTACCATGTCAATGGTCACATGTCCATGTCACATGTCCATGTCACAATGTTCATGTCACATTCATGTTCACATGTCATGTCACATGTCAATGTCGCATGTCAAATGTCATGTCAGGGGGCGTGTCATGCCATGTCATGTCATGTCACATGTCCATGTCATGTCATGTCACGTCACATATCACGTCACATAGCAAGTCATGTCCCATATGTCAGTCATGTCACATGATATGACATTACATGTGACATTACATGACAGATGACATGTCCATGTCATGTCACATGATATATGATATACATGACATGTGACAAGACATGTCATATGTCATTGTCATGTCATATCCATGTCATGTCATTGCCACATGACATGACATGTGACATTACATGACATGTGACATGACATGTCATGTCATGTCACATGTCATGTCACATGATGGTGACGTGACATGTGACATGTACCATTGACATGCCAATGTCACATGTCATATCACATGCCATGTCACATGTCCATGTCACATGTCAATGTCACATGTCCATGTCCATGTCCCATGCCATGTCACATGTCATGTCACATTCATGTCGACATGTCATGTCCATGGTCCATGTCATGTCACATGTCATGTCCACATGTCATTTCACGTACATGGCACATGTTCATGTCATGTCAATGTCATGACCACATGTCATTTCATGTCACATGTCAAGTCAATGTCATGTCGCTGTCCAGTCACTGTCACATGACATGTCATGTCACATGACATGTCATGGTCACTTGACATGTCATGTCACTTGAACACTGTCATGTCACATGACATTCCATGTCATATGTCATAAGATAGTCAAGTCATGTCATGTCATGTCACATTCATGTCATGTCACATGTCATATCATGTCATTTCATGTCACATGTACATGTCTCATGTCATGTCACATGCCACTGTCATGTCATTCCATAATGGCATGTTATGTCATGTCACATGTCATGCCATGTCATGTCGACATGTCATGTCAAGTCATTCATGTCATCCACATGACATGAATATACATGGCATGCCATGTCATGTGAGATGACATGTAATGTGACATGTCATGTCATGTCATATTCATGTCCAAGTGGCATGACATGACATACAGACATGTGACATACATGACATGACATGTGGCACTGACATAACATGCCATATGACATGACATGACACGTGCATGTGACTGACATGAAACATGACATGTGAACTTGACATGACATGACAGTGACACGACAATGACATGACCTGTGACATGACATGACATATCCTATGACATATGAACATGACAATGACATGCAATGTGACATGACATGTCAAGTGACATGTCATGTCAAGTGGACATGACATGTGATGTGACATGACCTGTCCATGTCGCATGTCACATGTCCAGGTCACATGTCATGTCACATAACCATGTCATGGGTCGCATGTCATGTCACATACCATGTCAAGTCACATGCATGTCAGCATGTCATGTCACATGTCGTGTCATGTCACATGACATGACACGCGACATGACATGACATGTGACAATGTCATATTCCATGACATGTCACATGACATGACAATACATGACATGACATGCCCTGTGACATACGTGACACTGACGTGACATGAACGTGACATGACATGTGACATTACATGTGACAACTACATGACATGTGACATGAACGATGTGACATGACCTGACATGAGAACATGACATAGTGACATGGCAGTGACCTGTGACATGCATGATATGACATGTGACATGACATTGACCCCCCCCCCATGACATCCACATGACATGACATGTGAATGACATGACATGACATGACATGACATGTCCATGTGTGTGTGTGAGTGTGTGCGAGCGTGCTGTGCGTGCGTGCGTCTGTGCGTTCGTGTGAGTGTGTGTGTGTGTGTTGTGTGAGTGTGTGTGGTGTGTGTGTGTGTGTGTGTGTTGTGTGCGTGCGTGCGTGCGTGCGTGCGCGCGCGCGTTGTGTGTGTGTGTGCGTGTGTGTGTGTGTGTGTGTGTGTGTGTGTGTGTGTGTGTGTCGCGCGCACGCGCTCGG
>CM031603.1:21461314-21466314 GCA_018398815.1 Conus ventricosus | reverse complement strand
ACATTGTCCTGTGTAATGTGTATTAACAAGTAATCTTAGCGCTGTGTGTACATCGACACTGATTATCAATACCATGTAGCATCTTTCGCCTATAAAAGTACATTGCTTATGCGCTAGTGTAGCATTCATCAGGCGCATACTGCGCCTCTGAGGAAGATTGTGCCTCCAAACTATCTGTGCCTCTTAAACTATTCAGTGCACGTCTAAACTATCGTGTTTTTCTAAACTATTCTGTGCCGTCTATACTATTTTGTGTCCCTCTGAAGTAGTGTATACCCATGCCAAATCTTGCTGTGATGTACATCGCTTATCTGAGATACTACAACATATCACCCCCCAGCCTTGCACTGAATAAGTAGCAGGTGCCATGTCTCAGTTTTCTTAGTATAGACTTGACACTGAAATCATTCGGTGCCATTTATTTCAGACTTGCGCTCTATGTACATTTCCGCTCTGAGAAGCTTTACCATTCATTACTTTTTATACTTAAATGTATTGCTCTTTCCTCTGAAGTATTTCGAACCATTTAAGCTCTAATACACTGACGAATAGAAAAATGGAGTGTGAATGTTTTGACATATTCCTTCCTCTACAATGTGAATGTGACAACAAACAAAAAGAAAGGACCAACAACGTCCATGCTTAAGCAGCTTGATCCTAAAAGAATAAACCACTCGAGCCAACAAAATGTTACAGTCGTGTATAATAATCTTGTAGGCGAATGCAATTGAAGAAGAGCAAGAAAGGGTCATAGCCACACCAGCGCGCACGAGCGCGCGCACACACACACACACACACACACGATCGCGCGCGCGCGCGCGCGCTCGTGCAGACAGACAGACACACATCACACACCGCGCCGCGCCGCGCGCGCGGCGCGCGCACAACATCACACACCCACACACACACACACACAACCCACACACAGCACACACTACATCCGCACACACGCACACACACCTCTCTCTCTCTCTCTCTCACTCTCTCTCATCTCATCTCCTCTCTCTCTCACCACACACACACACACACACACACACACCCACACACACACACATCACGCACCACGCACGCACGCACGCACACACATACATACAAACAACATCCCCCTCACACACACACACACACACACACACACACACACACACACACACAATCACACACACACACACACACACACACACACACACCACACACAGAGAGAGATAGAGAAGAGAGAGAGAGTAGAGAGAGAGAGAGAGAGAGAGAGAAGATGCGAGAGAGAGAGAGAGTTAACCCACAGTGGAAAACAACCTTGAACGCAAGACGACAATTAAACAGCAGGAAAAGGCGCATTAGCAACACGAATCCAGATAGACATGTGTGGAACCGAGACAGAACAGTCATAGGCCCAGGAGAGGCTTATGGACGGAACGGTATGCACGCACACGGCCCTACCGAGTGCAAAGCTGCAACATTTACTAATCCATGGATCGGCAACAAAATCAGCCCAGGGGACACCTAAGTATAGGATTGGAGTAAGCTTCTCAGGTACTGGGCAAAAAGCAGTCCTGAAGAATGGGATTCAGCTCAAGACAGACCCGTATACGGCTGAGTGCGGGCGATGTTCTGTGGAAATCCCAGCAGGATGATATTTTTCATAGCATTATTTTGCCCCAGTGGTGCATGTATTTACCCCCCTCCCCAACCCCCCCCCCCCACACACAACACACACACCCATGCATATATGCAATAAACAAACCCGCTTCTAAATGAAGCACTTGGCAACATACCTGCCAGCACCCCCACCACTCACCACACACACACACACACACACAAGCCCGTACACGCACACACACACACACACACACACCCACACACACACAACACACACAACACACACACACCACACACGCACGCACACACGCATGGACAAACACACACACACACACACAAACACACACACACAACACACACACACAAAGCTACGCGGGTCACACAATGTCGTCACAATCCCGCCCGGAGCACAAAGGACAGTGGCAGGGAAAGAGGGAAGGGTGGGGGGGGGGGGAGGGTCGAGTAAACCTAAGGGCAGAGGGAGGTAAGGTAAGCGAGAGAGGGAGAGGGGTTCTCTGTGGTGCCCGACTATTATTCAGTCGCTGGTGGATCGAGAGAGAGAGAGAGAAGAGAGAGAGAGTAGGGTGGAAAGGTGATGACAATACCCCACGACAGACGTTAACCGAACTACATTAATGAACGATGTCTGTACTTTGTAACGTATGGCGTTAAGCGTGGCGCCCCCCATGCGCTGTGCCTTGTGTCCAGAGATAAGGTAAGATGGTGGGTGGAGAGCGAGAGGCCAGATGCCTTTTTGCAAGTTGACAGGCTACGCGTGGCGAAGGTGAGACACAGGTTTACGCTGAGTCATTCCGCTATACTGGGGATGGAGGGAGGGTTGAAAAGGGGAAGACGATAAGTGTGAGAACAAAGACTCGAGCGCGACATGACGTCACTTTTCAGAACTTGACTCACGACTTCAGAGGGAGAAGGAGGGGGGGGGGGGGGGGGGGGTGGGGGGGGGGGGGGGGGGGGGGGGGGGGGAGTGGAGGGGGGGGGGAGTTCCTCATAGATTTGAAAACTAACACTCCAGCCTTTGTACAAAAAAAAATACAACAATGGGACCAATCCGATGGATGTTGTCAAATGGTTTTTACAGTAGGGATGCAGAGTATTCAGACATCCAAACAAAGTAAACTAGCTGTATATAACATGGCGACCCTGCACATAAACCCCCGCGCCACAGCCCTCAGAACTGTCATCAGCAAGCCGCAAGAATCCACCAACCCGTGCCATGAACACTTCTCCAAGAGAAGGAAGGGCCAGGGAGCGACAGGCTGACAGACAGACAGACTGGCAGGTAAAATAAAACTTGAGCAAGTGATAAGAGAATTAATGTGCAATGAGTAGAGAGAGAAGAGAAAGTAGAGAGAAGAGAGATGGAGAGAAGAGAGAAGAGAGAGAGAGATGGAATGGGTAAATGGAGGAAGGAATGATGGGGGGATGGGAAAAATGTCAACTAGAACAACAGCCAATACTTAAATTCCAGGCACAGCTCAATCTTAGCGATCTTCCCTTCATAATTGTATTATACGTCACACTCAGAACGAGAGCATGGAGAGAAAGAAAGAGATGGTATGGTGACAGAGAGAGGGCGGGGGGGGGGGGGGGGAGGAAGGAGACAGCCAGACAGACTGGCAGAGGAGAGACAAAAAGACAGCGAAAGAGAGAGAGATGGAGAGAGGAATGGAGGCAAGAGTGAGAGAGAGAGAGAGAGACACAGAGAGAGGATAGACAGACCGAGAGGAGAGAGAACAGAGAGAGAGAAGACCGATATGGCAGAGAGACAGCGAGAGACAACCAGGCTGAAGTAGGTATCTGAGTTTCAGACAACCCTCAAAGGGCTAGCTGCATGTGACAGCCCAGCACACAAACCCACCGCCCACAAACTGCCCATGATGCTGTCCTACAGAACAGGGACCACAGAAAGAGAAGCCACGATGTTCTGGGCAAAGTCGCAGGTGCGTCGATGAACACACTTTACGAGTTAAAAAAATACAACCCTCGAAACTGTCAGTAGCAAACTGCAGAGGAGTCCGGCCCCCGGGGGACCGTGCTTGAACACTTCTCATATCCCCAAAGAGAAGGAAGGGCAGGAAGACAGGCTGACAGACAGACTAGACAGGCAGGTAAATAGAAACAGTGACAGGTGATAAGAAGAATTAATGTGCAAAGAGAGAGAGAGATAGAAGAGAGAGAGAAGAGATAGAGAGTGAAGAGAGAGACACACCAGACAGACAGAGAGAGAGAGAGAGCGAGAGAAAGAGAGAAGAGAGAGAGAAGAGAGAGAGAGAGAAGAAGCGAGAGAGAGAGAGAGAGAGAGAGAGAGAGAGAGCGACGGAATGGGGCAATGGAGAAGGGGAAGTTTTTTTTATTTTGGGGATGGAGAAATGTCAACTAGAACACAGCAAATACATAAATTCCAGCAACCTAATCTTACGATCTTCCCTCATAATTTGCATTCACATTACACATTAAGAGAGAGGGAAGAAAGAAAGAGATGGGAATGGGGGACAGAGAGAGGCGGGGCTCGGGGGAGGAAGGGAGAAAGAGAGACCCCAGACATGACAGGTAGAGAGAGAGAGACAAAGAGACAGAGAAAGAGATGGGAGAGAGGAATGGAAGCAAGCAGAGAGAGAGAGAGAGAGAGAGAGAGAGAGAGAGAGAGAGAGAGAGAGGAGAGAGAGAGAGAGAGAGAGAGACAGAGACAAGAGAACAGAGAACGAGAGAGACAGAGAGAGATAGACAACCAGTGCTGAAGTAGGTATACAGAGTTCCAGACATCCATCAAAGGGCTGACTGTATGTAACAGCGACCACACAGCACAAACCACCGCACACAAACAGCCCAGCGGATTGCTGTCTTACAGAACAGGACACAGAAAGAAAGCCACGGATGTTCTGGGCAAAAGGCGCAGGTGCGTTCGATGGGAACACACTTTTTACGATGTTCTAAAAAACAGCCCTCGGCAACTAGTTCCAGTAAGCAAACCTCTAGAATCCGCCTACCCGAGGGACTTGAAGAACACTCTCCTAACGAGAGAACGATGAAAGAAAGTTTGTCAGTGCCATTGATTGAGGCTGTTAAATACAGCCACAGTTCCATTCGGAGAAAAGTCCTGAATAATCCTGTAAGAGACCCAAACACTTCCATACAAAAGTATTGGCCAGAAAGAGCAGGGAGAGACAGATAGACAGACAGACTGGCAGGTGGAAAGAAATTAGTGAATAAAGTGATTAACTAAGCGTGCGACAGAATATAAGGGAGGTAAAGGGACAAAGAAGGGATGATTAAGTGGGGTTAAGAGAAGAGAGAGAGAGAGAGAGGAGAGAGAGAGAGCGAGAGGAGAGAGAGAGAGAGAGAGAGACGACAAACAGACAAGACTGTACAGACAGAGACAGAGAACA
>CM031603.1:21443814-21448814 GCA_018398815.1 Conus ventricosus | reverse complement strand
CTCTGGGTCCTCCCCAGCACCTTCGGGTGTTTCTTTTTCTTCGTAATTGAAGGAAGGGTGGGTGGGGGTGACGAGGATGGGAGAAATATCTACTAGAACAATACCAAATACTGAAATTCAAGGCAAAGGCTAATCTTACAATATTCCCTTTGTGATTTTTTTTTACTTCTATGCACACAATGACAGAAGGGGAGAGAAAGAAAAAGACAGAGGGGAGGGGTGCGGTGGGAGGGGGAGAGAGAAAGAGAGACAGACATGCAAACAGACAGAAAGACAGACAAAAAGAGTGAGAAGAGAGAGAGAGGAGAGAGACAGAGAGAGAGAAGAGAGAGAGAAGAGAGAGAGAGAGTGGACAGACAGACACACACACACACACACACACACACACACACACACACACACACACACACACACACACACCATACACAGAGAGAGAGAGAGAGAGAAGAGAGAGAGAGAGAGAGAGAGAGAGAGAGAGAGAGAGAGAGAGAGAGAGAGAGAGAGAGAGAGAGAGCGGGCGGGGGAGATGATCAGTGCCGAAGTAAGTACGCACAGTTCAAACATTCATCTCAACTCCCTCAGAGGGCTAGCAGTATGTAACCTGACTAGCACACAAAGCACCACCCACAAACAGCCCAGGGAAAAGGTCTGCAGAACAGGGGACTACAGGAAGCACTGGGCAGAAGGTCACAGGTGCGTTCGACATGAACACACTTTACGATGTTGAAAACAGACCCCCCCCCCCCTCCCCCCCCCCCCCCCCTTCCCCTTCCCGGAACTGCCAGTAGCAATCTACTCGGGGTCATCCCGATAGATCCCCGCACCGATAGATCCCCGCATCGGTAGATCCCCGCAAAGGGTTAGGGTTAGGGTTAGGGATCTATTGGTGTCGGGAGCTATCGAGGTGCACCCATCTACTCGAGTCCTCCCACCTGGTGACTTGAGAACGATGAGGAAAGGTTGTCAGTTGTTAATGATCGATGTCTGTTAAACAAGGCTACAGTTCCAGTGGAGAAAAAGCTGATCCGAACGATGTAAGAAACCCAAACTCTGATGTATAAAGTTATGGACTGGAGGGGCCAGGGAGAGACAGACAGACAAACAGACAGACAGACAAAAGACAGACTGGCAGGCAGAAAGAAATCAGTCCACAAGTGATGAGAATTAGCATGCGACAGAAATGATGAGGGAAAGGAACAGAGAGGTAGATAGAGAGGGTAACAGAGAGAAAGAGAGACTCACACACATAAAGAGAGAGAAAGAGAGAGGGGGGGGCGATGAAAGAGAGAGGAGCGAGAGAGAGAGAGAGAGAGAGAGAGAGAGAGAAGAGAGAGAGAGAGAGAGAGAGAGACAGAGGGAGGAAGGGAAGCGAGAGAGATAAAGAGTCAGAGACAAAGAGAAGAGACAGACAGACAGACAGGGCAGACAGACAGACAGATTGACAGATTGAGAGAGAGAGAGAGAGAGAGAGAGGAGAGAGAGAGAGAGGAGAGAGAGAGAGAGAGAGAGAGAACGAGAAAGAGAGAGAGACAAACAGACAGACACACTGACAGACAGACAAACAGACAGACAGAGACAAAGACATAGATAGAGACACAGAGAGAGACACGGGGACAGAGAGACAGATTACACGAGTACAAGCATGCATTCTGTCATTCAACGCATCCATCAACACACACCCAGGACGCCCACTGCACGCGATCTGAACCCCAGAGGGGCACACAGCAGGGCGAGGAGGAACATGGGCCACTGAGCCACCGCTGTCACCTTCCGTCATCACTCTCCAGCCGGTGATAAAAGGGATCGAACGTCGAACCCACATTTACCACCGCCTGGTTGTAGATCCACACCAATCTCCCATTTGTTCCCAATCACTCTCTTCCTGTAAAACTCTTACAGTGTCCCAGCTGGTTTCAGTTTCAGTGTCACCAAGGAGGTGTCACCACCACACCACATGCGCTATGTTTCGAGACCTCACTGCGAAAGGTTTACAGCTGTTGGATAAATGAATTAATGACTAATGTGAGCGACTTTAAGAAGAGGGTCTCGTGGCTGCGACTTAGCAGATCGTCTGACCTATCCATTGGTCCACCGCTCTGTTCAGACGTTGTGTAACGTACCTTATGTTGGCTGTGCCATAATTACCATATGTGTGTGTGTGTGTGTGTGTGTGTGTGTGTGTGTGTGGACAAAAGCATGACGTTTGCAGAGTTAACGATTTGTATAAGGTGACGGAGATAGAGGAGGGGGGGGGGGGGGGGCTGAAAGCGGCAGGAGAAGAGAGAGAGAGAGAGAGAGAGAGAGAGAGAGAGAGAGAGAGAGAGAGAGAGAGAGAAAGAGAGAGAGAGACAGAGACAGAGAGACAGAGACAGAGAGAGACAGACAGATAGAGAGAGAGAGAGAGATGAGAGAGAGAGAGGAGGAGAGGAGGAGAGAGAGAGAGGAGAGAGAGAGAGAGAGAGAGAGAGAACTACACACAGACAGAGAAATAGACAGAGGGACGGACACACAAACAATTGGAGGGAGACAAAGACAAAAATGGAAGACATAGACAGAGACACCCAGAGTGAGACAGACACAGAGAAAGAGACAGAGAGACAGACACACAGACAGACAGACACAGGCAGAGCGAGAGAGAGACAGTGTCAGAGAGAGAGAGAAGAGAGGAGGGAGAGAGAGAGGAGAGAGAGAGAGGAGAGAGAGAGAGAGAGAGAGAGAGAGAGAGAGAGAGAGAGAGAGTGAGAGAGAGAGAGAGAGAGAGAGAGACGGATACGGATACGGATGATTTATTCAATATAGGCCACGGCCCCTTATGAAGGGGTGGATTAAACGTGTACAAAAAGTGATAATATAAACATATCTATAAAAAAGGAATGCAAACAGTACTTATTCAAAAACATGCTAAGCTCCGGCGTTTAAAAGCTTTATATAAGTACAATGCAAGCTTTTTCACAACATTTTCTTTAGTGAGAGACATGAGTAAGATGAGTCTAAACAAGGATGGTTGTCTATAATAACTAGAAGGAATGAATTCATCTCTAAGATCACTCAAGGCAGCGCACTGCAGTACAAAATGAACTTCATTTTCACACGCGTTTTTACATAATGGACAGGAAAGATCAGAATTGGAATGTTGCCTGTGACGAAAATGATGAACTGAGATATCCGATATTCCAAAATCTAAATCTTGTCACTATAAATTTCAGATGTCTGTCCATTTTCATTGACAAGTAAGTCATTGACAAGTGCTTATAGCCCAGCCAACATTATCTTGTAAAGATGTTGCGAGCAAAGCAAAGCACGCTGTTTTGTGTATAATGAGGAAACTATCAAGTTTGGGAAATCAGTCATTGGAAGTATTTGTGAAATTATTTGACTCCCAAATCCAACCCATTGTTCAATACGGTGCTGAAATTTGGGGTTTAGATAAAGCCTTTACAAGCAAAGTTGTAAACTTAATCGGGTTGAAAAATATATTCCTATTTTTTTAAATATGTGTATACATTTACCACTGACATAGTTATTCCGTTATAATTCCAGTGTTCTCTTGCTCCCAGATAGCCACCATTTCTGAATACAATTATATTACTCTTCTGCATAATTATTTACTTTCAGTTGTAGAGAAGCAGCAGCGCGCCCTAAATTATTCAACTGTGTTTGTAAACCAATAACTGTTTCAGATAACAAAACAACATCGTCTGCTAGAAGAAGTATAAACAGATCTAAAAGGTCCTCCGTAAATTGGACTCCATGTCTACCATTATGTATAAACTTCAGATGTTGATTCGTTAATAAACAAGAGAGAGAGAGAGAGAGAGAGAGAGAGAGAGAGGAGAGAGAGAGAGAGAGAGAGAGGAAGAGAGAGAGAGAGAGAGGTTATTAGGTTCATTTCATCACACGACATCCACCATCTGTCAACACTCCCTCAGGGTGCAGGCTATAACATAAGCAAAACATAAACTGCTGACCACAAACAGCCCGGGGAAACTGAAACACAGGATAAGGAAGTAAACCCTAGACATAGGGAGAAAGTGATGGTGAGAGCATTAGGATGCAATGGAGACAGACGTCTTCAGGGTCTGGAGGAGCAGAGTCTGAGGCTGCCTGCTACTGTCTGTCAGATCCTGTGACAGACTGCAGAGTGGCCAGAGAGCTGACCACTACTTTCACAGTGCCACTGTGTGTGTGTGTGTGTGTGTGTGTGTGTGTGTGTGTGTGTGTGTGTGTGTGTGTGTGTGTGTGTGTGTGTGGTCTAGAAACAATATACGTCTGTGTGGTGTTGATTTGCCAGGGTTTAACAAAGTAAAAAACTTTGTATTATTTGAAGGAGAGAAGAGAGAGAGAGAGAGAGAGAGAGAGAGAGAGAGAGAGAGAGGAGAGAGAGAGAGAGAGAGAGAGAGAGAGAGAGAGGGAGAGAGACGACATGACACGACATTTCATTCAGAAGGTCCAAGCCCACTTAGGAGTGTGTACACAAACACACACACACACACACACACACACACACACACACACAGACACACACACACACCACCACACAACACACACACACGCGCGCGCGCACGCACGCACGCACGCATGCACGCATGCACGCACGCACGCATGCACGCACGCACGCACGCACGCACGCAAGCACGCAAGCACACACACACACACACACACACACACACACACACACACACACACACACACACACACACACAACACACCACAGCGAGAGAGACAGACAGACAGACAGAGAAAGAAGAGAGGGAGAGAAGAGAGAGAGAGAGAGAGAGAGAGAGAGAGAGAGAGGAGAGAGAGAGAAAGAGAGAGAGAGACAGACAGACAGACCAGACAGAGAGAGAGAGAGAGAGAGACAGAGAGACAGAGAGAGAGACACAGAGAGAGTCAAAACTTTATTTCAGCCTGTTGAAGATACTTTTGGAATGGTACTTACCCTCGCTACTCCCTTTGATAAGAGAGAGATGGGAGTAGAGAGAGGAGAGAGAGAGAGAGAG
>CM031603.1:21423814-21436314 GCA_018398815.1 Conus ventricosus | reverse complement strand
TCCCAGCCCCCCACTGCTCACTCCTTTACCTCTGTCTCTCTCTCTGTCTGTCTGTCTGTCTGTCTGTCTCTGTCTCTCTGTCTGTCTGTCTCTCTCTCTCTCTCTCTCTCTCTCTCTCTCTCTCTCTCTCTCTCTCTCTCACTGATTTCTGGCAGAGGTGGCCCATGCTCCCTTTCGAGACAAACAGACAGACAGAGAGGCAGGCAGAGGGAAAGAGAGCCATATGAGAGAAGGCAGGCGATCAACAGACAAATACAAAAAGCAGAGAGAGACTTAGAGACAATGAAATTGAGACCAAAACGTGGGAAGGAGAGAATAAAGAGAGGCAGACAGGAGCAGACAGGGGTGGTGAAGAAGGAGGCAGACAACGAGAAATAAAACAACAGGATCAAAGAGAAGGGAGGGGGGGAGGTATGGAGAGAGAGAGAGAGAGAGAGAGAGAGAGAGAGAGAGAGAGAGAGAGAGAGAGAGAGAGAGAGAGAGAGAGAGAGAGGGAGAGAGGGGTCAGTCAGTCAGATGGACAAAGAAAGAGAGACAGAGACAGAAAGAGAAAAACCAAAAATGAGAGTTAGAATGCGTGGGACATAGAAGAGAGAAATGGAAAGAAATAAACAGATGCGAAGTGAATGAAGAAATGACAGTGTGGATGAATTAAAACGCACAGTCAGCAGACTCACAGTAACACAGACCTTGCAGTATGAGAACATTGGTCCACCAAAGCAGCCCATCCCTCTGGCATAAGACCTACTCTTCTCAGAAAGACTGGACGGTGTTTAGCATGCATACAAGTCACGTGGTCTTCTTGTAATTGCATGTGTACATACGTCGCGCATATGACTAGTATGAGCTTCTCTCAACTATCTTGTCATTGTTTTTAATGTAACCTGTGACAAACTAGCACGAGACCATTCATGAATCAGGACAACGAGTTTTCGACAAACTAATGTGGCCGTAAATGAAAAACGCAACAAATTTTGTATAAAGATCTTTTTGTGAGTATAAGCTTCGACTAAGGTAAATGTGCCTGTTTGTCACTGAAATTTATGAGCGACCAGTGTGCTTGTCTACACTCAAAGAACCAAAGCGTCGCTAATTCACCACGTTTTGGTCACCTATGTCACAGTTATCTAAGTTGAAATCGATTCCAAACACACCTGTGTGACCTACACCAATGTGTGAGTCATCAGAGGCAATTTAGTGGCGCCTGGATCATTGAAGTTTCCATAACAATGTAAAATGGGTAGTCTTCTGTCCCTATAACTTGCTGCTTTTCCCAGTCACATTGGATGTAAATGTAAATTCCTCATTAATAAAGATTGGCTGGTTGAAAAACACATTGCAAATGGCTCCCATCAGAGCTGAAACTGCTGCATCTTAACGCTCAACCCTCACCAAATAATCAGTACAGAAACGAAACGCAGACTCACACCTGATGGACAGATTCAGTGCAGTGGTAGTTAGAGGAAAATGGCGGGTATGGTCGGACTGATGATTAAAACGTCTGGTCACCGAGAACTGGAGTGTGATAATGATCTCCACAGATGGTGATTCCAAACAGGAAACCACCTCTAACAGGTGACCTCACGCTGACATTGACCCCACGACCCTGACATCAAGCGTCAAGCCTGGATGTTTATAACCTGGCTGACCACAGATATGATGGTCAAGAGTTTAATGCGTTTTACCATCAGACCAGCAGTACCTGAACCATGGCAATGACCATTCGCGGAAGTAGCCAGCTTCTCAACTACAGGAAAATCCCACTTCTCCAGGGAGTTAGATTACAAGCCACCCAGCACAACAACATGTTCTGAACCGATCGGTCTTCTGGCAAACACCTGGGAATAGGAAACAGCATAGGATTCTGACCAGATGCACACTGACGCTACTGAGTGCTTCAGCCATAGTGATTGTTGGATCGTGTCGCTCTCAAAACAAAGTAAAGTGGTTGTTATGAGCAAGGAGATGTTGTCAGATAGTGGAGCGGTTTTCATATTTCCATGACACGATTGCGTACATGAAAGGATGTATGCGCTCTCTCTCTCTCTCTCTCTCTCTCTCTTCTCTCTCTCTCTCTCTCTCTCTCTCTCTCTCTCTGTGCGATTTCTGGCAGAGGTGGTCCAAACCGACTGACGTGGGTGGGGGGCTATTCCTGGAAAAATAAATAAATATTTGTCAGTCAAAAGACAGCCCACTTCACGAACCTGAGTACACCCACCCACATGCCCTGAGTCAGTCATCGAGATGCACAGCTGGAGAGCAACAACTGAGACCACGCTGGCACATCGTTCTGTATGGCGTATAGACGTTTTTCCGCTTCCGGATGATTGATGGATTACCCCTCTCTCTCTCTCCTCTCTCTCTCTCTCTCTCTCTCTCTCTCTCTCTCTCTCTCTCTCTCTCTCTCTCTCTCGCTCTCTCTCACACACACACACACACGCACGCGCACACACACACACACACACACACACACACACACACACACACACACACCACACACACACACACACACACACACAAATATAGCCCCAAGCTGGTCTTACCGAACTTTCATATAGGCTACATTTTAAGAGTGTTCTAATTTACGAAAAGAATGAAAAGATCGCACATAAAAATTTCGACACTAATTTTGTGTATTCGACAACACAAACATTTTATGACGACATTGGGAACATTTTGTTTAACACTTCTAAGAACTCAGTTTTCAGAAATTTACTTGTGAGGTGCTGACTTTATTTTGCTACTTGACTGTTTAGGAAGTCTACATTAGCTTCAAAATATTTCCTACAATTACAAAACGTCCAGATTTATGTCAAATCAAAGTGTGCTTAGAGGGAAAAAGCTGGTTTGCTATTCACACACACACACACACACACACACACACACACACACACCACACACACACACACACACACACACACACACCGCACGCACGCACGCATGCACGCACGCACGCACGCACACACACACACACACAATGCAAGCCAAGAGAGAGAGAGAGAGAGAGAGAGAGAGAGAGAGAGAGAGAGAGAGAGTGAGAGAGAGAGAGAGAGAGAGAGGAGTCTTTTATCACATGCCTTAAAATGACGGGTCACGTTCAAGTTTGTCTGGCATACCTTATCAGGAGAAATAGAGATGGTGATATTTTCTTAAGTCGGTCTTTTCTCGTCCCATAATCAAAAAGATGTCGAGGGACCAACACTAGATTTCATCAATCAAAATTCACCGAATTTAAAAACGTTCTCGGAACTGGCTCTTGAAACTATAACTTCCATTGTTCCCTGTACACGTTTTTTTCCCCATAATGGGGAAGTGGCCATCTCACGTCTGCCGAGAACTAGAAAGGGAAACTTTGCCGAATATAGTAACATACTTCGTTACGTTTATGACACTGCCAAATGCTTGTGCTCCGGAAAATGATTTCGACCGTTTTATATACCAATCAGGACGTTACTAATTATAGTACATGGAACAAGACGAAGGCAAGACATCATGAAAAAAGCTTTCCTTCTTACGTCTATTACTCAAGGAGAACATTGATCATTTGCGTAGATGTTTCACGGATTTGTCACGTACAGACGCCAAATCAGGGAACGGGTGGATCAAAATTCGTGTTATTTTCATCTCTGTCTCTTTTATTGATAGATATTCATCTGTGTATTTATCATATTCTGTAAACATTTTTTGTAAGTGGTACCTAACACCTGTATAATTCAGGTTTTGGGGAGTTTCGTTTGTTTGTTTCTTTGTTTTGTTTTCTGTTTGTTTGTCTTGCTTTTCATTCTTCTCTGACACACCATGTGCGTTTCATTTCATTTCAGACTTACAGGTACTGAAAATCCTCGGTAGATAGGTGAATATCAATCTTCCGGGTATTGGTAGCAAGGGCATTGACAGAGTTCAGCAATTACATAGCACGAGATACACACACACACACACACACACACACACACACACACACACACACCACATATATATATATATATATATATATATATATATATATATATATATATATATATAATATATATATATTTTTGTTGTGTGATATGTGTGTGTGTGTGTGTGTGTGTGTGTGTGTGTGTGTGTGTGTGTGTGTGTGTGTGTTTTATATGTATGTATGGATGCATGTGTCTATCTATCTATCTATCTATCTATCTATCTATCTATCTATCTATCTATCTACCTATCTATCTATCTATCTATCGACCTACCTATCGATCTATCTATCTACATACCTCTCTATCTATCTATCTATCTATCTATCTTATCTATCTATCTATCTATCTATCTATCTATCTATCTATCTATTAATTGTGTGTGTGTGTGTGTGTGTGTGTGTGTGTTGTGTGTGCGTGTGCGTGGTGTGTGTCGTGCATGCGTGTGTGTGTGAGTGTGTGTGTGTGTGTGTGTGTGTGTGTGTGTGTGTGTGTGTGTGTGTGGGGGTGTGTGTGTGTGTGTGTGTGTGTGGTGTGGTGTGTGTGGTGTGTGTGTGTGTGTGTGGTGTGTGTGTGTGTGTGTGTGTGGTGTGTGTGCGTGCGTGCGTGCACGCGTGTGCGTGTGTGCATGTGTGTGCGTGTGCGTGTGTGTGTGTGTGTGTGTGTGGTGTGGTTGTGTGTGTGTGTAAGGGAGAAAATGAGAATGAAATTCATGCAAATAGATTACAGAGGTACGATCCTCCACTAGCAGCACACAGGATCCATCATAAGCAATTTTGAAGACAGAACCATTCATATCACCTGTTCTGAGTCCTGTCGTCTCCTGGATCAGAGTCTACAGGGAGGCATGGCTGATTGCGTATGTGCCCCCTTGACGTCAAATGGGCATAAGCCACTGTCTATGGTTTTATGGCATTCTCACTACAAAGGGTTCAAAAACGGAATCTGCGTTCTTTTTTTAAATTTATTTACAGAATAGGCTGCCTACCTGGACAAGATCACATGAAGAACTACGTGCTGACATTTCATTGAATGCATTTCCATGTTATTCAATTGATTAACTTTTTTTTCCCACACTATTCTTTAACTTTTTCTCAGAAATTACCAATGGCCAATCTGGTCTTCTGTTTCGAATGCTGGTGATGGAATTTTTCGTTTGTGCAAGATACTAAAGTATACATGCCTTCAAACATGACAGCTTGGTTTACAATCTTATTTGAAGGACTTATCAGAAAATGGAGTCACGACTAATGTTGATTTCTGAAGTACATATCATATACTCCTCAAACCAAAACGACCTGCAGAGATTCGAACCAGCAAAAGCGCAGGGATCAACAGAATCACGAGTTCGACAATTCTCGATACATAAACAAAGACCATGTTTAATTTACCTAATCGGCAATTAAGTTTCATTTTGTATAGATTCCGGTCTACTTTCAATTCAAATCAAGATAAGTGATGTCTTCTGAGGAAAACAAAAGCAAAAACAGAAAATAAATATCTTATGATGTTTTACAGTCACTTCTTTTTCATACACCATATAGATAGAAACATTCTACAATTGATGCATGAAATGACTCACTCTCGGGGGGTCCATTTACACCGTTTATCTGCGATAGCCTGCATTTTGCGTTTCTTTGTTGTGGTTTCAGTGGCTATCACAACGCCTTATCACGTTCAACCAGGACGATCCATATCGCCGGAGGCTGAACACATTTCCCTCACAGAGCACGTCCAGCACTGGAGGAAAAGTGTTCGTTCAGGTGGAATGGCCAGTGTGCGTGTGGCATCCTCTACAATTGAGCGCAAGAGAGAAAGGGAGCTTAGAAAGTTGCGTTATATCAAATTAACGGAAGGAGAGAAGAGACAGACAGACAGACATACAAACAAACAGACAAATAGAGTCATAGTCTGAGGGACAGACAGGAAGATATGGGGAAACTAGGACAGAGAGAAATAAAACAAATAGAATCATTGTCTTGTTTACCAGTTCCAGCCCCTCCCCTCCCCCCTCCCCCACCCCCTGTTCATTCCCTCACCACCATCTCTTCTTCTTTCTTCTCTCTCTCTCTGTGCTTCTCTCTCTCTCCTCGGTTTGTTTATGCTGTGTGTGAGAGAGAGAGGGAGGGAAAGAGAGAAAGGGAGGAGGGAGAGAGACAGAGAGGGAAGAAAGAAAGAACAAGACATAAAGAGAGATAGACAGAAGGCTGACAGAGAAAGTGAGGGATCAACAGACGGGGGCAATGAAAAATAGATAAAAAGGTTCACAGACAGACAGAGAAGAGAGAAAGGGCGAGAGAGAGAGAGAGAGAGAGAGAGAGAGAGAGAGAGAGAGAGAGAGAGAGAGAGAGAGACGAGACAGACAGACAGACAGACAGACAGACAGACAGACCGACTGAGACCGAGACCAGAGACAGACAGAGACAGAAATAGACAGAGAGAAAGACAACGAGAGGGAAAGGACAAAAGATAGAAAGGTGGGACAGTGAAAAATAGAGAAAGAGAGACAGAGATGTAGAGAAGAAGAAGTAAAAAAAAAAGATACAGAAGCAAGGCAGTGAAGAAAAACAATGTACGGACCAACCTCAGACACAGTCAGCAGACATGCAATAACAAAGACCTCACAGTCTGACACTCTGGACCCCAAAGTAGCCCATCCCACGGCTCATTGTCTATTGTTCTCAGAAAGATAGGATGCTGATTGGCGCACATGAACACTGTGTGTTCACACACACGACTTAAGTATAAGCTTCTGACTACCACGTTGTTGTTTCTCACGTAGCTTGTGACAAACCAACACTAGACCAACTCATGAAACAGAAATAGTATTTTTCAACAAACGTAAGATAGCTATACATCAAATTACATTTTGCATACAGATGAGAAGTTGAAGGTAGGTGCCTTGAATGCGAAAGATGTGTCTATTTGTTGCTGGTATTTGTGAGTGACCAGTGTGGTCATCTGCTCTGGAAGAACTAACCTCACTACAGGTCACCTATGTCACTGTCAGCTAGGTGTATATTGATTTCAAAGACACCTGTATAATCTACACCGATGTGTGAGTCATCAGTTTCAATTAAGTGTCGTCTGATTTGCGAAATCGTTCACAATAAGCTGAAATGGGCAGTTATCTGCCCTGCAACTTGCTGGTTTTGCCAGTCACATTTGGTGCAAGATAAAGTTCGTATTAGAAAAAGGCTAAAAAGCTGGTTTAAACTTTGCAAATGCTGCTCCCCCCCCCCCCCCCCCCCCACCATCTCTCCCAAGAACCAAAGCTTCAGATGAAAATGCTGCATCTTAACGCTCACCCTTAACGAAATAACCAGTACAAAAACAAAACGTAGAATCACACCTGATCGACAGATACGGTGCAGTGGTAGTCAGGGGAAAATGGCGGGTATGGGCGGACAGATGGTTAAACCATCTGGTCACAGAGAACTGGAGTGTCATAAGGATCTCCACAGATGATGATTCCAAACAGGAAACCTCCTCCAACAGGTGGCCCCTTGTTGACATTGACCACCACGACCATAATATCAAGCGTCCAGCCAGGATGTTTATAGCCCAGGCAACCACAAACACCACGGCCTTTTTTACCATCAGCCCAGCAGGACCTGAACCACAACACGTGTGGCAATGATCATTCGCAGGTGTCGCCAGCTTCTTAACTACAAGAATATTCACTTCTCAAGGGAGTTAGACTGCTAGCCACCAAGCATAACAACATGTTCTAAATTAATGTCAGTCTTCTGGTAAATGCGTTGGAATGGAGAGTGTTAAAGAGCACTGGTGAAACACAATTTACAATACCAAGTGCTTCAGCCAAGTCATTGTTGCATTATATTGCAGTAAGCAAACTGAAGTGGCTATGATTAGTAGGAACATTTGTCAGTGAGGCGCTTTTTCACATTTCCATACCACAGCTGTATTTAAGAAAGGTGTAGACTTTCACACACTGAAACACGCCGCGCACGTGCAAACACACACACACACACACACACACACACACACACACACACACACACACACACACACACACACACACACACACACACACTACATGCACACACGTGCATCGTGCGCACACACATACACACAAGCAGAGAGAGAGAGAGTATATGCTGCATACCCTATGGAGGACTGGAATCATGCGTATGTTACTCTGACATCTCTAATCCGGAGTTACTAAAAATGGCGACATTTTGTCAAGCTGGCGTATCGTACTCGTCATATACGTCAGAAAAGGTCAAAGTAGCAATTTCAGATTTTCTCCTATTAAAATTCACGATTTCTGTATTCTTTTTTTTTGTCGCAACTTGATGAGACTAGCAATATGAACAGAGGAGATACCCAGACACACGGACACACAAACAAACTGACAATTAAACTCGTGGATGGATAGATGGTTAAAGCATCTGGTCTTGGAGAACTGGAGTTTCGGAGAGACCTTCCCAGATTGTGATTCCAAACAGGAAACCGCCTCTAACAGGTGACCTCATGCTGACATTGATCCCCTCCGAACCCTGACATCAAACATGCAGCCAGGATGATTATAGCCCTGCTTACCGCAGATACCATGGTCAAGAGTTCAATGTTTTGCCATCAGACAAGCAGGACCTTAACCACAACAGGCGTGGGAATAATCATAAACAGAAATAAGCAGCTTCTCAACTACAGGTAAATTCCACTTCTCCATGGAGTTAGATTACCAGCCACCCAGCACAACAACATGTTCTGAGCCGATCGGTCTTCTGGCAAACACCTGGGAATAGGAAACATGTTTAGCATTCTGACCAGATGCAGACTGACGCTACTGAGTGCTTCAGCCAAAGTGATTGTTGGATCATGTCGCTCTCAAAACAAAGTAAAGTGGCAATTATTGGTGTGGAAATATTGTCAGATAGTGGAGCGCTTTTCATGTTTCCAGGACACATTTGCAGATATATATAAATTGATGTAATCTCTCTCTCTCTCTCTCTCTCTCTCTCCTCTCTCTCTCTCTCTCTCTTACCACACACACACACACACACACACACACACACACACACTGCATACACACATTGCCCCTAAGCTGTTACTTTTTAACTTCCATAGACATTTTAAGGAAATTCTCATGTACAGGAACAATGAAACGGTTGTATCTACCATTTTGAGAATGATATTATTGATGTAATGGAAACTGCATCATTTTGTGACGACTTAGGGACATTTTTACAACACAAACTCAAGTTGTAGATATGTACGTATGAGATGTTGATTTTATTTAGCAACTCGTCTTTTAGCTTTACATTATTTTGAAACTGTTTCCGAGAGTTAAAAAAAATCCAGATTTAGGCGAAACAAGAGTGTTTATAAGCGAAAAATGTGGTTTACTAACACACACACACACACACACACACACACACACACACACACACACACCACACACACACACACACACACACACACACACACACAACACACACGCACGCACGCACGCACGCATGCACCCACGCACGCATGCACACACACACACACACACACACACACACACACACACACACCACACACACACACACACACACACACACAAACTGAAAAGAGAGAGAGAGAGAGAGAGAGAGAGAGAGAGAGAGAGAGAGAGAGAGAGAGAGAGAGAGAGAGAGGGAGGGAGGAAGTGAGAGATTGCGTATCTTATAAGAACTGGTCATGTTTACATTAGTCCAGCGTACCTCATCAGCACTAATGGAAACGGTGACATTTTGTTAAGCTGGTCTATATTCGTTGCCATATATATATCAGAGAGGTGGCAAAGTATCAACATTGGCTTTTTCCATCAAAAGTCGCGGAATTTTGGAAACTTTCTCGCAAGCGGTTCATTTAGGTAACGAATTTCATCTGTTTCTTATATACGCTTATTGATCATAAAGTTTTGTTGGTACCAGAATTATTCTTCTTAAAGCCCTAAATTGTTTACTTTGATCTTACAGAAAGTACATGCTGTGAATATATATGTTGTCAATATCGATGACAAAACTGGTCTTCTCCTCCGAACATTGACGATGGGATTTGACATATGTGCAAGACACTTGGGTTATATTCTCATTCGGACTTTTCGGGAAATGAGGTCAGAACCAATATCAACTCCAAAGAAAAAATCCCCCTGTATTATATGGCCCGGCAGAGATTCAAACCAGCTTCCCAGGATGACTAGGATTATGAGTTCATCAGTCTACCAACTGAAGTTTCTGACCCATTCTCACTTCACAGAGCTGTCTTGACAAAGACAATGCCGAATTCACTGACTCATTGATGCAGCCTCTTTCTGTGGAAATTGTAGTCAATCTCCAATGCTAATTTAGATATATGTTGTATCTAAGAGCACGCGATCAGCAAATGAAGTCTTTTATGATGATTTTCCGCCTTAAATGCTAACATTCTATCATTGATGCGTGAAGTGATTGGAATTCCCACTGTCTGAGGTCTAAATCATGTGACGTTTATCTCCCAAGGCCCTTCTTTTTTTTTTCTTTGTTGTTGTTTCAATAACTATTGCTGCGCCTTATCATGTTTCATCACGACGATCTGTCTTGCCAGAGGCGCAACACATTTCCCTCTCAGAGCACGCCCAACACTGGAGGAAAAGGGTTGCATCAGGTAAAATGGTCAGGTGCGTGTGGCATCCTCTGAATCGAGCGCAAGAAATTAAGGGAGCTTCTTTTTAAAAGTTGTGTTTCATCAGATTAACGGATGGAGAAGAAAGACAGACAGTCAGGCAGGCAAACTAACTGGCAAACAGACATGCAGTCAGAAAGACAGGCAGGACGTGCGGAGAAATTTAGCCGACAGTGAAGAAAATATATAGAAGAATTATTTCCTGTATGAGTTCCATCCCCATATCACTTGCTCTCCTCTCCCCCTGCCCTCTCTCTATCTCTTCATCTCAGTCTCTGTCTCTGTCTTCTCTCTCTCTCTCTCTCTCTCTCTCTCTCTCTCTCTCTCTCTCTCTCTCTCTCTCTCTCTCTCTCGCTGTCTTTCCTGTGTGTGTGTGTGTGTGTGTGTGTGTGTGTGTGTGTGTGTGTGTGTGTGTGTGTGTGTGTGTGTGTGTGAGAGAGAGAGAGAGAGAGAGAGAGAGAGAGAGAGAGAGAGAGAGAGAGAGAGAGAGAGAGAGGAGATACACTTCACTAGTAGTCAAGGGAAAATGGCACCAGCTGCCGTGGCGAAGTGGTTAGCGTCGTGGAGGTCGTTGGGTTGATTCCCATCAGAGTCATGTGGGAGTTTTCGGCCCTGACAAGCTCCTACGTAGAGTTGAGTTTGCTATGGGTTCAGTTGGGAAGACTGGGACCACACAGTCGAGTTTCATCCACTAAACGGATGCGTCTCTGAGATTGTTGCTCAAATAATTTTCTAACCAACACTGCAGGTGTCTGTATCTCTCAGGACTGGTTGACGTTGGCCGTATTATGAAAGTGAGCGTAGAGTACAGCCCTTCCGTGCAGTCTCAGGCCGAAAAGAAAATCAATGTCATCATCCTCATTCTCATTGAACCAGCATGAAAATGTCTCACATTCTGTGGCCCTTCATGCCCTGCTCTCATGGTGACCTCAGTTTTGACGTCCTCTGTGGCCTTGGCTTCATTCAGTCGGGGTCACCGGTATTGCCAAGTCCATGGGAACTGTTGTTGGTTGGACGTGGTGGCATACTCCGGAGGGGGAGCCCACTCATGCCGGATCGGTGAATAGGCACTTATTGTCGTCAGTAGGGGGCTTGGTAGATGGTGTCCTTCATATGTTAGATCAGAACAGGCGCCACTGAACACCAACTAAGTGACTCGGCAGCAGTGCAGTGTCTCTTCTGCTGGGTTGCCTCTTGACGACTTGACATTGACTGCTCCCTGTGGATTGTCGGTGATGGGGCTGTGGTGGGCTGGGCTGGGCTGTGGCTGTGGAAATGGGGGGGGGGGGGGGGTGGCAGAATGAGCGACGTGGGTTCACTGCCACTGCGGTGGCACAGAAGATGGGACTGCAAAATAAAGAAAAAAAAAAAAGGAAAGTGGCAGGTAGGGGCGGACAGATGATTAAAACATGCGGTCCCGGAGAACTGGAGTGTGATAATGATCTCCACAGATGATGATTCCAAACAGAAAACCTCCTGTAACAGGTGTCCTCATGCTGACATTGGCCCCCACGACCCTGACATGAAGCGTCCAGCCAGGATGTTCATAGTCCCCACCCAACCGTGGAAGCCATGGTCAAAGGTTTAATGCCATTACTCTCAGAGCACCAAGACCTGAACCGTAACAGGTGTGGGAATGGTCATTCACAGAGGTCACTAGCTTCTTTACGGCAGGAAAATCCCACTTCTCCAGGCAGTTAGACTACCAGCACCAGCCAACGACACGTTGTGAATCGATCAGTCTTCGGGCAAACACCTTAGTATAGGCAGTATAGGACACTGGCTACCCCACACACACACACACACACACACACACACACACACACACACACACACACACACACACACACTCCTCACACTCTCTCCATCCTCTCTCTCCTCCAACAACCAGTCGCAGTATCACACGAC
>CM031603.1:21413927-21423714 GCA_018398815.1 Conus ventricosus | reverse complement strand
GTCCCTCTGGTTTGGCTGACGTCCGTCATCAGTCCAGTTGCCTGGTGTGCTTCATTGCCGCGCCATCCGTGTCGGATGCTCTGGTATTGGTTTCTGTAACAATCATTTTTAAGGGACAGGGTTGTTAGCCCTGTGCCCAACCCCCAACCTGAGGACCAGTGTCACCTTAGTCGCCTTACGACATGCCTGGTGACTGGCAGGGACGCTGAATTCTAGCAGTGCCACCTCCATAGGCACACCCCGGCAATCCCACGGGGGTTTTGGCCCTGTGGCATGAATTAAGAGCCGGGGGACCTGACCCAAGAGGAAACCGTCCTGTTCTCTGAGCAGTGTCTCCACTCTGTTGGGGCACATGAGGGGGTAGGTGCATGGGATTTGGCCTCTAGGGTAGGATTTGGGATCTGCGTACATTGGATAAGGGAAAGGAAATGGGTGCAAAGGATATTTTGGGATAGAAGTAAAGGGAGGGCATGCATTATCACCAGCCTGTGGCTGACCATATTGAGGAGGCTGTGGCACAACGCCACTAGTATTGTTTAAGGCATAGGGTTGCCTTACAGCAGAGACACCCTCCTCGTGGTGACCCATGCTGACCAGTCCAGGCTGACTGGCATCTGAAAATAATGGATGAAAATCTTCTGTGGACAATAACTGGGGAATGGCTACAGATTCAGGGCCATTCTTACGCATACTGGAGGTTCTACCTAGAAAGTTGAAATCACTCTGTGCATTCCTTGAGTTTTTTGCATTCTGGTGACTATAGATTAAGCTAGGCAATGAATTTTTATGGTCTGCATGGTCTTTTTTCTTCCTGGTGGGTGGTTTGAGGAAGCACTTCTTTGAATTTCATTGCAAGACAGGCAGTTCCCCTCGCGCTAGGGTGAAAAGCATCTTTGTACAGTGCTTTACGTGGGAACCCTTTAGGGGTTACGAAAGAATTAAAGTGATCTACCATATCCACTTGTAAGGTGGTACAGCAGTCGTATAAGTTTCGGTTCGAAGGGGCTATTGAATTATTCAGCTGATGACGTCCAAAAGCCGGCACAATGGAGCTTATAGCTACGTAAGCGGAGGGAAATCTTTGTATACACATGGTGATGAGGTCTTTCCATGTTTGGGAGGAGATGGGTCCTTCTGGACAGTCATTGACTCCGACATGAACAATCAATGTTTTCACGTGTGACTGAGTTTCTAAATGGTTTAAACCATTGGATGACATCTGCTACTGTTAGTCCTGGGGCACATATTTTGAACATGGGATCTGTCTGTGACCCTAATCTCTTTGGAGTTATATACCTTATTGTAGAATCTCCTACAAGGACTGATGCTGTTTCTCTGGGAATGCGTAAGTCACCTAAAATCTGTTGTGGCGTACGCTTGATTTCTATTTTCAGAGTGAAATTTGGATTTCGATATGAAATCCTCATCAACGTGATTACTGTTTGTGGTTACACGCTGTTGATTCTGTTGTTCCCCTTCAAGGACATTTTGTTCCTGATCAATGCGGGAGAGTACGTCATAACGATTATGAAGGGGCACAATGGGCTGTGAGGGAAGTTACTTCCCTTTAGTGATGGCACTGTGCAGTGTTTTTCAGCAGAAACATCACTTTTCTCCGGGCAGTGATGCTGGAGAGAATCAGAAAGACCAGAGCCGAAAGTGGAGGCGACAGCTGAAGTAGGGGAGGGAAGATTTACCTGAGAAGGGGACACAGAGGGCGAGGCATTGTCTCCCATCTTTTTGTTCTCATGCCCCGAGGGGAGATCAGATTGTAAAAAAGCAGTTTGAACATCTTCATGGCTAACGGACAAATCACACTGCATGGAGTTATCGCATCTAGTGGGATAATCACATTGTGTCGAACGGACTGCACAAAAGAAGGCTGCTTTTTAAACTGTTTTAGGTCAGACTGAATTGTGCCTAAGCAGGTTTTGAGAGAATGATTTTCCTTTAGCAGATTACTTACAGTAGAGTCCAGTTTGGTCATCATTGCCTTTACATTGTCAATGGAAGCATGAATTGTATCAATCTTATGATTGATATGCTGTTTTAAGTCGTTCTTGATAGCCACCTTAGAATCCTCTAACCTGGAGACAACTTTTGATTCCTGGTCAAGAATGATGTCAAGACTGTCTTCAATGTTGATCAATTTTGTAATAAGTGCCTTTTCGGAATGTAGTGATGGGCATAATGTACGCCTACGATATTTCTTGGTTTTTCTGTAGATTTTTGGCGTCGGTCTGTATTTGTTATGAGATAACGTGGCAGTGGTTGGAGTCACATGCTCTTCTGTATCTTCCTCAACCTCATCAACAGAGACAGGGGCAGTACCTTCAGCACTGTCTGACACAGGGGAAGCAATCGACAGGTTACTGAGACTGCTTGCTAGCACAGACACATCACATTGTACATCATTCTGATGAATCAAGGGTGTGTGGGGGAAATGGGAATAGGAAGATGGATTTTCTTCGTCTGTGGTTTGATCCTTTTGAGGGAGAGAGAGAGAGAGAGAGAGAGAGAGAGAGAGAGAGAGAGAGAAGAGAGAGAGAGAGAGAGAGAGAGAGAGAGACTGGGTTCTGGCAGTTACCCCTCCATATGGCATGGAAATCAGTGCTGAGATGACCAAGTTGATGGCCAGCCATAAGACCCACAATCGCTTTCCATCAGTGCACAAAACATAGATACTGCTCAACAGTTTCATTTTGCTAGGCTCCACCGTTTGCAATGAGCGATCCAAACCAGAATTCCTCTCATGGACAGCAAAGACAACACTCAGCTCTATCCAGAGTGGTGGGTCTTTGTACAGGACGACAATGGTATCTCCACGAAAAACAAAATCAGATCCCCTGTATGCACTAGTATCTCCCACATCCCCGTGTTCATGCCAGACACGAACCGCCACGACGAATGTGGAAAGAAAACTCCACGCCAATTCAAGTGAGGAGTCATCGCTAAATACTAAACGACAGTACAGATTCCTGGTGTCAAAGTGAGGTCACTGCAGGCAAACTTGAAACAAATTTGAAAGAAAAACAAATGATCATTATTCCGGCAGACAAAAGTGACAAACGAATTACAGAGAAAACACGACGCGTGTCGTCCTGTTTAGTCTTTTTCAAGCAAGACAAAGAACATTCAGGACAATGAAAACGAAGAACGAGCAAATCACCTATCTTCTAAAATCGGGTGCAGAACGGACGTTGCAGATGTACTATCCACAAAAAACCTGTGAGTAAGTGCGTCAAACTATCAAGTACCCCATCCGACCACATAAGAATCTGCTGACATCAGATACAGGTAAATGGACGAAAGGCTGTCCCTCAAATGGCGGACAGATTTGAAGCGTTTGTTTCCTCAAGAGTATCTAGCCAATATTTCAGTGTTGGTGACATGTTCGTGCACCGAAAACCACTGACGTCATTTTCACGAGTCTACTCTTTCGTGACGAGAAGTAAAAAAAAATCGCTGAACTGTCGTTTGGTGCTTGCGGTTTGCTGTTAGATCTGGCATGGTGTCGGCAAACAAACAGCTCACAGAGGAGACGAAACAATACATTGTGTCGTTGATAGACCAGGGGCTTCGGGTGTTTGAGGTGGCAAATGTGTTGAAACCGTCGGGAAAGTTTATAAGAGCTATTGTGACAGAAAAAAAAACAGTAGAAAACAAACCTGAGGTAGGTAGGCCAGAGTGTTCACAAACAGTGCGTGTCTGCACTGTCAAAGATCGCAAAACGGGACAGGTCTGCCACAGTTGTCTGAAATGTCAGCCGGATTCCGTGCATCAACCTCCGTTGAAGTCAGCCAAAAGACGATCAAGTGAAATCTGCGTGGACTCGGCTGTTCAAAGCACCCCCCAGTGAAGAAACTAGTCATCAAGGAAGTGAACAGAAAGAAGCGGCTGCAATATTGTAGGAGGAAACTTCACTGGACTGTGAACGATCAGTGGAAGAATGTTATTTTCAGTGATGAAATGACCATTGTGATCAAACCCAATGGACGTGTAAACTATGGAGGAAAGTCGAAGAGAAGTGGTCAGTGCTTTCTCTGTGCAGCGTCCATCTTGGCCCGAAGACTACATTGAAATCGATGGTGTGGGGATGCATTTCGTATGACAGAGTTGGACCACTGGTGTTCGTGGAAGGCAGTTTGAACAGTCAGAAGTACACTGATGTGCTGGAAAACAAATTTCTGCCGTTTGTTGCCGACCACTACCCAAACAAACATTGGTACCTGCAAGATGACAACGCCTCTGTTCACCGCTCGGCTCACACCGAGACCTGAAAGCGACAGCAGAGTTCCCGTGTTTTTCAGGCCCCCTCAAAGTCCAGATCTGAATCCGATCGAGAACATATGGCAAGTCCTCAAGACTCACGTGAAAAAAAAAAAAAAAAAAAAAACATTCACCGCTTAGTACTGTCGCAGATCTGCGCTGTGCACTCACCACTTGCATGTTTTGAGTTCGGAAGGGCCAGATTACCAAGTACTAGCAAGTTCTGTTCAGCCGTAAGGTAAGAATAACAAGTTTTCAGTAGCAGGTGCCTGTAGGTAGTCAGTGCCGGAAGTGCCGAGAGGGGACAGACTTTTGCCCCATGAGTGTAAGAAGTAGTCAGTACGACCTTAGCAGAGTCCGAGAAAGTAGAGAGAGAGAGAGAGAGAGAGAGAGAGAGAGAGAGAGAGAGTCATGCGAAAAACAAACATCTGTCACACGACATATAATAAGTAAATACAGTGATCATGCAACCATTGTCTGAAAGCCTTGCCATGACAACGATTTACAGTCATGATGGAGCGGAACTGGGCGGGGAGAGAACCCTCAACCTCTTTATCCCCATACTCTCTTCTGGCTATGTGTCGTCCACGAGATGTTTGTCTCTTGCCAAAACGACACTCCCTAAGCTCAATTTATGTGTGTGCTCAATGTATCCATCGGAGATACCGAGACACCTTCATCCTCCAGAGATTTACTCCGTGGGTGAGGCAGAGGTGGGGTGGCATAATTAATGGTCTTTGGTAAGTACCGGGGGCCCCTTATTTATGTATTATAGGGTTGTATACGAATATATGATGATCAGGTTGTCGACCCGAGGTAGTGTTCTCTCGTGGATGCTTGGCTGCGAGCGGTGTGTGTGTGTGTGTGTTGTGTGTGTGTGTGTGTGTGTGTGTGTGTGTGTGTGTGTGTGTGTTCTCTGTCCTCTTGTTCTGTGCAATGTCAGTGGTATTGCCAGATGCCGCTCATTCCGGTTCCCTATCACACGCCACAGGCTCGGCCCCCACCCGCAGTGTGCAGGGAGCATGCAGTCAATGTCAAGTGCCAAGAGACAACCCAGCACAGCAGACACTGCACTGCGGCCGGGTCATCGGGTGTCTCAGTGGCGCCTGTTCTGATCCAACATCTGCAGGACACCACCAACAAAAACTCCCTGCTGACGACTATAACTGCTTAGTAGCGGAGCCAGCGTTGGTGAGCTCTCCCTCTGGGAGTGGGGAATAGGGTAGGGGGTGGGGTGGTGGGGTGGGTGGGGGTGGAGGATGGTGGTGGGCGCGCCACCGTGTCCGACCATTGTCCCGATTAATTTGTTGATACCAGTGACCCCGACAGGACCAAACCAAGGGCATAGACAGGGAGAGTATCGAAACTGCAGTCACCTTCTTCTTCTTTTTTCTGCGTACGCAGGCTGATACTTCTGCGGACACTCCCTGTATAACAGGCAAGGATTAATCCTATCTATCCAGCAAAGGGAGTGGAGTTTTGTGGTTATGACCGTTTTTTATCCCGCCATTAAGGCAGCCATACTCCAACTTCGGGGAAACTGCGGTCACCATTGTGGTAGGGCATGAAGGGCCCCAGAATTCGGGACATGTTCATGTTTCAACGAGGATGAGGATAATGAAGATGATACTACGGACTTCTCTATTCAGGTCTGACACAACTACGACAGAGCTGTACTCTACACTTCCATTCATATTACATCCAGACACCAACCAGGTCCGAGATAATTATACAGACACCTGCAGTGTTGGTCAGGAAATTAGAGCAACGCTCTCAGAGGCCGCATCCAGGTCCGAGAGATACAGACACCTGCAGTGTTGGTCAGGCAATTGAATCAACACTTTCAGAGCCGCATCCATGAAAACTCGCCTGTGTGGTCCCAGACCTCCCAACTGAGCCCGTTGTAAACTTCACTCCAGGAACGAGCCACTCGAGGCAGAGAAATCCGCAAATAAATGACTCTGATGGGAATCGAACCCACGCTCTCCCAGCCGGGCGACTGCGTCGCTAATTACGTCGCCGCGGCGGCTGGTAATGCGATTGTTGTTGATTTGGGCCACTTAGTGGCTCTAAGCCAGACACAGCAGCATTGTCCATATCAATCAAAGTACACGATGCCCTGTTGGAGGGCTATGTGTATTAACGTCGTTCTCCAGGTTCAGTCAGTGGTAGCCAACAACATTTTCCGTGTGCTCACTGGGTTTACGTTCCGGTGTTGGTAATAATCCTTGTTCTGTATATGGGTTTTTGATACGGGAAGTGGACATTCTGTCGTTACCTACAGTACTGTAATACATGAACGTGATCGGGGGGGGGGGGGGGGGGGGGGGGGGGGGAGTGGAGAGAGAAGAGGACGAGGCAGACAGCAGAGACAGAGGATAGGGACAGTGAAACAGAGAGAAAGAGGGGAGGTCAAGAGAGACAGCGACAAAGAGACAGACAGATTAGACATAGAGACAAAGAATCAATCAATCATTCTATCTATCTATCTATCTATCTATCTATCTTTATCTATCTATCTATCTATCTATCTAATCATATCTTACCAAGGATGCCACACACCTTGAAACGTGCCGATTTTCCATCCCGCACACGTACGTGAAACCCAAAGTTGAAACTTACGTTAGAAACCTCTGGCAAGAGGAATGGAACACTCAGATGGACAACAAACTTTTCCAGATCCGTCCGAATTTAAAAAGTTTTTACCGTCTGCCACAGGTGGCTGTAAGGAAGCGACAGTTTTGTGCAGGTTGCACACAGGCCACTCGTTTTATACCCATTCTTATCTTTTAAAAGGTGAGAAGCTCCGTGGTGTATTCCATGTCATGTTCCACTCACAGTGAAACATATTTATTTAGGTTGTTGGGACTTGCACGATGTGAGATATAAACACTTTACAGCCGAGTCTATGAAAACCCTGTTCAGAGATGTCCCACCTGACGTGATCTTTGAGTTTCTGAAAGAGATTATCATTTTTCATCTGATCTAAGATTTTACGGAAGAAAGATTTTTAACGAAGTTTCTGGTGCGTTTGTAGAAGATGTAATTTAAAGAGATGTGTGAACGGTTTTTTTTGTTTTTTTTTTAATGACTTGTGAGTTGATTTTAACGTGGTGACAGCCCTGATATGGCCCTTTGCGGTCGGCTGGGCTATAAGCAACATTATCTTATCTTACCAGCTGTCTGTCCGTTTGTCTGTCTGTCTGTCGGCCTGCCTATCTATCTATCTGTCAGTCTATCTACAGTTTTTTCTTTGGCATTCACACCAAATGATGGAATGCCAGGGCCACTGCCCTACAAATAACAATGTTTTCTGACCAGAACACAAGAAGAACCCTCCTCTCTCTCCTGTCTCACCCGGCGTAAAACATCCTCTTTCCCCCTCCCTCCCCCTCCTCCCCCCCTTCCTCCCGTTGTTCCCTGGCTCCTCTTGTAATGAGCTCGTTCCGAGCAAGATATTCCCACCAGCCATCTTCCAGGTCAGATATCAGGAGGACAGAGTCGTTTTCACGGCCTAATTAATGCCACCTGTAAAGGGGCAGCCGCAGCGAAGCATAATTAATTAATGCACTTTATGATTAACAAACATCTCTGATCAGTAATTGAAGGGTTGATGAATTCGAGAGATCATTGCAAGCTTTTGGGTTATTTAGTAAATTGAATGCGTAATTATGGATACAATTTAATGTGATGTTGCTAATAAAATTAGGGGAATAGCACCCAGCTTATAATGCAGGCTCCGTGAGCACCTGTTTTTAATTGCTCTAAACGTGCTTTTCATCTAGGAATGAATACAAAACAAACTACCCAAATGTCAGAGATGTTCTACAAACACACTGACGTGTGCACCACATTAAAACCTTAGTGCTTTGCCCAGGCCGACGATCTTTAAAAAGAAGAAGAAGAAGAAGAAAATAATGGTGTTGAATACGATAGCAAATTTCCTAACGACTTTACGACACCCATCTCCATCTCACCTCCGCCTTCCACACAGTCAGTCTGTTTCAAGTCTGACTTTATTTGAAACCACCCAAGTAAGATGTTAGAGACACCTCGACACATTCGTCGTCTGAGAATGCAGCAGTAAGGCGATATGATGATGAAGCAGACTCCATCTGAAACGACTTTCGCATCATGTATCCCCAGGTTCCAAAGACTCCTCTGGACTTTTGCAGCGTTCGCGCCAAGTCCGACAGATATCTGACCATCGTCAATTAAATGAGGTGACATGGCTGATACGAAATGGAAGTTTGAAGATTTTGCCGAGTCAGATGGCGTTTTGTAAAGTTCTAAGATCTGGCTTCGCTGGTCTGTTCTTGAACAGACATTCTATCCCCCAGAGCCCGATAACCAACGAGGCTGACCGTCATGAGGAACAGACCCTTCAGACTCCGTACCTAGGGCAAAATCCAGCAATGACTCCCACCTGTGGATATTTACCTCTCTAAAATCTCAAGTCCACCTCAGCAAACACAACACCAACCACGGCTCCACGGTCTCCCGGGTCTGTTTCCTCGGCCTATACTTAGTCTCCCAGGCCAAGCCATCCAGACCAACCAATGTCAAAGTGAGGCTCAAGACCTCCTCAGCAAAAGCGACAGAATTACGATGTGGCTGAAATCCAATGGCTCTCTCTTCTAAACCAGTCTGCCCAGACCAGCCGTAAGCAAATTAATGTCTGCTGAGTGACCAGGCTCTTAACTGCATTCCGAACTACCAGCTAGGTTACCCGTCACTGTGATCCTATCCCACGTTTGCGGGATTAACCACTGCAAACTCTCTGTTCTCAAAAGTTTGGCAGAATCACACCCTTTACAGTATGAATGGCTTTCTGCGTTTTCAACGGAGGACGAACAAGGGGAGAGGGTTCCATGTATGCATTTTGACCACCAGCCATTCAAACGGCAGGCGGTTGTAGTACGATGGTGGAGAACGAGCGCAACGTTTAATTGCTGTTAGAGGTAAGAGACCTTGTTTGGGATGGACTCTTTCTGAAGTTTCTAGCTTCCTGTTTGTGCCAGCGAAGTTAGATTGCTTCTAGTGCATTAGTCTCTCATTTTTTTCTTCTTTCTGTTCTTTCTTTACTGCCTGTCTTTCTGTCTTTGTTTTCTTTTTCATTTTTTGTTTTGTTTGACCCTTTTTCTTTACTTGTATTCTCTTCTTTCTTCACATTGTTTTAGCTGCCTCCATACTTTTTAAAAAAAATTTCTCTTCATTCTGTCCCTTTTCTCTGTTCTTTCGCTTCTTTGTCTGACCTTGATTGTCTACCCATTTGTTTCAACATTGATTACTTGCTTAACAACTGAAACCACAAAAGTATGCTGATTCTCAAATAATACGATTCACAACCGAATAAATATTAAGCGCGCACGCATATACATGTAGGCTCTAGCGCGCGCACGCGTGCCTACACACACACACACACACACACACACACACACACACACACACACACACAACCCACACACCCCGCACGCACGCACGCACGCACGCACCACGCACGCACGCACACACCACA
>CM031603.1:21401427-21408927 GCA_018398815.1 Conus ventricosus | reverse complement strand
GTCTGCAGATATGTCCATGTATGTTTGCCACCATCGTTCCCTGCAATATGTCCATGTATGTGTGCCACCATCGTTCCCTGCAATATGTCCATGTATGTGCCATCATTCCCTGCAATATGTCCATGTATGTTTGCCACCATCGTTCCCTGCAATATGTCCATGTATGTGTGCCATCATCGTTCCCTGCAATATGTCCATGTATGTGCCATCGTTCCCTGCAATATGTCCATGTATGTGTGCTACCATCGTTCCCTGCAATATGTCCATGTATGTGCCATCGTTCCCTGCAATATGTCCATGTATGTGTGCTACCATCGTTCCCTGCAATATGTCCATGTATGTGTGCCACCATCGTTCCCTGCAATATGTCCATGTATGTGTGCCACCATCGTTCCCTGCAATATGTCCATGTATGTGCCATCGTTCCTGCAATATGTCCATGTATGTGTGCTACCATCGTTCCCTGCAATATGTCCATGTATGTGCCATCGTTCCCTGCATTATGTCCATGTATGTGTGCTACCATCGTTCCCTGCAATATGTCCATGTATGTGTGCCACCATCGTTCCCTGCAATATGTCCATGTATGTGCCATCGTTCCCTGCAATATGTCCATGTATGTGCCATCGTTCCCTGCAATATGTCCATGTATGTGCCATCGTTCCCTGCAATATGTCCATGTATGTGCCATCGTTTCCTGCAATATGTCCATGTATGTGTGCCACCATCGTTCCCTGTGATATGTCCATGTATGTGCCATCGTTCCCTGCAATATGTCCATGTATGTACCATCGTTCCTGCAATATGTCCATGTATGTGTGCCACCATCGTTCCTGCTATATGTCCATGCATGTGTGCCACCATCGTTCCCTGCAATATGTCCATGTATGTGTGCAACCATCGTTCCCTGCAATATGTCCATGTGTGTGTGCCACCATCATTCCTGCAATATGTCCATGTATGTGCCATCGTTCCCTGCAATATGTCGATGTCCATGCATGTGCCATCGTTCCCTGCAATATGTCCATGTGTGTGTGCAACCATCGTTCCCTGCAATATGTCCATGTATGTGCCATCGTTCCCTGCAATATGTCCATGTGTGTGTGCAACCATCGTTCCCTGCAATATGTCCATGTATGTGTGCCACCATCGTTCCCTGCAATATGTCCATGCATGTGCCATCGTTCCCTGCAATATGTCCATGTGTGTGTGCAACCATCGTTCCCTGCAATATGTCCATGTATGTGCCATCGTTCCCTGCAATATGTCCATGTGTGTGTGCAACCATCGTTCCCTGCAATATGTCCATGTATGTGTGCCACCATCGTTCCCTGCAATATGTCCATGTATGTGTGCCACCATCGTTCCCTGCAATATGTCCATGTATGTGCCATCGTTCCCTGCAATATGTCCATGTATGTGCCATCGTTCCCTGCAATATGTCCATGTATGTGTGCCACCATCGTTCCCTGCAATATGTCCATGTATGTGCCATCGTTCCCTGCAATATGTCCATGTATGTGTGCCACCATCGTTCCCTGCAATATGTCCATGTATGTGTGCCACCATCGTTCCCTGCAATATGTCCATGTATGTGCCATCGTTCCCTGCAATGTGTCCATGTCAGTGTGGACTAGTGCCAGGAGGAGAGGAGGGAAACGATAGTACGGCGAGTGGATGGGTGAAGGGGTGATTTTGGGGTGGGGGGGGGGGAGGTTGGAGAGTTTGGAAGAGATAGACGGAGATGCTGGAACGGACTGTTGGGGGAGAACGAAGGGGGGATGCGAAGATAAGATAAGATAATGTTGCTTATAGCCCAGCCGACCGCAAGGGGGGGGGGGGGGGGGGGGGATGCGAAGAGAAGATGAAAGAGAATCTAAGATAGAGAGAGGTGAGATGTCAGAGAGAGAGAAAGAGAGGAGAGAGAGAGAGAGAGAGAGAGAGAGAGAGAGAGAAGAAAGAGAGAGAGAGAGAGAGAGAGAGAGGGGAGAGAAGAAGAGAGAGAGAGAGAGAGAGAGAAATGTAACAGGAGAGAGAGGACACAGAGTGATAAAAGCCGTTAGAGAGAGAGAAGAGAGAGAGAGAGAGAAGAGGAGAGAGAGAGAGAGAGAGAAGAGAGAGAGAGAGAGAGAGAGAGAGAGAGAGAGAGAGAGAATCGACGAAAGACAAATCCAGAGATACTTTTATCGAATGAAGGATACTACAAATGGTGCTCGCGGATGTATTGAAACTTCATTGACTAATAACAGCTCAACAATTATGGCTTTTACTTTCCATAACGGAGACATGATAGTATACCACATCTGTCCAATTTGGCCAAGAGAGCGAACCTCGAATACTGGTTGTCTATTCGGCCAAATGAGATTATTGCGACAAATTTGGTTGCCAGCGTGAAACTCCTCCCTCCCTCCCTCCCCCTCGCCCTGCCCAGCATTTTTCCCCCACCCCACCCCCACCAATCACCCGCTTGCCACTGGTCATCAATTTCTGTTTCTTCCAAAATCTTGAGGGAGGAGTGGGGTGGAGGGGTCAGACTGGAAAACTGGAAAGGGAGTTTATAGCTGTGGAGCAAATTGCGTGTGTGATTTAGTGGACTAATCTCTCTCTCTCTCTCTCTCTCTCTCTCTCTCTCTCTCTCTCTCTCTCTCTCTCTCTCTCTCTCTCTCTCTCTCTCTCTCTCTCTCTCTCTCCTTGCTGTTGTTGTTATTTTCCTTTTGTTATTGCTCTATTACGTTTCCTTCTATACAATCAGTGAAGAAGATGACAACAAGATAAAGGAAGAACAATAGCCGGGGGGTAGCAACAACAGCGTCATTATTAGGAGTAGCAGTGGCGGCATTGGTAGTACTGGTAGTGGCATCGGCAGGAGCAGCGGCAGTAATAGCTGTGGGTAGTTGCAGCGACAACAACAGTTGTGGCAGTATGGTGATGATGATGATGATGATGATGATGAGGAGGAGAGGAGGAGGAGGAGGAGGAGGAGGAGGAGGAGGGAGGAGGATCGTTGCTATTGTTGTTGTTATTTTATTACTGTTATTATTATTATTATATTATTATTATTATTATTATTATTATTATTATTATTATTATCATTATATTATTATCATTATAATCATCATTATTATCATCATTATTATTATCACCATCATCATTATCACTACTAGTAGTAAAAGCAACAGCAACAGCAAAACCAACAGCAGCAGCAGCAGCAGCAGCTGCAAGAGTGATAGTTGCAACAGAAGTTTTGGCAGCAGCAGCAGCAGCAGTAGCAGCAGCAGCAACAGCAGCAGCCAAACCAGCAAAATTGCAGTCGTGGCAGCAGCAGCCGCAGCAGTCTACCAGCACTAATGCAGTAGAGGTGAAGCAGCAGAAACAGGTGCCCTCCACACCCGGTACCCATCAAACTGCTGACTCAGCTTGGGTCAGGAGAGCGCTGACTGTTGAGGTGTATGTTCGTAAAAAAAGCAATTTTGCTATACAGATATATTCGTAGGGAACGCACAACACACGCACGCACACAGACACAGACACACAAACACGCACGCACGCACGCACGCACGCACGCACGCACGCACGCGCGCACGCGCGCACACACACACACACACAACACACACACACACACACACACACACACACACACAGGCACGCACGCACGCACACACGCGCGGCGCGCGCATACATACATACACACGCACACACAAACATATATTAATCTCTCACTCTCTCTCTCTCTCTCTCTCTCTCTCTCTCTCTCTCTCTCTCTCTTCTCTCTCTCTCTCTCTCTCGTTGTGTGTGTGTGTGTGTGTGTGTGTGTGTGTGTGTGTGTGTGTGTGTGTGTGTGTGTGTTGTTGTGTGTGTGTGTGTGTGTGCGTGTGTTTGTGTGTGTGTGTGTGTGTGTGTGTGTGTGTGTGTGTTGCGCGCGCGCGTGTGTGTGCGCGCGCGCACGCACACGTATGGGCATAACTGAAGCCACATTAGAACAGCAAATTAGACAGCTTTACTGTCTTTTTTATTTTCAGGAAGGACAAATTTTAAGGTATACTACATGAAGATCTATAAATCTTATACAGTTAACGTTAGTTGACGAGGCACATTTGGAACAAGAGTTGTTTTTTTGTTTGTTTGTTTGTTTGTTTGTTTTTTTAGGACAGGAGAGGGGGCACTGCAATATTGAAAGCAACGCAGCTGTTGGAACGAGGTCATTGGTAGTGCACTTTTCACCCCTGTACGCAAAATGAGAGTGAACTGCAGACAGAGTGATTTCCCCTGTTTCTGCACCTGCTATTCCTCCATTCCCTACTGCGCAAAGGTCAGATTTCGAGGTTACAACAAAGGTCTTGTAGTAACAAAGTTTGAAGAAAATCACCCTGGCTCTGCAAAAAATTTTTTTAAAAAGGTATGTGACAAGGATGATTTTGTCCAGGAATTTGGGATCAGTAAAGTAGTTCTATGTCATATACCAGCAAAATGGCAGAAGGATGCATGACCAGTGGACTCCTTGTGTTTCTACGCCATTGGTAGGGCACCAGGATTTGAGAGTGAAAGGTCTAACAGACGACAGAAAAATAACGGGTCATGTGGACCGTGTTTCCATTGAAAAAGAAACGAACATGAGATCTGCCTCAGAGTCAGGTATGGTATGGGTCAAGGGCTGGACTGTGCGATGAATATGTTTTAGCACTGGCTGATCTTCTGACAAAAGCCAGGGGAGCTTTGAGTGTAACCGATAATATACAGGGTTTTGAGGCTTAGCTCTAACCGTGGACTGGGACCTGTACAAATAACTATTCCGGATGTGAGGTGCTGGTCACGTGGCTTTGCTGACTGTGCACATGACCTCTGGCTTTTTTTGTATATTTCTCCACCAGCCCCGCTGCGTGGCTGATTGAGATTCTTATCACGCCCAGAAAATCTGCAGGCCTCTCTCTCCCGTCTCAGTGTGTTCCAATCACCCTGTGCTCTTCCTCTTGTCTGTCCCTGGTGTTGCACACACACACACACACACACACACACACACACACACACACACACACACACACACACACACACACACACACTGTCACACTGCGCATAAATGCATGCACACACTCAGCTCAGCATGCGCATACTCAGCTCAGCATTTACTCCGTGCACACGCAGTCTCTCCAAACAACTAGAAGGCACACTACAATACTCTTCTTCACCCCCTCCTCTCCGGGGAATAATTTACTAAACAATAATCAATTTTCCATCATATTCAACTGGTTTGTTTTCTAAGAACTATTTTTCATCCCTCCTCTCCAGTGGAGGTACAATCATTCCACAGATCCACTAGCTGGGACCAAATTTCATCTCATTATACGTAATACTTCACAAATATATCTTTTACTGGTTTCTCCTCCTCACTGGAGAAACGATGTATATATTTTCAAAGAAAAATCAAAGATGGCTTAAAATATAAGAATAGCATTTGAGTTCCGACCACGGGGACAATTAAAAATCATTGTGGGTCAACATGACAAACGCTTTAAGTGTTCTCACGACTGGAGCAGTCGTTGTCTTCTCCAGCTAGGTTCTCCAACTCTGGAGACAATTAGGTGCTGCCACAGCACTGTCGCCCAAATACTTGTGCGACTGCCTCAGTCGCCTAACTGGTGCTGCCAAAGCACCGGGAAGGGCTGAAACACGAATGAAGTCCGTGTAAGTAATCTATTTCAAAATCTGAATAATGATGAGTTCTTTTCCCTTTTTGCCTTTTCTTAACTCTCTCTTCTTTCTCTCCCATCTGTCTGTACCTCACCTGGTAATGGTGAATTGCAGGTGGAACTCGTTCTTCAAACAACCTGTCTGGTCAGCGTCCCCAAGCCATCTCCTTCCTATACTTTTTTTTCCTTTCTGCGCTTCTGAGTGATTACGCATCTAACTCTACGCATTACCAGCCCTTGGTTACTTAACCAATGGACAACGTCCGTCCATTCAACCAATAATCACCCTACATCTATTTTACTGAACTGTTTTCATAGCCACCAGCGACACCGATCACACTGGTCAGGCCATTCAAATTAACCTTTCTTTTACCTTTCCTCTTCCCTACCTAGGGAAATGCTTTATAACAAATAAGGGCGTACGCGACGGAACGTCACATGTCACCATGTGAGGCTACATCACATCACACACACACACACACACACACACACACACACACACACACACACACACACACACACACACACACACACACACACACACACACACACACACACACACACACACCACACACACACACACACACACACACACACACACACACACACACCACAGCACCCACTGTGCGAGCTGTACATGTGCACACAAACACTCACCCTTTGACTATTGGACTAGGGATATATTTGCATAAGTACATACACGTTTTCTGACTTGATACTACATTGTATTTAAAAATCTAGACACCCGCTAATCGCAAAACTACATATTGATTTAAAACAGAAAGGGAAAAAAGATTTGCTTTAGAACATAGAGGGAAACTGTATATAATTTTAACACAGACTCGGAAACTAGATATGCTTTAAAACAGGAAACGGAAACAACATACGCTTTAGAAAAGGGAGGGAAACTGGATATGCTTTGAAGAGAAAGGGGCACTATTAATGCTTTAAAACAGAGAGGGAAACTACATATGCTTTAAAACAGAGAGGGAAGCTACATATGCTTTAAAACAGATAGGGCAACTATCAATGTTCTAAAACAGAAAGGGGAATTATACATGTTTTAAAACAGAGAACCCAGATAGGATTTGAAACAGAAAGGGGAAATCATACATACTTTGAAACAGTAAGGCAAGATGTACGTGCTTTAAAGCAGAGAGGAAAATTATATTGCTTTGAAACAGATTGGGACCATAGATTTCATTCAACCGAGTTTAATATCAGGGCGGAACAAAGCGATCCTGTAGAGACACACTGGGGGTGGTGTAGGGGTGGAGGTGGGAGTGAAGGGAGGGGGGTGGGGTGGGGGACACTCAGGAATATTTCCGCTGCTTATCAGTACCAAAATCTGACTGACATGACCATCTTGAAAACAACATTTCTTGTACATTGATCAACGTCCAGTTCCAGACGTTTTGGTAGTCTTTTCTTCTAGGATTGATGTAATAACACACGATTCAAATACAACCACACTACTTATTCTTTTTTTTCACTTATATTGTTGCCGTCTTAATTAGACTTCCTCTAGGTAAATATACATGGCACACACAGACACACACACGCACACAGACGCACACAGATGCACGCACACACCACACACACACACACACACACACACACACACACACACACACCACACACACACACACACCCACACACACACACGACGCGCGCCGCGCACACACATGCCACCAACACCCACCCCCCCCACACAACACACACATATATATCATAATATATACTAATATATCACTATATAAATACAATATATAATAAATTCTAATGTGCGCCGGCGCACGCGCCGCACGAACACAAG
>CM031603.1:21383927-21391427 GCA_018398815.1 Conus ventricosus | reverse complement strand
ATCTATCTAATTTTCAATGCTTCTGCGATGAATTTCGCAACTGATTTAATTACATGTTCATCATCTGATGATAACACGACAGCAACATCTCTCTCCTTTCGCTATATCTAACTGGAAAAGTGAACAATTTGTGCGCACTTCATTATAAGCAGTACAGTGGAACAGAAAGTGTTCTTCGTCATCAATAATGTGTCTACATTCAGGACAAGGAGATTCTGTGGATGTTTCACATTCAAACCATCTTTTGTTCGCATTAAAACCTAAAGTTCTCAGCCTAAATCTTGCGTAATTTATTCTGTGCCATCTATGTGTTATGACATTGAGAAACTTTTCAGAATGAAACACATTCTTAAATGAGAAAAACCAGCGATATTTTTCTTTACTTTCCATATCTGAGTTCCAGTTCTGTTTACAAGAATTCTGTTGAGAGAGAGAGAGAGAGAGAGAGGGGAGAGAGAGAGAGAGAGAGAGAGAGAGAGAAGAGAGAGAGACTCAAGACTCAAATGTTTTATTCATATAGGCCATAGCCCCTTAGAATGGGGGTATACACTGTAGTTCATGTCGAAATTGACATTGGTATTCTTTTCGTTATAGACACACTTCGCTTCTTGATTGCTTTATATAAATAAATAGCTAACTGTTTAACAGTGTTTTCATTCGATGACGACATTAACATGGTTAAATTGAAAAGGCAAGGATTATTGAAATACTTTTATGGGATGAATTGCTCTCTAAGATCCTTTAATACCGGACAAACCAATACAAAATGAACTTCATCCTCTTTCGTAATTTGACACAATGGACAGATCAGATTTCTGGTAGACGACTGTCTATAACGGAAATAATGAGTGAATAGATCAGAAACACCAAATCTAAACTAAGTCATAATGCGTTTTATATGTTTGTCTATTTTCATTGACATGTAGACAGGTAAACATCGTAAATGGTTATATGATCTGTATAATTCAAATCTGTCACTGTTCTGTACATGAGAATTCCAGTTTTGCCAACTGCAATCAGCCAGACTTTCTCGGAATACCTAGATAAGAACATCCACATCACCGACACCTTGGTTCATCCATACAAATCCGAAACCATATTCACACAATTTCATTCTCACATTAGTCACCAGTTCTTTTTCACTCTGTCATCTAAGTGTAACATCATTCGATATGCTTTGTATGGTAATCTGTAATCCTGCATCTGAATAATTCTAAGCCAGTATAGAACACATTTAACGGCGGAATTCAAAAATATTAGAAATCTAGCTGTTTCACCATATACCAAATCATTTGGTGTCTGCAATGATACTCCAAGGAATTTTTTCAGAGCAAAAAGATGGATCTTCTCACAATGTACAATAGCAGCAGCATCAAGGCCCCATACTTCAGCTCCATACTGCACCATAGGTTGAACTTGGGCATCAAAATAACCTCAAAAACAAAGTAAGGGAGTCATTATTTAGCAACGACAATTTTTTTAGTATGCACAGTAACACAGTTTTGGCTCTACTTGCTAAATCCTTGCAAGCAAAGACAAAGCTCAAGCGCGTGAGAAAATATATAACCTAAAGTATTTATATACATTTACAACAGGCATTATAGAACCATTATATGTCCATCTCTCTCTCGCTGCAAGATATCCACACCTTTCTAAAAACAATTATATTGCTTTTTTGCCATATTAAATTTTAATTCTAATGAAGCAGCAACTCTTTGTTAAGTATTTAACTGGGATTGTAGCCCAATACTCTTTCTGATACCAAGGCTACATCGTCAGCCAAAGAAGAATGAAAATTTCCAAACCATCATTTATGAAATTGCACCGTGCCTTCCACAACGTTTAACTTCCTGTGATAAATTCATTAATGAATAAAGAGAACAGAAGATGGCTACAGACATCGCCCTTGTTTCACGCCAGAGATACAGTTTATTATAGTCTGTTAAAGCAGCACCAGATCGCACTCTTGCCTTTACACTATAATACATACTAAAAAACACATTTATAAAGTTTCCCATGAATACCATTTTTAAGCAGGATAGGCCACAGCAAAGTTCTGTTTACTGAATCAAACGCCTTCTCCAAAATCAATGAATGCAACATACAATTTTACGATTTAAACAAAACTGTTTTTGTGCAAAATGCCATCAGTGTGAACATAGTCAACAGTAGAATATTTTTCTTAAACCCAGCTTGATATTCTCCGGTAATATTATTTATTTTCTTCTACCCACTCCTGCGAGAGAGAGAGGAGAGAGAGAGAGAGAAGAGAGAGAAGGGAGAGAGAAGAGAGAGATAGAGAGAGAGAGAGGAGATGGAGAGGAGAGAGAGAGAGTAGAGAGTGACGGAGAGAGAGAGAGGAGATTCCTACGTCTATGCGAGAACTTTGGCTTTTAACCCAGATCCCCCCTACACCCCCCCCCCCCCCCCCTGTTCTCTCCCCCCCCTCCCCCACCACAGGTTACTAGCTAGACTGGCATATTTCTCAGTCTAGTAAATGCAAGATTGCTCCATTCATTCTGCTTGCATATGGCAGAGTGAGGTGAATCGGAATCAACATTTTTGGGGGATAACTCTGTGTAGAGTATATATCCGGTGCGATGCCACTCTTCCTAAAGATCGTCGGGCGGTTTTCCCATTCTGGGAGGTCTGCTGTGCATTGCCAGTCATCCTGCTCCTCCAGTAAACCCTATTCCATGCACGTGATGCCACAGCTGTTCCAGACCGTGATTATGTGGCTTCTGCCGTATAAAACCTCGATCCTTGGGCTTCCTGTAGCGGAGTGGTTCTTCTAACAGAGCTGACTGCGTGTGTGTTCTCCCTCACGCACTGCACGGCTATTCATCATCTTCTCTGTCCCTCCTTGCCCTTGCACGGGATGAACTCCGAGGCTAGAGTGTGTGCGTGTTTGAACCCTCTGGCCGCACAAGTGGCTGTAATTTACCATCCACACTCTGCCCTAATGTCGCATGCACATGCCGGTCCTAGGGAATGCTCTTAACCATGAACAGAAGAGAGATGAGAATCGGTGTAGGCCTTAGAGGTACACACAGCTTCCTTTGGTGTGTGGGGACAGTATGAAGAGAATGCCTTCCAGAAGCGACGTGCTGACCAGCATGATTTGAAGATTTACTGCTAAATCAGTTAACAGCGGGAAAGACTGGGTTCTAGGACAGCTGATGGTTAAAAGGTGTAATAGTTCTAATGATAATGATTATAAGAATAATAGTAGTAGTTGTAAGAAGAAGAATGATGAAAATAATGGTAATGATGATAGTAATGTAAATGTCATATATAATAATAATAATAATAATAATGATAATAATAAAATAAAAGAAAATATTAATAATAAAATGACAATGATAATAATAATAATTATTATATTAATAATAATAATAATAATAATGATGATGATGATGATAATGATACTAATAATAGTAAGGATGATAAAAAATATTAACGATAATAATAATAATAATAATAATAATAATAATAATAATAATAATAATAATAATAAATGAAGATAATAATAATGATGATGATGATGATGATGATGATGATGATGATGATGATGATGATGATATGAACATCTCTGCTTAGCTCATGGTACTTTTAACAAAATCAACGCTCAAACACATACACACATGTGCTCGTGCCAAATGCATACGCACACCAAACACATCAACATTCAAATTCCCTGCTCAGCACAAGCCACACACCACAACACACACACACACACACACACAACACACACACACACACACACACACACTGACACACACACACACACACACACACACACACAAACGCGCGCGCGCGCGCAAGCACGCACACACACACCAGATCAGCACATCGCGGATACTCTCATAGTGTGAGGGAGACGCACTCAAACTATTGCATAAAATTGCCAAACCTCGACTGAAGAGAAAAACAAAGCATTTTGAATTCAAGTGTGTTTTTAGCCTGGACTTAGTGGCATGACAGAGAGAAAGTATAAGTATAAGCTTACCCTGAAAAGAAGGTTGGTGATAAGAGAAAGCAATGGAGACCCAAAAGCTCACTTTCAGATGGTTTGGACAAGGTGTGCAAAAGATGCGGGTATTACTCGGAGAACGGACAGCATGTGACAGGAGATACGGGTTAACTTGTTCAGACACGTTTGGCGGTGCTGTACCAGTTATAACTTTGAAACAATGCATGTACCTTTTGTACTCAATCTGACGAGAAAATTGGAAGATATCGCAGATCGGAGAGCAAAAGCGTAACGTGTTCTCTTTTGATACTATGAACATGATGCGAGTGGTATAATTCATACCTCTCTGCCATCGATTGATAAGATCCTGAGGAAGCCCCGCGTGTAAAGCCTTGTAACCGTCCAGTCGAGAGAGAACCAGAGAAAATGAATACTAGAGTTGTTGCAGCTTCTGTGGTAAGTAAGCGTCTAATGGAGCCAGTCCGCCGATCCCAAAGTAAGATCTCGGCGTTCATCAAATACAGCACCCAGAGTTTTGGGGATGACTTTCAAACAGGCATCTTATTCTGGGGCCACTCTATAGTGAGTCTGCAAGAATGGCTCCGGTAGAAACGTTTTGTCAGAATAGCTTCTGTTTAGTCTTCATTACGTTGAAGTTGGTTGTGTGTGGTTCAAGGCTTTACGTCTGCCGCACAGTGTGGCATTGTCTGTAACAAGATATGAGATCTGCGGAGTCTGGCTGATTTATCAAGTTCAGAGTCATGAGCAAACATATGATGAAGATGACTAATTCGCTAAATGATAATAGAACAAGTCTATGTATAGAATATGAAAATCACGGGGCCCAACCGAGAGAGAGAGAGAGAGAGAGAGAGAGAGAGAGAGAGAGAGAGAGAGAGAGAGAGAGAGAGAGAGAGAGAGAGATTTCACCTGAACTAAACACACACACACACGCACGCACGCACGCACGCACGCACACACGCACGCACGCACGCACGCACGCACGCACGCACGCACGCATGCACGCACGCACGCACGCACGCACACACACACACACACACACACACACACACACACACACACACCACACACACACACACACTTGAGGTGGTTCAAAGAATTAATGATCGACAGTATCAAAGACAGCAGTTAAATCAAGAAGAGAATTAACTGAGATCTGATTAGTATCACCGACCATCAAAAAATCATTAAAGATCCACAAGGCAGCCTCTGTACTGTTAACGGTCTGAGTAACGTGATTGAAACATTTCACGAATGAATCATGAAATCAGACGTTGCATTCGCTGAGATAAAATTAGTTTCCCGATGAGTTTTGAAAATAATAATAATAATAATAATAATAATAATAATAATAATAATAATAATAATATATTGAATACTTATATAGCGCCTATTCTCGGCTAGAAACCAAGCTCTAAGCGCTTTACAATCAACACTCGTTTACACAACGGGCTGCCTACCTGGGTAGTGAGCGACTGAAAGGCTGCCAGCCGGCGCTTCATTCAGTCGTTTCCCGTGTCATCCAGTCAATATTGTTCAATATCGATCACTCATTTTCCTTACTTCCTTCATTCTTTCCATTTCTCACGCAGGATGCATGCTATGTGTAACGTGTCATCCATACCAACGGCCAAACTGGCCTACTCTTCCGAAAGTTGGTGATGGGATTTTACGTGTGTGCAAGATGTTATGCGTGCGTTCACACACGGAACCTCGGTTTATAGTCTCATTCGAAGGACTGTATGGAAATGAAGTCAGAACAAATTTTAACTCCGAGGGAAAAATCCCCCTGTACCGAAACGCCCCGGCGGAGGTTCGAACCCGCAACCCCAGGATCACCAAGATTACGAGTCCGGCGCTCTACCACCTGAGCTATTCCGGCTCCCAAAAAGGGAGATTTTACACTGGATGATTTTTTTTTGACGACATTCAGGTCAAGCGATGATTTCTTTTACATGGCGGTTTCACATAGCGGTTTCCAGACAGCCAGGAACAGTACTTACGGTGGACGTGAGGAACGGTACAACATCATTACGGATTTCAAAGAAAGGACATGTCGGAATGGGGTCAAGAAGATACGTTTAAGGAGACATTTCCAACTTAGTTTTGTGAAATTTATTTTGTGAAACACACACACACACACACACACACACACACACACACCACACACACACACACACACACACACACACACACACAAGTAAGTTTTTTTTTCTTAAAAAACAACAACATTATATTAAATGAGAGTTTTAAATAAATAAACTGTTAACATTATCTTTTCAATTCGAGTCATGTTTCTCTTTCTTAGAAGTACCTAGCAAAAAAAAAAAAAAAAAAAAAAAAAAATCCTCGCAGTTTCATGAACAGGAATATTACGGGAGGAATGGAATCAATAAAATTTTATCCATGAGATTATTTGTGACGTGAAACGGTTCCTTGCATATACTGGTGGCAAGTACTTAAGAACTGTAAAATGCCGTTGTTGTTGTTGGTTTTTTGGTTTTTTTTTTTTTCGTTTTTATTAATAAGACGAGTGATGCTATGCTTGGAAGAGTTCAGTTTACTTTTAGTGCATTCAATCAGACTTGTGGAAAGCCAACATGTCCCTGCCCTTCTTCTCAGCCGTTCTAAGACACGCAGGGTACCTAAGACTGTACCTAGGTGAGGACTTGCGAGCTTTTAACGTGACAACGGCTGAGCGGAGCATGAACGTCCTTGAGAGAGAGTTCATTGCACAGTGGAAGTGATGGACAGTCACTATAGGCCGGATGGCCACAAAGGCTGAACCATCAGCTGTAAAGGACGCAGTGTTGGATTCACGCGACTTTCTCATCCACTTGCAGACCTGCTGCTGCTGTGGCCTGGCATTGAGATGTTGAGGTCAGTTTCAAAGCGAAGGGACTGCCGGGCGGGACACTGTGCTGCTGCTGTGGCCTGGCATTGAGATGTTGAGGTCAGTTTGAAAGCGAAGGGACTGCCGGGCGGGACACTGTGCCAAAAATGAAAAGAATGCTGAACAATTATTAAGTAGTGGGTGAAAACAAGTGCAGGTTAACCAACTCTTCTTCATTATAGTAATGACTTGGCAAAGATTTGAAATTTGATAAAGGAAAAAAAAAGGGTTGAAGATGAAGAAGAAAATGGGAAAATGTATATTACAAATGTGAAATCCTTTCACTAGCTGCATGAGGGAACCACATCGCAATCCCTCCCGAAGCAGATCTATGTGTATCGCCTGCTCCTAGGCCTTTCGTCCGCTGAATCGGACTCATCAGGGAGACACGGCTGAAATTAAAAGAACTGCTGAACCGCCAAGCGAATTTAAACACACACACACACACACAACACACACCACACACACAACACACACACACACACACTACGCGCTTTCATTATTTTGGTCTTCGTCAGGCAAAGCACGTCACATTCGAGACGATGAAAACGAAGAATGAACAGTAGTCAGTCAATTATCTCATACAGAAATTCTTCGTTTAAGTCTGATGTGG
>CM031603.1:21331427-21378927 GCA_018398815.1 Conus ventricosus | reverse complement strand
ATGGCCAAAGCCTGTTGCATAATTAGAGATGGCCAAAGCCTGTTGCATAATTAGAGATGGCCAAAGCCTGTTGCATAATTAGACGCTGTTGCGATACAAACTGTCACGACGGTACAAAATGACACCCCCGGGAGAAAAGGTCTCCACAGGTGACAATCTGTGTGTACGTTGCGGTTCAAAATTTCATATCGGTACAGACTGTCCCAGTAGGTGACATTTTGTACTGGCATGTCACATACTCGTGTCTACTACGGAACAAACTGTCGCCTTTTTTGAACGAACGGCTGTTATTCAGCCCAGTGTGATCGATTCGTACTGGTAAAGTAGAGAAGATCAGTACGCTTGAAAATGACGGTCAACGTCGGGTTTGGATTTTACTGCACACGAATAGTGGTTAAAATCAAAAGTATGCGGCCAAATGCAGCGTAAGTGTGGCAGCATGGGTTCACCAAGGCCCTCAGACCACTCGTCTGAGTAGACGTTTGGCATGATTTGGATTGTGCTGTGGGAGTGAGAGTAGCTCTTAATTGGCTTGTTCAGTACTGAATCAGCCCATGGCAGATAGCCAACGAGAAGGCTGTGACGGTCACTGTGTCAGTATAGGCAACAAACAGCACTGAATGACTGTGCAAGAAAAGTTGGTTTGTTGGGTCAAACAGGCACTGACATGGGCCACACCAACGAAAGCTTGAAACAACGTCATTCAGTATCATCATCATCATCATCATCATCATCATCATCATCATCATCATCATCATCATCATCGTCATCATCATCATCATCGTCATCACCATCATTATCATATACTATCGTCGTCGTCGTCATCGTCGTCGTCGTCGTCGTCGTCGTTCTTTTAATACACTCCTTTTACCACTACCATTAAGACGACGATTAATACTGTTACTAATACTATTGTTCGTCTTATTATTACTACTACCGTTTATATCACTGTTACTGCTGCTGCTGTTTCCACTTTTTCTTTTGCTACTGCTGCTGCTGCTGCGGCTTCTGCTTCTACTTCTGGTACAAGACGAGGATTACTCCTATGACCATGACGGCTACGACTACTCCATTTGCCATTTGTTTTGCTCACATTCTACACAATCATGTACGAGATTACGTATCATGCTGAACAATTAAGTAGTGGGAAAAACAAGTGCAGGTTAACAATTCTTCCATCATTATAGTAATGACTTGGCAAAGGTTTAAAATTTAATAGGGGAAAAAAAGAAAAAAAATGGGTGTTGAAGATGAAGGAAATGGGAAAATATATATACTGTTCAAAAAAAGAAACGCAAAATGAAATTTTGCCACCTGGGGTGGACCATACAGTTGAGAACACGCCAAAAACCGGCCCTGATGTATGTCTTGAACGTCGACGTGCTAGGATAACATTGATTCAGGTTGTCACTATGTGCACGTGCGTGTTGGGGCCAGGTGCGACAGTGCAAACATTGGGTTGTGCTTCTGTTGTTTCGCCTGCAAAGCATGCCCAACTCAGTGGTGAACACACACACACCATGGTCATAGTGCAGTATAAAAAGCCGGGTCATTTTGGCAACCGGCAGGCACACCGTACCAAAAAAACAGCATGCCACGTTTGAGCCCAGCAGAGAGAGAAAACGCCTGGGTCGTTTGCAAGTTGGTCAGAGTGCAACTGATGTGGCCCATGCTTTGAATGTCTCCCCAGTACCATATGCCGACTTTGGACTCGCTTCCAGAGGACAGGGTCATCAGCTGATGCCCCGAGTCAGGCCGACCTCATATCACAACGCCAGCCCAGGACCGCTTATACGCTCAGACATCTCCGCAATCGCTTCCTGCCGGCCTCGTCCACTGTCCAGGCATGCGATGGTGTCCGTCGCATCTCCCGACCAGACTGTCCGGAACAGGTGCATGCTGCTGGGCTGAGGGCTTACAGGCCCCTACGTGGCAACGTAATGACGGGGTGCCATCGACAGACCAGACTGCAATGGGCTACGCAACACAGACACTGGACACTGAGGAACCATTGGCGACACGTCTGGTTCTCGGATGAGTCACAGTTTCTGCTGCAGCGCCATGAAGGAGGCGAAGGGTTTACCGCGGTTAATGAACGCAACCAGCAGAACTGCGTCGACGAGGCACCTCCGCATGGTGGCGGCAATGTCATGGTATGGGGGTGTAATGAGTCGGCCGAATGTTCTCGAGCATTTAGGCAAATTAAGGGTAGTTGCTGTTGTTGAGAGCACGTTCCTTGGGTCTCAAGTGTGCGAATTCAGGCATCACCAGGGGGGGATACCCGCGATCGTATATGAAGGAGGGAGAGTGCTAGGAAGTGTTTCGCATGTCCGAGGGGTAGTGACAAGGAGTTGGCGACCTGCCAGTCCTGGGTAGAGAAGAGTGTCCACTTGGAGCACTGGCTATTCACTGGACTCTCCGGGGGCCTGAAGGAAGGCGATGGGTAGGTGCCGTCCAGTGGGTGACCGCACCGAGGCAGGTCAGGACCATTCATGCCTTGTTCGGGGAATGAATGGAAGGTGGGGCCCTTTCGAGGGTTTGCCCCTTTTTGGTCTATGAGGTAGTAAAAAACTTAAAGCATCAGTCTGGCGGGAAAGAGGGTCCGGTGTTATTTAAAGGGTAGCTTGGGGGGGAATCGAACAGAGTTTAAATAGGAGTTATGCTTAAACCCCGGGGTCCCCAGTCTTTGTTGGCGCTAGCAGCTGTGGGTTGTGTGTGTGGGTGACTAGTGTTTCCATTGGTGGAAAAAAAATTTACTGGGGGATTTTTTGGGTAAATCGTGTGATGGTGTGTGCCAGTGTTTCCCTTTTGGTTTGGCCAAAAAAACTGGGTTTTCTCTCTTTTTTTGAAAACAAATTTAAAAGGGGTTTTGGAAAACCGGGAAGTGTGTGCTCACTTAAGGGAAGTGAACTCCCCCGTTTTGTGAGGGCTCAAGAAAAACAGCGTGAACGAGGTTAGCTGTCGCCTTGTTGCCCCTGGGGGGGACGAAAGACAGTGGGGGGTTTGCTTAGCTGGGCCCCACGACGGAAAAATTGTCCCCCTTTGGGGGGGGACGGTCGACAGCAGAGTGTCAACCTGTGGAGCTAGACGGGGAGCTGCCAGACAACGGGGGGGTGTTTGCAGCAGAGAAAAACCTGTGGAAGGCCGACGGGGCCCCTTTCCGTGGAGAGGGCGAAGTACGGTGGGTCCGGGAGATCAGTGTGGGGGGCGCTCAAGCTACGTTGCCAGGCCCCCCAATGGGATTTGGCCCAATCGGGAGGCCCAAAATTGTGGCAGCTTCCCCGGGGGTCGCACGTGGGATGAGGAAACTGAGGGTAAAACCAAGGGAATGCTGGCAAGTTATGGACGCTTTTTTTGTTCTTAATTTTTAAGTGTGCAAACAGAATTTGGGGAATTTGTTTTCCGGCAAATAAGAATAACTAAAAAAGGGGGATGGATTTATAAATTGTCTGTATGCTTTTTTACATTTTTTGTATGATACGATATTGTGTTGTGTAGTGCGGGTGGGGGGCTGGGAGTCAATTTTTAATAAAAGTTTTTTATTTTTATGAAATTTTATTTTTTTTCCCGTCACCTTTGTGGGGGCCCCGTGTGAGTGAAGATTTTGCGTGTGCCTATGCGAAGCGCATTTTGGTTGGGAAAGCGAAATACTTCGTCTAAACCCCCTGCACCTGATTAAAAATCATTTTTTAATAACGGGGGGAGGTGGGAGACCCGCAAAAAATTGGGGGTCGTCCGGGATGAACATAAATGAGCCAAAGTTATTTTGTTTTGGGGTTTTGTTAAATTTGCAGGGGTTTGAAATCTGTCAAAAATTGTGGAAACCTAGTTTGTTGTTTCTTTTTCGGGAAAGAGTTTATCATTGTTGATTTTTTTGATCTTTTTTTTTATGACGGGGCCCTTGTTTTGAACTTGCTTGATTTGGGTTGCTGTTGAGGGAGGGTGTAGCCAACTATTTGATCCTTTTTTAAAGTGTGTGTGGTATCTCGTTTTTACTGTGGTTGTATTAACTAGTGATCGGGGGTTGATAGCTTCAGAATGCGCTGAAGGGTGCTGAAAAAGGGTCCGCTAAAAAAGATCCCTATGAAAAAGGAAAAGTTTTGGGACAAAAAGGGTCCAAACTGGGTTTTAGATAAAAACTCCCCCGGGTATCGAGGCTCGAAAAAAAAGGGAGCGGGAAAAAACAGAGAGAAAAGAAAAAAGGTGAAAAGGGGAAAGGGGAAGGAACGGGAAAAAGAGGAGAGGAAAGAGAAGGGGAAAAAAGAAGAGGGAAAGGGAAGGGGGAAAAAGGGAGAGAGAAAGGGAACGGGGAAAAGGAGGAGAGAAAAGAAAAGGGGGGAAAAAAGGGGGAAAGAGAGGGGGAGAACGGGAAAAAGGGGAGAGAAAAAGGGAAAAGGGGAAAAAAGGGGGGAAAAAGGAAACAAAAGGAGGAGAGAGAAGGGAAAAGACAGGAAGAGAAAGAGGGGGAAAGAAAAAAAGGAGGAAGAGGGAGAGAGAAAGGAAGGGGAAGAAAAAGGAGAGAAAAAAGGGAAGAAAAGGGGCAGTTTGATTTTGGAAAAAAATTAAAAATTGGAGAAAAAAAGGGACGTGGCCCGAAAAAACCTCAAGTAATTTTTGCACCACTGTCGTCCCTGTCTTCCAAAGGGTTTCGATGAAAACCCGGGACCATTTAGAGGTTTCATTCGCAATTTAAAAGGATTCCCAAAAGATCGGGCTTCCCCGAAAAAAACTGGGCCAACATCTGTCCCCTGTTGACCCTAAGGAGGGAAACTTTTTTTCCCTCCCATTAAAAAAAACAGACGGATTAGTGTCTGTGCGTGATCTTTATTTCAAAGGTACCAGGTAACAGTGTGTTAAGGAAAATGTTAGAGGGGCCGTGCGTAAGCCAGGTGAGGCCTGTGCATTTTTTTTGGGGTCGGGGTCTCTCTTGTAAGGGTGAAATGGGGGTATTGAACAGATTTTGAACAGTGAGGAAGAGATCTTTTAGAGAGCAAATCCGTCCACTACCGGAGAGATTCACGGTTTTGGCAAAAAAGAGAAATAAAGGTTGAAGATTTAGTAAAAGCGCAGAAGATATGAAGTCCCCATGATCGCGCTAGTTCTAAAGGGAAAAACCGTTTTTCCCGTAATGCCAGACCCCACATAAGAGTGAGTCGCTAACTTCCTACGTAATGAGGCGAGATCGCGTAGAGGCGAATTTTAAGTCCGTGGCAACAGTGGGGCTCAAGGAAAGTTTGGGTGAAACGCACACGTTTAAATGTGGGGGGAGAGGGTAATCGCCAAAGGGAAGTAGCAGAGTGCGAATACATTCCGTTGTTGCTGTTGATACAATTCAACGGAAAGGGAGGGTGACCACCAACTACTAGGGGAGTAGTAAACGGGAAACCGGTGACCTGCTTTAGATACGGGGTGACTCTGCGGGGAATTTAGAGCCGGTTTTGTGAGAAGACAGAAAAATATACAGGGGGGGAACCCCCTGCGTGCGTATGCAGATGGAAGAATTTAAACGGCTACCTTTGGCCGGTCAAAGTAGAGTCAAGTTTGTAGGAGTACTCTCCTGCACAGTGCAAAACAATCTTCCCCATCCGCTTGTTAGGGGGAAAGGGATATCCCCCTGAAGCCTAACCAGGGTGCAGTCAAGTAGGGAACGCAAGGGAGTGGGGTAGAAAGTAAACAGAAAGCGGTGGGTGCACGGCGCCGCAGCAGTGGAGCTGCGTGGGCCATGAGGTGCCGTGGGGTGGTGCAGTGACCATGAAAAAGGGTAGTGGGGGTGCCGTGGGCATGGGGCCCTATGGGGGTTTAAAAAGTTTTTGGCGTTTCCCTGGGAGTCGGGAAAAGTAGGAGCCCCGGTGGGGACCTCAGGGTCGGGGGCCCCTTGGCCACAGTTTACTGGAACCACAGCGGGGGTTGGGCCAGGGAGGCAGAATAACGAAGGCAAGAAGGTCGGGTACCGTATCGTTAAGAAATGCAAAGACAGTCAGTCATAGGGGCAGACAAGCCGTGTTGGAAAAAGGAGAAAGGGAAAAAAAGGGCCGAAAAACAGGGCAAAGGGCCCTGAGCGGGATTCGAACCAAGGAATTTCCAAGAGAAGGAAAAAAGGTTTAGATGGATGAGGGGGGGATCATTCATAACATTTTTAAAAGGGGGGATGATGCGTCGCCCGTGAAGGGTGCGACAGGCTAAAAAAAGGATCGCGCAGATTTTCACCGCTCCTTTAAGGGCTAAAATGTGGGAAAAAAGGGGCCACCACTCCTTGTAAAACCCGGGAAGGGGCAAATTCGCTCCCGGGATATTGGGAGCCCCCAAACGGCGGTCAAGATTGGAGGGGCAGGGGTAGGTCAAGGGTTGGGTAATGCCTCTGGGGGGTTTTGGTTTTAGTGGGGAAAAACAGAAGCAGGGCAAAGTGGAGCAAGCCTCGGGGGCTGTTTGGTGGGGTGTGAGCAGTCTCGTTACGGACGCTACGTGTAAAAAAATGTAGTGGGCCCGGGGTTATTGATTTTGATTGCCCAGTATAGGGGGGGTTAACCTATTTCTTTTTATTTTTCATTTTCTGTATAGTTTACTTTATGTGTTCTTTTGTTCTTGCCCCTTATGGAGCGGGGTTTGTACGTGCTCACGTGTTAATTATGATTTTTTTGGTTTATATCGTTTGCTCTGTTGTTTTGCACAGCTCGGAATTGGGGAAAATGTCCTTAAGTTTTGAAAAAAGGAATGTGTGACTCACTTAAGGGAAAGTGAACTCGCCGCTTTCTGGGGCTCAAAAAAAATACAGCGTGAAGCAGAGGGTTCTGTCGTTGTTTTCTCCCCGGGGGGGACGAAGACATGGAGGGCGTAGCCCCGGGCGACGCGAGAAAAATTTTTCTCCCCGGGGGGGAGGTGACAGCAAGACGTGTCACCTGTGGAAATGACGGGGGTGCCAACAACGGTGGGGTGTTTTCAAGAGAAGACCGTGGGGGAGGGCCCACGGAGCCTTTCTGTGGGAGGGCGAAGTGTGGTGGGTCCCCGGGGGGCTCAGTGCGGGGGCGATCAATACGTTGCCAGTGTCCCCCCTGGGGTTTGGCCAATCGGGGAGGAACACGGTGTGGCAGTTCAGCTCGTAGTCGACAGTGGGATGAAAGAAAAATGACGGGGAACCAAGAATGCGGCGTTATGGACGTTTATTGCTTAAGGTTATAAGTGTGCAAACAGAATAGTGGAATATTGTCTTTCCTGGCTAAGTAAGAATAACTGAAGAACAGGGATGCGATTTATGAAATTGTCTGTATGCTGTTTACATTGTTGTATGATACAGATAGTTGTGTTGTGTAGTGACGGGGGGGGGCTCGGAGTCAAGTTGAATAAAAGTTGATTATTTTCTATGATAATGTTATTGTTTCCCGTCACCTTTGTGCGGGCCCGATGTGAGTGACAGAGTGCGTGTGCCTATGCGAGAGCGCATTTTGGTTGTGAAAGCGTAAATACTTCTGTCTATAAACCCCTGCATCCTGAATATGAAAATCATATTTTAATAACGAGGGGAGCGTCGGAGACCCGTCACAGGGGCCATCAGCAACACAGGCAGAGCCAGCTGGTGCGCGTGGAAGGTCACCTGACAGCCCAGCAGACGTCCAGGTCATTGTTCACCACACGTCCTGCCTCTAATGGCCACTCCCAGGCCGTGTTCCAGCAGGACAACGCCAGGCCCCACACAGCACGCCTGACCACAGCCTTCTTACCGCCAACAACATCAACACCCTGGCCTGGCCCTCTCTTTCCCCGGATTTGAATCCTATTGAGCACGTTTGGGACGTTTTGGACAGACGCCTGAGAGTGAGGGCCAACGCCCCAGCGACTCCAAATGAACTGTTCCGGGCATTGCAGGCCGAGTGGGCGGCCATCCCACAGCAGACAATCAGGAACATTATTGCTTCATTGCCCCGCAGATGCCAGGCTACCATTGCAGCCAGAGGGGGTCACACCCGTTACTGATTTTGGAAGCGGCCTGGCGATTTCCCTGAGGGTCTGGGCTGGTTCTTTACCACAGCATTACAGGGGAGACTTCTGTCCTACTGATGACCTGTTTTTGTCATTTTCACATTAAACGTGTTGTCACACTGGGCTTCAATAAATTGTGTTTCAAATCGGCAGCTTGGCATTTTGCGTTTCTTTTTTTGAACAGTATATTATAAATATATTTAAAAAAAAGCCTTCACTAGCTGCATGGGGGAACCATCACAATCCCTCCTTACATATTACTATTATGACCCACTCACATGCTAGCATTCGTTGGTTCATATTTTGTATGATGGCATACATATAACACACAAACAGCACAAGCCTTGTCCATAGAGACTCTAAATACCATCATGTAGGCGTTATACAAACCACTTCGTTTTTCGGAACTGACATGCATGTCTTGGAATTAATGTCTGGAAGACAGAAAAGTAGTTTGTTCCATAGTGCTTGGATACAACACGGCTCCGTATCACCAACATTAACACACCATCATCACCCGCACCTGAACGCGTGACTACCGTAGACGAAACAGATGCAGGCATTCCTTGCTCATCTGTATTTGACTTTTATCCGGCGACATTTTGTACAAGAGTGACGTTTTGAACCGCCACATACCCTAACGACTGGCTCTGGGGTAGATCTCCTCGTCATATACAGCAGTCCTTGTCTGCATCCTTCGGCTGGTATTAGTTCAATGGGCACCCGTGGATTTTGGAACTCTTCTAGTTTTCAGCAGAGTAGGATAATACACAGGAGGGCTGGGAGGGATGGGGAGGAGGGTGAAGAGGAGCGAGGCAGGGCTCACGTGAGACTAGAAGGGTGAAAAGAGACGACGAAAAAAAAAAGTCGTGTTTTACGTCATGAAATAATTGTTCATCTTAGGAGATGTGTTTTGAATGTGTTTTCTAAAACCAACCCAGCCACAATTACCACCTCCACTACCACCCACCACGGACATGAGCCCTCTTCAATCTGGTGGGTGGGTTTTTTTTTTTTTTAAGCTTGGTAAATTCAGCAGAGGTGGAGAATTTGGAAGGGGGAGGGGAAGTTAGGAAGATATGCCAACCTCCTCTCTTCCCCATGATCTAAGTCTAAATGGGAATGCATACAAATGCAAGAGAGAGAGAGAGAGAGAGAGAGAGAGAGAGAGAGAGAGAGAGAGACAGACAGACAGACAGACAGACAGACACAGACAGAGATAGAGAGACCGTGAGACCGAGAGACAGAGGGAATCAAGCAGAAGTTTCTGATACAGCGCCATCTCCCCTCTTCTCCCTGTTCCTTCTACACTGTAACAAAAGATCAGATGGCTCCATTTTTTTTCTTGAAATTGGATATAATCAGTTATTTTTCCTACGTTTAGAAAGGTGATGGAAATAAAAGTTCAGGGGTATTTTACTCTGTGATGTAAAGCTTTTTAGTTCACTTATCAAAAGGTCATTGTAAAATGGATTGAATAAAATAATATTACCGGTGAATATCAAGCAGGTTTATAAAAGAAAAAAAGGATATTCATGCATAGAGCATACGTTTTCCTGCCACTTACACAAAACAGGTCTCATATAATTGTAGGTTATGAGTGGGCCCTTTTTGGACTTGAGAAGGCATTTGATTCTATTCAAAGGATTTACTATGACATTTTATAACGAAAATGGCTGAAGAAAAACTGCGCAAGTGTGTTAAAACTATGCACAATACGTTTCAGTGTAACGTAAGATGCGGCACTATATTTGCTGATCATATTGCCTGCACCAATGGCGTAAAATACGGGAGTATAAACAGCTCAATATCATTTTCGTTTTTTATAAATGAAATGGCGTTGCAATGATCAGCATCTGGAGACACAGAACTCTTCTCTTACCTGGTTAATGTTGCATGATTTATTCTCCCACTAGCGGATGATGCTGTCCTTATTTTTCGAATCTGCTATCACTCTGCAGACTCCACACTTCAGTTAAAAGTCAATAAAGGATAAAAGTAAAATAACTGTATTCTGTGGTTAAAAGTCAACATGGATAAAAGTAAAATAACTGTATTCTCTGTTAAAAATCAATATGGATAAAAGTAAAATAACTGTATTCCGTGGTTAACAGTCAATATGGATAAAAGTAAAATAACTGTATTCCGTGGTTAACAGTCAATATGGATAAAAGTAAAATAACTGTATCCTGTGGTTAAAGGTCAACATGGATAAAATTAAAATAACTGTGTCCTGTGGTTAAAAATCAATATGGATAAAAGTAAAATAACTGTATTCTGTGGTCAAAAGTCAATATGGATAAAAATAAAATAACTGTATCCTGTGGTTAAAAATCAATATGGATAAAAGTTGTTTTTTTTTTAAAAAAGTATTCTGTGGTTAAAAGTCAATATGGATAAAAGTTTTTACAAAAGTTTCTTGTGTTTAAAAGTCAATATGGATAAAAGTAAAATAACTGTGTTCCTTGGTTAAAAGTCAATATGGATAAAAGTAAAATAACTATATTCTGTGGTAAAAAGTCAATATGGATAAAAGTTTTTTCAAAAATGTATTCTGTGGTTAAAAGTCAATATGGATAAAAGTAAAATAACTGTATCCTGTGGGTAATTAGGTGCAACAGAAAGATGAGCACACATTCGTGGTTAGTGATCACAAATGATTAGATCTATTATTTTCGATTCTCTTAGTTCTGCTGCTGCATATGAAGACATTGCCAACAGCGCTAAGGCTTTGTAACGCAGCATGCATGAATCGTGTTTCTTTAACAGTACTCAAGAGAGCTGTTTGAAGCTTTTTTCTACAGGTGCGATCTATTGTGCAGTGTGGATCACCAAATGTGGTAAATGGACAAACCTGGAGCGCTTTGTGAAGCTGTTCTTCTATTCACTCGTGAAAAAGCACCTTGAAGTATATTCGAGAACTCCGAATGATTCAGTGAAGATGATGGAAGAAGCTGTGAGCCCATGTGTATCATCAACTCTGCGGCAATTTGTACTGGTTGTTGGCTACAGATCTGAAAACGGAAGATTTCAGATTATCGTGTAAAGCTTTTGTATTGTATTTTCTGAAAACTAATGGTATAAACAACCGTATTTCAGAAGTGCGCCTAAGCTGTGTGAACATGTGCCCGGACATGTATGGTCAAATCAGGATGTTGGAGGGAATTATAAGCATTTTTTTTTAAAATCAATAATCCTTATCCGACCCCTTCATCTCCCTCTCTCTCCATCCCTGTCCACTCACCACTTTCACTCTCACCCTCCCCTCCTATCCTTCATCCCTCCCCCCCCTCTCTCTCTCTCTCTCTCTCCTCTCTCCTCTCTCTCTCTCTCTCATCTCTCCTCTCTCTCTCTTAGTTCGCATCCCCATTCATATTCCTTCTCTACCAAGCCTCCTAAAGCTGACTTCACTGTAAACACAAACACTCCGAATGAGCAAAACAGCATGTAAAACATCCTCATTTCGCTCTTAAAACGGCCATTCCTCTTTTCTCTCAGCGACGGGTGCTTCTACGAGCGTGCACACACACACACACACACACACACACACACACACACACACACACACACACACACACACACACACACACACACACACACAACCGGGTACGCGCGCGCATACACCCAGGCAGGGACATACGCAACCATGTAAGAACGCGCGCACACACACTGTCCAGGACGGGGGAAAGCGTGATGGTATTGCTTAAGTGCACTAAGTTGATGTATTAGTAGTCAGGCTTAACACACCAAGGTTATCTTTGCACCCATACACGCATATGCACACTCATGCGCCCATCAAACATTCACCTCTCTCTGGGAATGGGATGTCACGCATTCGATTCTTTCCTAACACGACTGAGAACAAGAAATGCAATTTCTATGCTACTTATAATTAATCATGAACAGTCAATCACACACAATGAAATATCAAAACATAAAGATCAATACTTCCTAATCCCGGGTTATAATAAAATGACTTCTTACCTGGCCAGGTTTTCACACACACAACCACGCTTTCACACCACACCACAGTTCTTGAAAAAAAAGTCTCTTCACGTCTTCTTCAGCACTGCTTGATGGTGATGCCCTTGGTTGACTGGCTCCAGGCTTCAGGACTGGGTCTTCGTGGTCGTCTCTGGGATCTTGACGTAGAATTCCTCTTCTTCGTCTCTTTTACCCACCTCTGGTTCAATTTCAGTTTGTCTGTCTTCACCCACCTCTGGCTTCAAACTAGTTTTCTTCTCTTCCAGTTCGTCTTCAACCCTAAGACTTTGCTGTCTCTTCTATCTCCCAGACCACGTTTCTCTCGACCCTTTCTCTGTCCTGCTCACTCCTCTCCTCTCTCTCTCTCTCCTCTGCCTTCTCTCTCTCTCTCCTGGTGTTGTTCTCCTCTCACGTTGTTCTCCCTCATGTTTATATAGGGAGGGAAACAAAGGATTCCCCTTCGGGCCATGCCTTTGTCCACGCTGCTTCTCAAACCCCTAGTTCACAAGTACCCTGAATTCTCCATTCACTACATTCTCCCACACATCAGCATTTACACACACCCCTACCTAATTGATTAGCAAACACACACATAGCACCAGATGGACATCGAAAATTCCCGCCAACTTCGGTGGTCACTTAAAACAGTAATTATCTTAAAGAGGGCTACGACAACCTCCACACGCATTCAGCCAGCCTGACAATAGAACCAACACAGTGACCCACGGCAATACCATCCGAATGAATTCAAGACTCCTGCTCTTCACTTGACTGTTTACACAAGAACATCAGCTGACTGAGCATTTAGCGCTCACTTGGAGCGCCGAGGTCGTAGTGGTTACATCCCTCCCCCCTTTCGCCACTGGGCAGGTCCGAACTCTCTCCTAGGTGTCATCTGTCATCTGGCCATTTCGGCCTCCTTCAGACAGTTCGGCCGTGTGCGTTGGGTAAGGTACCCTGGTTAATTGGCCTATTACCTATATTGGTCTATTACCTATTTGTATACTACGTACAACGTCCCTTTGCCTCCAAGAGTCTAAAGCCTTTTGTGAGAGGTTTTCTCGCTCCTTGACAATACACACACACACACACACACACACACACACACACACACACACACACACACACACACACCACGCGCGCATGAATACATACACACACACGCCCGCGCGCACACACATGCACACATACATACATACATACATACATACATACATACATACATACATACATACATACATACACACACACGTAACATGCGCACACACATGCATAAAAAACACACCCACTCACATACACACACATACGCACAACACATACACACACAGAAACATATGGCTTCGCGTGCGAGCACACAACGCACATGCACACACAAACCACACCCACACACACCGACACACACACACACACACACACACACACACACACCCGCCACGCTCACAGCACGCACGCACGCATGCAACCACGCACGCACTCACGCACCACCGCACAGCACGCACACACACACACACTCACACACACACACACCAAACACACACACGCTCTAGCGCACACCACGTCACACACGCGAGCCGCATAACAAATTACACAACCTACAACACAACACCACAATGCGCAAAAAAGCGCACGCGCATTCAACCCTGCCACGTAATAGGAAATATTCACCATGGACTAGTAACGCGCGCGCGCTCGCAGCGCACGCAACACACACGCACACACACTACACACACCCACCACACACACACACACACACACACACACACACACACACACACACACACATAAATTATCTTTCTCCTCTGTCCCTCTCTCTCTGGTCCACTGTCCCGTCCATCTGTCTGTCGTCCTGTCTGTCTGTCAGACTGTCATGTCTGTCTGTCTGTCCTTTCTGTCTTTCTCTCTCTCCTCTCTGTCTCTCACTGTGTCTCACTGTCCCTGTCCTTTTCACTCTCTGTCTGTCTTTCTCTCTCTGACTCTGGTCTCACTCCTCTCTCTTCAATTCTCCCTCTCTCTCTCTCTCTCTCTCTTACACACACACAACTACACACTCACGCACACACACACACACACACACACTCACACACACACAACACACACACACTACACATAACGCCCGCCGCAACAACGCACACACACACACACACACACACACACACACACTGTCAACCTCGGGTGATGTCAGTGGAGGAAGGCATAGCGCACAGCCCAAACACACTCACAGCTTGCTTACGATCTCATTCATATATCATGCATTCGTCACATCAACTCACTAGTAAAGTCAATAACTTTTACTATACAATGATCATAGAAAGAACAACAATGCATATAGAATCAAACAAAAAAAAAACTTACTCTCTTTTTTCCTTAGCTTCACAAAATCATTTTATCAAAAACATCATTAAGCAACCCCGGGTAAAAACAGATTTTCTACTTTAACCTGGCCAGTTGATCATTAACTATTCACTAATCACTGTCTTTTTTCATTTCTTTTCATTTTTCTTTTCACTGTCACTTTCCACAACACGCACAAACTGGCCCGGCACTGAGGTGTTGCGCCTGGTCAGGTGGAAGAACGTTGGCGTTAGGGTCTTGTGGTTCTGCATGGCGAAGTACGCTGCCAGGTATGAGGTCGAAACCCCCGGTTAGGGTAAACATGAACTACACATCGATCGTTCTCCTTTCGTTTCTTCCTGCCCATAACGCATTGCACTCTCACTCTCTTCCTAGTCTGCACATATCGAATGGACAATGAATGCTTTTTCATTTTCTTTATTTTTCTTTTCTTTCTTTTCTTCTTCATAATTAGCCACTCTCTCTCCTGGGGGGGGGGGGGGGAGCAGGGGGGGGCACTATCTCTCAGTCCAACCACCTGCATGACTATCTCATGCTAAATCTCCTCAACTAGGTTTCTTTCTCTCCTCAACTCTCTCTCACTCTGCCCCTTCTCCTCCTGCATAGCACCACTCCGAACCTCTCTCCCCCCCCTCTCTTAGTTCGTTCTTATTCCCCCTCGTTCTTCCCGTTCTCTTCACTCACGCATTCTCTTATTCGTACCGATCTGTCCAAAAAGGGCGAGTACCATTGGTCAGTATTTACCTGTGTTTGCCTGATACCCCGAAGTATCCCCTCAAATTCCATTGGATCTTCAAATCCTGTACATTCCCTCTACAACGCCTTACTACTCTGTGGTGGTCCATTGGACATATTACATCACGTAATCAGATGCAAAAGATTTCTCCCCCCACCACACACTAACCTCCCCCCCCCCCTTTCCCTACTTAACTGGTGCCGTGAGGGACACTGGTCACTCTAAAGTGGCTACTAGTCGGGTGGGTCGCCACGACGTCTAAACTAACAATGACGCTGTGAATTCCTCACAAAGTGCCATATGAGTCTGAGCGGGCTCTACGACTCGTCTCGCTAGACAATCGAGGCGTCGGCAAGCCGCATAGTCGTCTTGCGGACAGAACTCTCTGTGGAGCCTCTCCCCTCTGCTTAATAGGGCCGGACCCCGACCTAAGGCCCGTCTTTCTGGCGCCTAGAAATGTTTGAGTTTGGACTTATGTTCCAGTTTGGAGTGGCCGACGACTTGCCACAACTTCGTTGTGCTGAATTTGACCGTGACAATTCCCCCTTGCAAAAGACTAATGCACCGCATAGTCTCAAAACAACTGTACAAAAATGACAACAAACCGAATTTGCCTGACACACAGCTACACGCGCAAAGTTTAAAAAAAAATACTTTACAACAACGGTTTATAAAGTAAAAAATATATCATTAGTGAATACCACTCCAATGATTATCATGACGTGCGCTCTTGCGTTAATTTCGACCCAATTAATAACGACCACCTCTGTGCGCACCTATGCAATCCCCTCCCTGCGGATTGCCCCATCTCTTTTTCCAAATTCTTAAGAAAAGCACAATATAATAGAATCACGATCCATGACACTTCACTGAGGAATATCCATCCCTCACAACTTATATTCAAATAATGCATCACTAACAACCTACAGAATGCTCAAGCATAACTACATCCACAAGACAAGTCTCACAAGAAAATATGAACAAGTCACACACAACAAAAAATATGAACCATAGCCAACTGGGAATGAACCCATAACCAATCAACCTAAACTGAGATTCAACACATATTTATCACAAAGCACCCTGGATATACAGACTCCCTGAGTTGCAGCTTGCTAGACTACACGGCTTAAATAGTCCTCTCGACATTCAGTCGACCGGGATGTATACAGCAACTCGTACCTGTAAGGGGCTTGCGTGCCATTGGCCCAACGCAGCACTCTGCTGTTTTTCAACTGCGCTCCTGCAGGAATTTTGAGTGGTTGATGATCCTCTCGCTCACGAACACTTTCCGCATACAAGTATTGTGGAACTTCTGCAACGGCCCCACACGACAGTCTAAACACTCCATCACCACCGTTGCGTAACCCTTCTTCACACTTTGTCAACCTACCTAGCTAGCATATCTCACAGGAAACGCGACTTCGCTTCATGCTCCTGTAACAATACTGCACTATCCCACACCACCTGATCATCTGTCCGCAAATCTAAAAAGGTTTTTGGACATATCTGGTATCTTCAAGATGGGACGGGAAAACTAGATCTATCCAGCACTCGTTCTGAGTGCTTGCTCTGACGCGTCCTGACACATTCGACAACTGCCGGTTTCCCTGCCTTGACCAAATCACTGAGATGACTCGTGATTGCTGCGAAATTTGGAACAAACATCCCTATATGAACCAATAAAACCTAGCAGACACCTGACTTCTGTTTGGTCTTAGTCTCTCGTGAATTCATCAACTTCTCCACCTTTCCCCAAACAGGGGCTGCTTGTGCGCCTGCCGACAACCAAAACCTAGAACTCCAGGCTAGGAAAACCAACCTGGCACTTTGTTGGTCTGGCTGTGAGATTGCTGTCCACAACCTCTCCAAAAAGCTGCCCTAGCATGCCTCTATGCTCCTCCCATGTCTCAGGATGCTATCTAATGTCCATCCATCAATTTCACATAACACCTTCCAATCCCGTCCATAGCACCTCATCATTCGAGAGAAACTGCCAGGTGCGTTGACCAACCCAAAAGGGAATAACATCGCCACTGGTATAGCCCCATAGGAGGTGGAGAATGCTGTGACTTCCTTTGATTCCTCACTCCAGTGGCTAATCTGCCAGTAACCCTTGCTCAGATCGATCCTGGTGAAATACTGCCTCTTGCCTTGTGGCGATCTGAGCGAACAGGTCTTCCATGTTTGGTATGTACCTCTGCATCTCCGACCTTATGGTGACACTGTTCAACGTCATAGTCGACAACAGAAACGATGCCACACCTGAACTTTTCCTCACAAAGCTACGGGGTGCTCTAAATGATGATTTGGACGTTCAAGTCACCCCAAGGTCCAACATCTTTACAACCTCCTCCTCGATCACTTGCATGTGGCATATTGGGATCGGGTAGGCTATCACATGTAAGTGTTTTCTGGTGATGTTAAATCCACCGTACATTGTCTCTCTAGAGTTTTCCTGCCTTGGTTAAATCAGTCAGGGACGGCCCTATACTGTTCTAGGAGCCCACTAACTTCCTCCTGTCTCCTACTGCCTCGCCCCTACATACAGTGACACATATCCTTGTATGACTCTTCTCCAGGAAACTCATGCAACAAAATCACCCCCATCTTCGCTGGGTTCTCCTTCACCTCCATCAATGATTGCTTGATCTGCTGGCGCCTATGTCTGATTACTCACGCAGAATATATTTGCGGAGTATAATTGCAATGGAAAAGTTAAGAATTCCATTCACATCGATTCGGAAGTCCTGATCTACTTTCAATGATGGTGAAGGGGTCCCATCCAATGCCTCAGCAGCTTGTTTGTGACCCTTGGGAAGCAGTACCAGGACTGATCCCCGCCTTGAGGATTGCTTCCTCACCTTCCTGTCATATAGCTTCTTCTGCACCGACCCTAGCCTTCTTGCAACCATTCCTTTGCAACCTTGCAATGTCTCTACCTCAGTGCCCCACCTTTGGAACAGGGCTATATTGGGCCAATCCGAACAACAGCCACACACTTGAATGGTGGACATTAAAGGGGGATGATTTAGAGGGCGCCTTCCTCTTCACCCCTCTTGGGCTGACCTTTGACACACATCACATGCTTGCGAGACCGCTTTAATTCTGCCAATTGCCCAGGCCAATGAAAGTCATCAAAGACTCGGATCGCTGTTTAGCTGGATGCAGAGATGAACCCGCCAATGAGCGAACTCGTGAACCACTGACATGACAGTGTCACGAATAACACGCCTGGTACAGACTAACTAGTGGTCACCTTAACCTGTCTTCCCCCTAGGTGAACACTCCGTGTACAAGCATCCCTCCTATCACAGAAATTCAGTCATCACCACCTCTAACCTCCTGTTTACTCACCACACCTCATGCCAACATACTTACCCAAGACATCACGACGAATGGTCCATGTTCTCTGTTTCTGCCCTAAATCTCATCATAGGCGACACATCTATGCCCGACTTCCTTCTCCTGGAACTACTAACGTTTTAACAACCTTTTCCTCCTTCTTGCCTCCGTGTTTGAACTGCTGCCCCTTTAGCATCAACAACTCTGGACCCCTGGATCCCCTTGCCCCTGGAATATTTCCAATGAACAAATAATGAAGGGTTTATGTCCATCACCAACGCAGACAACATCTGCCTGAGAAGTACGTGTACGTACTTCTATCTTAGCAACAGGAAACACCCTCCACAGTGCCATCGATAGAGTACAGGTCTGGATTATTGCCCTGCAAATCCCATTTATCGACCAGCGTTGCGTTCGAACTCCCCCGCATGAACAACCAGTGGACCCCTCGTAACACTCACCCTCTGCTGCAGGCCAAAATCCACCCCTTCTTCCACTGGTAACGAACCACTCAGCCTATGCCTCTCCATCCTGACACTGACTGCAGTCCAGCGCTAGCCATAGCACACTCCAACCCTCTTCAGATTTTGAATCCCTTTTGGTTCCACTGCAGGTCGTTTCCCTTGACGACCCGTTATCACTCTCTTGCAAGGCTGCTTGCCTTCTGGAACCTCAGCGACAATCCCCTCGCCAACATGTCTCTTTTTGTGACAAATGAAACACCTAATTTCCCTTTGCCCTCCTTCAGCCGCCACCACTGTGGTATGCAGACTTTGCAGAAAACTCCCCTGTCCATCCATGCAACTCTTCTCACCAGTGCCTAGCACCTTTTCTCCTCACCTTCAGTGCCCAAAACGTGCCTCTCAAACACCTCTGCGAACTTCAGCACCCTCTCCTGCTGTCTCTGCTGTCTCTCTTTATTTTCAAAATGTATGTTAACTCAGGTCCGCAACCAGACCAAATCTGTTCTTTCATAACTAGCACTTTCAATCGGCGAACTCCTTTTTCGTACCACTCAACTCTAACCATTTATCAAAATAAGTTATCCAGACGGCACCATACTGAGTGTACGTCTCACCTGCTTGTAATTTAGAGCGAACGAAATTCATCCTGAACCCCTCCTCTGTGAGGTCAAAATCCTTCATTAAGACTCCTTCACGCGCACCAAAAATCGTACTGTTGTTTCTGCTGGTAACGCAGATGAAAATCTGCAATGCCTTACCCGTCATAAACGCCGACAAAATGACTGCCACTCTTCTGAGCCAACCCCCGACTGGATGCAGAACGTTTACGGAAACGACCTATGTATTGCATAATCGAATCGGTCCCTTCAGAGAATTTTGGCAACTTGGGTCGGGGGGCAATAGCTGCGCACAGAGTCGACAAGAACTGAACTACCATCCTCGTGGTCTCCCTTTGTATTCACACTTTCTCTAATTCTAATTGAACTTTAATCTTTCCGTTTCCTGCCATCATTCTTTCTGTTACCTGCGCTTTCCCTTATTCTTTTCTGTTTCCTGCGTTACGCTAGACTGAATTCCTTAATTCTTTCAGTTTCCTGCTTCATATCATACTGTTCCTCCCATGCGTTTTGCATCATTCTTTCTTTATCCCGCTCTGCTCATTCTCCTGCGATACGGCGTCTTTCCCCGCGCGTTCAATAATATCCCTTTCCAACTTTTGTTGGTATCAACGAATGGCACGCAACTCATATCTCTCCGAATAGCCTAATTCACGAGACTACGCTCACAAGTTGTTCAATATGGGTGTTCTCTTTCTTCCGCCATTGTAGCTCTTTCTTTTTTTTTTTTTTTTTTTTGAACTAGAATTTTAAAACTACGACAGCCAAACTGGTGTTACCGCACGCGTGACGAATAGCACACCAATGAATTATAATATTAGCTTGGGACAACGTAAATGTTTTTAAAGACGCCCAGCGCCGACCCAACTAAGAGAGCGGGGCGAATTATAGGTAATCAGTGCGATGAGTACTCAGGGGCTGAAATGCCAAGCCAAGTATATCTACTAGGAAAGCAATGCCAAGCCTAGTATTTTAAACTATCTGGGAACAAACATTAAGACAACCCCTTGTCCTTAGGATTTCAATACATGAATCCCACCCAGCTTCCCTCTCTGAGACGTTGAACAATTATAAAAAATGGGCCAGAAAATCCTGCAAAGCACGCCAATAAATTGTCAACCTCGGGTGATGTCAGGGAGAAGGACTAGCGCACAGCCACAACACACTCACACTTTGCCTAACACTATCTCATTCATATATCATGCATGTCGTCACATCAAACCACTTATAAAGTCTATAACTTTTACTATAACAAAGAACATAGAAAAACATCAATGCATATAGAACCAAACAAAATAAAACCTTCTCTCTTTTCCCTTCCTTGAGCTTCACAAAATCATTTATACTAAAACAACATTAACTAACCCGGTATAAACAGATTTTCTACTTTACCTGGCAGGGTGATCTTACTATTCACGAATCACTGTCTTTTCCTTTTCTTTTCTTTTCTTTTTTCACTGTCAGCTTTCACAACACGACACAACTGCGGCACTGGTGATGGTCTGATGGCGCTGGTCAGGATGAGACTGTTGGCGTTGGGTCCTTTGGTTCTGCTTGGCTAGCGTTGACGCTGCAGGTAGAGGTCGAACCCCCAGTTAGGTATAACATGGACTATCAACATCGATGCGTTCTCCTTTCTTTCTCATGCATAACGCATTGCACTCTCTCTCTCTTCTATCTGCTCTATCGAATGGACATGGTTCATTTCTTTTCTTTTTTTCTTTTCTTTCTTTTTCTTCTTCATAAATTACAACTCTCTACTCTCTCTCCACACTCTCCCTCCTCCGTCCTTCCCTCTGCAACTATCTCATTGCAAATCTCTCACATGGTCCTTCGTCTCCTCATCATCTCTCTCTCTCTGCCCATCTCTCCTGCAGAGGCTCCACCCGAACTCTCTCCCCTCTCTCTTTGTTCGTTCTTTTCCCCTCGTTCTCCCGTTTTCTCATTCACTCACCGCATTCTTCTTAATCGTTCCGAACTAGTCCAAAAAGGGCGAGTCCCATTGGTCCTTTGGATATTTTTTCACCGCCTGATACCCCCCGAAGTTATCCCCCACCCTCAAATTCCATTGACGTTCAAATCAAGACAGTCCCGTCAACGACCCTTGACTCTCTGTGGTGGCAATTGTCATTTAAATGATTAGCTAGAATTCACCCCCACCACACACTAACCTTCCCCCCTTTCCGACTTTAATAACTGGTGGCCGTGGGACACAGGACACACCTAAATGTCTAGCTGAGTCTGGGTGGGCCGCCACGACGTCCTAACTAACAATGACGCTGGTTCCACCAAAGTGTGCCAGATGAGCGAGCCGGGCTCTACGACTCGTCTCGCTAGACAACGAGGCGTCCGGTTCAAAGCCGCTTAGTCGTCTGGCGGGACAGAACGTCCTCTTGGAGCCTCTCCCCTCAGCTTTAATTGGCCGACCCGACCTATGGCCCCCGTCTTTTCATACTGGCGCCAAGAATGTTTGAGTTTTGGACTATGTCCAGTTTGAGTGGCCGACGACTGACCACACTTCGGTTGTGCTGATTTGACGTGACACACACACCACATACACACACATACAAGCACGAATAGCGCGCTCACTCACTAACACTCATCATTCATGAACAGACACACACACACACACACACACACACACACACACACACACACACGACCCACACACCCGCACGCCAACGCACGCACGCACGCACGCACCCATACATACACGCATCCAAGCACCTAGCGCACTGCGAAACACAAATCGTTTATATAAGTTCACACACAACAACACACACACACACCCACACACACACACACAACACACAACACACACACGCTCGCGCGCACAACGCACACAACCCACACACACACACACACACACACACCATCACACACACACACACAGACCCAAGCACGAATGGGCGCGCTTACTACACTCACTCACATCATTCAAAACACACACACACACACACACACACACACACACACAAACACACAACCCACACATCACACATACACACACACACACAGGGCACGCAGCGCGCGCGCACGCGCGCACGCACGCACGCACCCATACATACACGCTCCACGCACGGCTAGCGCACCTGAGTTACACAAAAAACGTTATATATTTTCACGTACACACACACACACACACACACACAAACACACACACACACACTGTCACTCTCTCTCACTCTCTCTCTCTCTCTGCATCATCACTCTCTCACTCACTCTCTCTCGACTCTCCCTCCCTTAACGCGCGCTCGCATACATACAGAACACAAACACCGCAACAACCCACTTTACCCCCACCCCACCACCCCCCCACCCCCCTCTTAAATCACCCCACTCATATCCCACACATTAACACACCAAGTGGGAGCCGCCCTCTCATAAAACACACAGGCACTGAGAGAGCGTCGGAGAAACAGAGCATGTACAGCAACTCCCAAGCACCCACCTCGAACCCATCCCCCGTTCAACCCACACCCTTCCACCGCCCTCTCTCTCTCCCTCGCCCCCCTTCCCCCCCCCCCCCACCCACCCCCCCCCCACCGCCACCCACAAAACGCGCCAAAAGGAGACCGCATGCTCATAAAACATAAGTGTTTCAGCGAGAGAGAGAGAGAGAGAGAGAGAGAGAGGTTGACGTGACATACGGAGAGGAGAGAGAGAGAGAGAGAGAGAAGAGAGAGAGAGAGAGAGAGAGAGAGAGATAGTACATAAATTAGGTCTAACTGAATGTTAACAAACACAAACTTCATTCCAGCACCACGCTAACCTTCCGTTCATTGCGTTTTACTGCGAATCCACTTAGATAAATCTCTATTTGGTCTAAAAGTAGTCATGAAAAGGATCGTTTATAGGACCAACGCCTAAAGCAACGTTCTCCTTTTTATGAAGCACCAAGAATTCTTCCGGCGTTGATGCATATTATCATTTCGTCGCGTCTGATTGGTTGAAGTCATAAGGGGAAAGCATCCAGTCCACACTGAGGTTTGTGAACGATTGGCTATCCATTTTTCTTTGTCGACTGCTGTTTGAAATCAAATTAACTTCCCTGCCGCAACAATTGTTCCGACAATGCAAACACCAAGATATGCCCGTAAAATTGTCTGTACTTTCAATACACTAGCTAATCAGGTAAGCGTTTGTTGTTGTTTTGTAGTTTTTTGTTTTTCCCACCGTCGGCAAAATCGGATGAGTGAATCACCACGTCATGAACGATCCGTTGAGTTCACAGCGCTGTTCCGCACAATCGCAGCGATTCATTCAGTTTGGACAAGAATGTCTGGGAACATTACCGTTGTTGCCACGGTCATTCAAATTACAGAATGGACAGACAAATAAATCGCGACGTTAAATGTGTCGTGAATTCTCAACACAGACTTATTTCTATGGAGCGTTCGATAGATGACTTGTCAGCCATTTAGCTTCATTAATTTTCATTCCAGAGTAAAAATTCATGTTTGTTTTTTATCCATTGTGAGTTCCATTAAATCCATCCAAAGTAAAGTTTTTCATGTGTGGATGTGTGTGTGTTTATCATGTCGATCATGGCATGTTTTATTTGCTTGCCTGGCGCAGTCTGATTATTCACAACGCCTTGTGTGAAAAGTTATAAGGGTCAGCACGTTCCCAGTTTCAGGTTACTGTGTACTCTTAGTTGGGAATGTTTATCATGTACAACTAAGTAATGTTGTAATGACAAAGACTTCAAACTGAATACCTTTCAGTTTAATTATTCAGTTATCATCAAGTATTGGGGCTATTCGATTCAAAACCTTTAATCAGATCGCAACGAACATTCATATTGTCCTTAAGTTAACTCCTAATTAGGAATAATTCTCAAGGTGCTAATTGACTTTATTTAAGTACAGAACCAAGCTTGGTACAATATTAGTCATTCCTTCCGATCATGTAACAATCTTGTGTGTATTTTATGTTTCTGTATTTCCCTTTGTATGTTTCTACATTGTCTCTTGTCTCTCTGTCACTTAACTATATCTCATGTGCGACGCATCTCTCGCTTTTTTTCTTTTTGTTTGGTTGCTTTGATTTCTTTCTTTCGTTCTTTTCTTTTTCTGTATGGTCGTCCCGACAGTCGGACCCAATGCATGTGTGTGCCTGACGTCCCGTGCGTATGTGTGGTGTTTGTGTGTGTGTGTGGAGGTAGTGTGTGTGTGTGTGTGTTAGTGTGTGATGTGTTTAACAGCCGTATTCGATTGTATTTTCCACTATGCCTCCTCGCCTGTATGTCTGATCTGTCCTTTGTCTATTCTATTTGTCTGTCTTTGTCTCCTGTCTCCATACTTCTCTCTCTCTAATTCTAGCCCTGTGCTCTTACTGTCTCTGTCGGAGATCTGTCTGTGTAGTCCTGTCTGCACTTTTCTTTATCTGTCTCTACCACAATCTGTCTTGTCAGTTCCGTCTTTTGTCTCTTTCCTCTCTCTCTCACCTTGCCTCTGCGTTACTTCACCACTTTGTTTTGTGTGCTCATCTGCTTTTTTTGTCCGTGTCCAGTACGGCGCATATTGTTTTCATTATGCCATCCTGTTTTTATGTTACCGATGAACTGTGACACACAAAAAAAGATCGCCAGCATGCTCTTTCATCCAGCGATCGACCACACCGACCACAGGACTGCACCATCACTGGTGTCACCAAAACAACCCGCTTTCATGCAAGCGGAAGCGTTTACCCTGTAGTCATGTTCATGACGATCATGTTTTGCAGGAATTAGGGGTTGTGTGTGTCTGCTTGTATTTGTCAATTCCTCTCTCTCTCTCTCTCCCCTCTACTCTCTCTCTCTCTCCTCCTCCTCCTACTCCTCACTCTCTCTCTCTCTGCTCTCTCTCTCCCTGTCTGTGTGTGTGAGTGTGTGTGTGTGTGGGAGAGGTGTGTATGTGTGTATGTGTGTGGTGTGTGTGTGAGTGTGGTGTGTGTGTGTGTGTGTGTGTGAGAAAATGTTTTGGCGTGTGATTCATGTTTCTTCGTGCAATGTTTGTCCGTCCCCCCCACCCCAGTCTTTCTTTCTGTATGGGACTCTCTCTCTCTCTCTCTCTCTCTCTCTCTCTCTCTCTCTCACTCTCTCTCCTCTCCTCACTCATTCTGTGGCGTACGGCGCGCGCGTGTGTGAATGTGTGAGTGTATAATTATGTATACCAATGACGCGCACGCATGCACACACGGCACACAGAGAAACAGGCACAGACACACACTCTACACAGCACGCACGCAACGCACCTGCGCGCGCACACCACACACACACGCACGCACACTAAACACACACACTCCACACACACACACACACACACACACACGCACACACACACACGCGCGCGCGCGCGCGAGACTGAAGATTTTTATAGAAGAAGAGAGAGAGATAGAGAGAGAGAGACCGACAGACAACAGAAAGACAGGACAGACAGACAGAGACCGAAGACAAACACACAGACACACATTACACTACAGCACACACTCACACCCACACACACACACACAACACACACGCATACACGCACTACACACTCGCGCGCGCAGGAGAGAGAGAGAGAGATAGAGAGAGAGAGAAGAGAGAAGAGAGAGAGAGAGAGAACAGACAGACAGACAAAGACGAGACAGAGAGACAGACAGAGAGGAGGGGGGGGGGGGCTGGAGAAAGAAAATGGCGGAGAAGACGACAAGACAATTTTGACAGAGACAGGGACAGACAGACCGCAGAGGGACAAGCTGATGATGAAGCAGCTGGGCTCAAAGACATTTTCCACCCTCATAATTGACAGGGAGAGAGAAGATGAGGAAAGTCGACTTTTCATGATGCGCAAAACTCTCACTGACATGTTTCCTTTCACCTGTAAATCCCGCCCAATGCCTCTAGCAGGACCCGTGACCTAAAGCCCCCCCCGTCATACTTGTCCCCTTTTCAAGGAGCTAGCCCGCTGGACCTGAAACAACAGCCGGACCGGGGACGGGACGCACGTATCAAGCGGAACAAGAAAGAAGGGCAAGCGAGATCAGCACCCGACAACGCATCAACTGACAACGGTAATCCTTAAATAGGGCCGCCCGACACGTAACGCGAGCGTCCCAGTCGCGCTAAAAGGCGACCCTGCTCGTCACCTTCTTCTGCATCCCCGGCGAGGGCCGTGTGGGCCGCCACCGTGCAGAGGGTGGCTGCAACGTGCCTGCAAGTTCCGTCCAAGTAACAATGCAGGTGAGTGGTTGGGGTGGGTGGGATGGATGTGGTGGAGTGTGTGTGGTGTGTTGTGTGTGTGTGTTTGTGTTGCGTGTGCGAGTTGTGAGCGCGCGCGCCGCGTGAGGAAGGTTGGTCGTGGGGTCTTTAGTTGACTCTGTTTGTGTGTGTGTGTGTGTGTGTGTGTGTGTGTGTGTGTGTGTGTGTGTGTATGAAATAGGCCAAAAAAAATAACATCAAATTTTGGTGTACGCGTGAAACGAATTTCAACTGGGTTACCAAGAAACGTGTATCTTTTCTTCTATCTATCATATAACCGATCGGGCTGTGAAAAGCACGTAGCTGTAACTGAACATTAGACTTTTACACTTCCGACGTTGAAGAATGTTGCCAGAGCTAGCCTTGTTTAACTTCAGTGAAGTAATGGTAACACACACCCACACTGCGCATACACGCACATCGTACACGCATCTTTACACAATCTCTTAATGTACATAACAAAAGCTTCCAAAAATCCAAACTTTTAACAACCGACCAATAACCAAAACCGTGGATGAAACGGAAGGGTTGGTACGCTATTGTACATTCGAAACCAGATGTAGAATACCTCGAAATAAGATACAAACACCTTTTTCCAAAACATTAAAACATAAATGCCTTGTGCAGTAAAAGCAAAATCCATGGATCATTGATACTGACCTATTGTCGTTATTTGCCAAAAGGTGCCAGACAATCAAAACACGAGTGGATTCGTACTTACAAGACCAAAACGATAAGTGGCTAATTGCAGGTGATTTCAATTCACATACGCCCCCTTTTGGGATAATGAGTCAAAATCATAACGCATAACAGATTCCTTGAAAAGTATAGACTCATCACTCTGTATACTGAAATGATGGTAGATGACCCTCGAATCCCTGATATTTCCAATATCATCGGCTTTCATTAGAAAGAAACCGTGAGGAGCGTGGAAGTCAGAGAGTACCTCAGAAGAGAAGCCCCCTTCAAGCAAGTAGTTATTTTCGGGCCCTTAACTCCAGACACACTAGGGGGTTTGGGCCACACCCGGTCAAAGACACTCCAGTATGTCCCTCTGCATGCCCCTTTTTTTTATTCCCTCAATCTTGGTATTATCCATGGCTGGGATTCGAACCCATGACCCTCTGTCCATGCTCATTTACTACTTAATGACTCGCGCTTTAACACTGAGACCCAGGGAACACGCTGATATTTGTAGGAAATAAAGCCATATGAAGTTCACTTTTGCTCCGCCTTAGGACCAGATCCAGCTAGAACACCTCTCTGCCGCTTCTGCCCATTTGCTTTCAGGGCACTGGTTTTTTCCTTCCCTGCAACTGAGACTGTTTCAAGATTCTGTATGCAGACGTTCCTACAAATCCCCCCAGCTTCCAATTTCTGCCGTGAGGACTTTGACCTGATAGACCTTCCACCTCAGGCTGTTTTGCCAGATCAGCATACTTTTCATGTCTAGTAGATTTGAGCTGCCTCCATTCTGTTCTCAATATGCACCGTGAGCTCGATCATGATCAGCTGCTTGGTTGACTAAGAGTGGACTACTATTCCTGGTCTCATCATGCCACTTCTTGCATGATGATCTTCTGGGGACTCTTCATTCTTGGAGGTCTGCAGTGCACTCCCAGTCATCTGGCCCCATCCAGCCGACTCTGCCTGCATGTTTCGAGTGGGCACTGTTTGTTCTTGCCATGATTTGCTGCTCCTGCCGTGAAGAATGTCGGGTGCTTTTTGGAGACCAGATGCTCCTTTTGTGTGTAGAGGTACTAGCCCAGATACTTTTCACAATCTCCTTTGAGCACTTGGTTGTGCCTCCATGTGTACCGTCCTTTAGCCAGGGCTACTTTACATGAGCATAGTAACAAGCTCCCACTGTTTGCTTTTCATGGCAGAGGGCATGCAGGAAATCGTCAGTTTTCCCCACTTACCCAGGTTTGCATTTGAGGCTAGAATGGTCATATGCAGATCGAGAATGATGCTGATCCAGAAGAGGGCCAAGTCCAAATGTGATTCCAAGTTAGACTTCTTTGAGTGGCATTCTCCCACGATGTTCGCATAGCCCATGCTGGCTCTGCTGGAGAACTGCTTTTTGAGTCTTTTTTGGTCATCTTCTTTTCTCCTCTCCAGAATCATCATGTCTCTTTTGGCATTTCCTTAGCCTTTGACCACCATTCAGTTTTGTCACACCCCCAGTCCATGTCTGTAAGTCAGCGATAGACCAATCCTCCAATTTATTGATGGGGACACTACTTAAGACATCCCTAGCAGTGATCATTTAACCAATTGGTTGGGGGGGTGTGAGTTATTTCCATCAAAGAAAACAAACTAGTTCTGATCTCACTAAGATCAATATCCCCGCCAAATATAACCTACACCAAAGCTGATGGGATAGATTTGAAAACAAGCTTTCTGGATTTGGCACTTGCAAGGAGATGAAGGTTGCTGATGTTGATACAAGCTACATGAAATTATGTGATACGTTTGCGTGCAGTGAGCTTTCAACCTAAATGTAAATCCTGATAAAACAAGAAAAGAAAATAACCGGAAATAGTTTGGGTGGAAAGTCCTGTGAAAGAATCAGAGAACCAAAAAAAGGAAGTCTTATAAAATGTATCAAAAAAATAAACAGATCCAGAAAAGATTGCTGAAAATAAACAAAGCAAAAAAGCACAGAAAATAGTGAATGAAAAGGCAAAGGAAGAAGATTGGGTCAAATTTCAGTTGAAAAAAAAGAGGTTCAAAATCACAAAGATCTCCAGAAAACTGGAAAAATAATACAAGAAATGAAAAATGGAAATACGTCTTCCTGTGTACCCCTTAAGATCTTAGAATAAACGAATTTTTCCTACTAATTTTGAAAAAGCTAGTAAATTGCAAGATTGCTTTGCCAAAAATAGTAACATCGAAGGCCTCTCCGAAGAACAAAAACAGCTTTGAGAAAAAATGGCGAAAACGAAGACAATGAAAAAAGTTCCCAATAACCAATCACTAAACAAAATCTCATATTGACTTTCAGGAAACAAAAGATGCAATTTCAAACCTTGGATCAAAGAAAAAAATCAGTGGGACCAGATGCGATTACCAATGAAATGATAAAGCATATACCAGTTAATATAAAACAATTTCTAAAGTTCATGTTTTCAAAAATGTTTGGTTTGAAGGGATCAGGCCATCATTTTAAGGAAACAATCTACTTTACCCCTATTCCCAAGGATGGAAAGTCAAAAACAGATGAAATATTTAGACCTGTCGCTATTTACATCACATGTGGGAAAACTTAAGGAAAGAAATAATTCTCAAAGGCTATGAACATTACTGTGGAAAAAAAAATTGTATACTACACAAAACAACAGGCGGGTTTAAGAAAAGGTAATCATCATTGAACATTTAGTAAAAAATAACGCCACATCAGAATAAACATCAGTTTTCACGAAGGAAAAACGTACATGCCACTTTTTGACATTATAAAGGCATATGACCATGTTTGGTCAATCAAAACTTCTAAACAAACTTGGGTTTCAAATGGTATTTCAGGTTGTATGATACAACTATATAAAGGCAATTTTTAAGTGAAAGAATAATACAAGACAAAGGTTGGGGTAAAGCCTACTCAAATCAAAGACGTACACAGATGGGAATCCCACAAGGAGGTGTAATAGCCACAATCCTTATTCAACATTTTGATGCATGATCTTCAAAAGAGGACCTTTTCCAAACAATGTAGAGCTAGCACAATATCGGATGATACATGCAAAGGATGAAAGTCACTCTAAAAAAGCATACTAACCGATTAGTCAATCAACTATATTAAAAGGTATATCAAAATGAACTAGACAAATCAGCAAATACATGAATGAAAACGGATACCCATTCCATATGAAAAATCGCATAATGGTTTTTCTCATCAACTCAGTCGGGTATGATTCCAAAACTCTAACCCTCTTTAAATAAATTGCATAGCCACAAGAATATACGAAAGATGATTAAATTTCAAGGAGTAAGTCTTACTTCTAAAAATGAATTGGAACTAGCATTTGGAAAATATTCTGACAAAAGCCAGAAAAGGATTAAATTATTAAAAATGTAATTGCGACAGTCGTGTGGAAAAGATAGTAAGGTACATATCATTTATCAACTGCTCAAGTGAGGATCAAAATTATCTTTACGCACAGGAAAATATTCATTTCACTCAAAAAATTAGATAACAAAGAATGCAAAGCACCGATAGTCGAAAGCTTAAAAGATAGCTCTCATAGTCCCTGTCCATGCCTCAACACTGTAAAACCTACACAGAAATAGGAATTTTGGCCCTTTAACCAAAATATGAAACTGCTTACAGCAAAATATAAATTAAGAAGTCAATCAACGCAAAATTCATGTATCAAAGGACAACGGGTTAAAATCAGAAATAATATTCCAAAGCGATCCAGGACTTTTGACTCGTAAAAACTATAGGCTCCTAAACGACCCAATTATTTTACAGATGCAGGTGTTGAACCCAAACCGTATCGCTCCACAAACGATTACAGTAATATTCCTCAATGGATCTTAATAAGGCTAAATTACGATATTAATTAAACAGATTTACGGAAAAGTGATGGGACCATGCTGCCAACATATGTCAAGGCACATATAAACGAAAAATATATAAATCATCTCTAAAATATATACAGACGGTTTTCTCTTACTGAAAACCAATATCAGGTGCTGCATTTCATATACCTCATTAAAAAATAGAGAAATGTAACACATTGGGAAAAATTACTCTGTAAAACACCCTAGAGCGTATTGCCAATATTATGCACAGAAACTATCTTCTTAGTTTTCCATATTCCAAATTTCAAAAATTATTTTTGTGTCGAATTCAAAATCTGTCTTACCAAGCTTTACAATATCTCATACAAGAGTGAGAGGAGAAATGATATCTGAATATACCAGTTTAATTAATTATTTGTCTTTAACGTTGGTTCTTCAATACCTTTAGTTTGGCTTCCAACACATTGTGGTTTAGCAGCAATGAAAGGGTTGATCGCGGTTAGCCAAAATGGTGCAGCTAAGGAAAAAGATCTTACAAACATAAAAATTCCCCCCCCCCTTTATATTCCTTGTATGAAAATTATATCCTTTTAGGTAAAGCTCATGGGATTTACGTGATAGGAAGACAAAAAGAGTGTCTAAACACAATAAAGGACAACAAGGGCAAATCCTTTAAGAAGCTTGTAAAATATAAAACGGGACACAATCTCCACCATGAACGGACATTTGAAGAGTCTGATATTTAGACCAGACTTTGATGCATGCAAAACACAATATTGTAAAAATGTCCACTTGCATGTCATCTTCCTTTGGCAGCAATACTAAAAAAGATATAAACCTACTTGGTTGATTACGAAAGAACCCATCAATCGCGAATTTTTGGGACATTTAAGGGAACGAAGCGAAGGCTGTAGAGTTGTATAGTGCAAAATTGTTAAGAGTCACAGTTGGACATTTACTTTGATTCACAGATTATTTGTTTGATTTATTTTCTAAATATATTATGGTAAAAATGGTTTTGTTTCTTTAAAAATGTTCAAGATAAGAATCCAGGCTAAAGCAGTTTACCGTTATGCCCGGTAGATTATAAGGGGTTTAAAGTGATAGTCACTTATTGTATCAACATTAATTAAATAGACTATGCATGCAAAGATTAGTAAACTACACTACCACCTCACACTGCCATACACATTTTAATGAACATTATTTAAACAACACACACATGTTATGCCCCCACCCCCCCCCCACAACACACCACACACACACACCGAACAAACACACACTGGCCCCTTTTACATGTGTATTTTTCTGTTTATTAGTCTTTGTTTGTGGTGCTGTATTCGAATTGTCTCTTGATTTTGTGTCTAAGATCACTTGAAAAGTGATAACATTAAATTAAGAACGAACGAACACATACACTACACGCACGCACGCACGCACGCACGCACTGCACGCACCACCACACACACACACACACACACACACACACACAACACCACACACTCACACAACACACACACGCACGCAACGCACTCACTACACACACACATCACACACACAACCGCACACACATCACACACACAGAGAGATAGAGAGAGATAGAGAGAGAGAGAAGAGAGAATAGAGAAGAGAGAGAGAGAGAGAGCGAAAGAAACGCACAATTCCACGTATTACAGTCAAAAACATTTTCGTTTGCCCATTGGGAGTATAAACAATCCGAGATTGGATACGTCATATAATCGTCGATGAGAATGACATGACACAGAGATGCGAAGATATTGACTAAAAGAATTGGGGAGAAGGTGATGGTCAACGGGAACGAATATGAAACTTGAAAAAGAAGAGTTTTGTTTAACTGTGGAGTGCCGTCAGATTAGCCTCTGATGTTTGAAGCTAGGGAAAAGAAAAGTAGACTAGCAAAGATCGATAAGGAAAATAGAAGAATTTCGTCGGCGCCGACACAATCAATAGCGCATTAGCTTTATGTGCCTCCCCGCCCTTCTTATTTTTCCTACTAAAAAGAAAAACAGCCAGTAAACAACAAAGGAGGAACTAAAAGGCCAATCATATCATCGCACAATCAACTAATAACACACGAAGGCCATGTTCAAGTCAGAGGGGGTTTGGGGTGGATAGGAACATCTGCAAAGAGCTTAAAAGGAAAAGAGGCCGAACAACGAAGAAGCTCAAGGACAGCTAGACAACTGAAAGTCTCTCCCCCACCCCTCCCCCCCCCCCCCGCCCTGTTTCACCTCCCGCCCTCCTCCTACCGCGCCAGGCAAATTTTCGGGCCCTGAACTCTTTACACTGGTAAGGAGGCCCGGGCCGCATCCCAGGTACATGACATCTTAGACGTCCTTCTGCTGCCAAAATCTTCTTGCCGGGAAACGAACAGGTCTACTCATCTTGAAAATGGATGACACAAGCAGTACCATAGGTTATCAAGAGTCGTAACCCGCTTCCGCTGTTGGACACTCCCGTACTTAAGTGGGGGAGGGGGGGGGGTGGGGGGGGGGGGGGGGGGGGGGGGATTTAAGCCTATGAATTCTCTTTTGTTCGTCAAAGACTAGTTCCAACCAGAACCTTTATCAGCAGCCTCCAACATTGCCATTACGTTCCTTTTTCTTATACTTGAGTCCAGAAAAATGTTGAGCTCGTGGTTGTGTCTTCAACGCTGGAAAGGATGGAATGTCCAAAATAGAAAGTGTATACCGATAATGAGCCCAACCCGCTTACTCACTTCTCAATTTCAGCGTTACAACGCTTCTCTGGCTTCACAATTTTTGAATGGAAAACCAACGGATAAAAAAGTGCGTGCCATCGCGCTTACTCTTGATTCACACAGTACACGAAGAAATGGAAGTGTTCGATACCTGATTATTTTTCAGTACTTATCCATGATACAACATTAAGAAAGTCGAAATACTCAACTTTGAAATATCACAGGAAGCACAGACGCATTGTTTTAGTGGATTTTCAGTGGAAAAAAGCCAAAATTTCTGTTATTTCCTCCACTTGTTTATACAATGTATAAGGGAGACAGCGAAACACAAATTACTGTTCAAACTCCTACCTTACACTCTTCTTACTTCCGCCCGTTCATTCACTACCATATTATATCATATTACAGCTAGGAAATGGATGACTTTTGCTATATCCTAGGTAAATATTTTCGATAATTGAATTCGACATAATTTAGTCTTGTTGTAAATTGCCCATTCCCTTTTCATATCTGCGTCTTTGCTAAAGAAGTTTTATTTTTAAATGTAGAAGCATTCTCAGTCACTATTTTTCACCTGCTGCAACTCGAGAGGGTTTAAACTGATATGAACAGCAATGCAAACGTAGATAGGACTGAGGTAGTATTTCAATTTTCTCTACCAGAAGCATATAGTATCCGCTTAAAATCACCACGAGCGACTCTTTAAAAAGGTTCCGACCAATTATCCGAAACTGTGGTGCGGCTTTTGATGCAAATTTATCCAGCCTAACGAAAGAAAATCCCGCTCAGAATTATGCTACGGAGATAGCAAAACACAGAAAATAAGAAACTGGAAAATTGTTCAAGGACTGGTTTTTACTGCAAGCATGTGTATGCACACTATGCATCGAGATAAAAGGCATAGAAACAGTGACAAAAAGGTGAGGCAGTAAACCATCTGTTGTATCTTTTATAAAAAAAATTATCCCAGATGTCTTCCCCTATCTTTTTTTGTGAATCCGCAGCACATACTTAATCAGTATTGCAACGCTCTACAGGTTTCTGAGCTTAATTGAGAAAACGACAAAGACACGAGAACCATTTCTCCGTTTCGCTCGCACTATGAATAAACCATACTGTACAATTTGACGTGAGACGATGGTAATTCAAGGGATTCGCCACCTTAACACAGCTATTGGGCAACAATAACGGGGGAGAAGAGTAGGGGGGGGGAGGGGGGGGGAGGACAGTGGAAGTTTGTGAAGAGTTCCCGATAGGAACCAAATCTCTCGAGTTCCTTATCGGTCGCTCCTCCCAAAACCAGCGATAGACCAAACTTAAAAAAAAAAAAGAAACGCGCAACAGCCAACGCATTTCAACACTCACAGCCGTTTGGGACAGGTATCACCAACAAGACTGAGACACGAGCGTCTCCGCATTGTAAAAATAACAATTCTTACCATTTTTACATCCCAGCGCCGCTCATTCAAGGCTATGTTACCCGTACACAGGACCACTGTGGGCCCGGCGATCCTGTGAATGCGAGAAGCGCGTAGTACCATTTAGACGCACTGAGCATGCCAATGGACCTCCTTCACGACGTAACGCTAGGTCAAGTGTTGTTAAGGCGGGGATTGTTGGGATTTTAAGCCCGACAAAGCGATGATGACTTTGTTTTAGTCCGCTTAGACTGAAATCTGTGTTATAATTTCAGCAGGCAGGTGGGTAGCAATCCGTGACATGTTTTCGTGGGCATTGTTGGCTTATTTGGGTATTAATTTATTATTTAAAAGCAGCATCTTGGATGGAAAAAGTGTAAAAGGATAGAACAAACCGGATAGGATTAGGTAAAACAGGAGCATAAAAGAATGGAAGCAGGAAAGACAGCCTAAAGAAGAGAGAGAGAGAGAGAAGAGAGAGAAGATAGAGAGAGAGAGAAGAAAGTCTTCTTCGTTGCAAGATAACAGAAGAATCTGTCCGTCGTGTCCCACAGGTAAGCCGACAGAAACTCGTCCGACCCATCACTGCCCATGAAGAGAACCATCACTGCAGACGTTTGAACATCAGTCTAGCAGTAGTATGATCGCCATTTACCTTATAATCATAAAAGACAAAGTGGTCAGTCCATCCTGGCGTTATCTGATTTGTACAAATGCTGTGATGTATTAAAGAAGAACAGGGAGATCTGGCGGTGGCCTGCAAACAAAAAAAAACAAACAAACAAAAAAATCCAGCGTGGCACAGCTGTTTGCAAATGACGTCAATGTGGATAGTGTGCATTTTTTTGTTACCCCATTTATCCTGAAAAATATCTCTGCAGCGGGTGCTTATGAAAGCTTTCTTGGCAAGTTGAAATCCTACCAGGTTTCTTTAACCGCCTGTTTTTCTGAAACTCCACAGAATTATCACTCGTGTTGGCGAAGGAGATCCAGAAATGTGCGAGGTTGGGTGATTTTCTAATTGGGCTTCGTCCAGACTCAGCAGAGCAGGTATGAAACCTGCCTTTGACCGACCTTCCACGTAGAACTACCCCTGTGGGATAAATCCACGCCCAACCTCGTGATATTCCACAGGACTTAATATAAATCACGTGCCTCATTAGCACAAGGTTGAAATTATTTGCTTTCACAACAGAACAACCATGTCGGTGAGCACTTACCGTCACCCTAAAAACAGTTATGGTGGCTCCACATTTAGCCGCATTGTATGTAGGAAAACAGAGACCCGCCAAGGTGTGATATTAAGCTCATGTAGAAGAGAGTTATTGTTCTTTGAGAAAAGAATAATCAACACACGTCGTCATGGATGCAGTCAACAGCAAACTCGCCCCTGCGCGACATCATTTCTGTGTCATTGACGCATTCCACGGATATGGAACTCAAACGACCCACGGTGTCGTCCCCGAATGTAGACGTGGTACAGCACGTTCACTGGCCGACGTCACAGTTCGCAGCTGCCCCCTGGAGGTGACCTTGGGAAGGGGCCGACAACAGCAGCAAACAGATTTCGGCATTCCTCATGAATGCTTCCTACCTTCCACTGTGAGGAGAGTGTGATTGTGTGTGTGGTGTGTTGAGTGTGTGTTGTGTGTGTGTGTGATGTGTGTGTGCAACGCGCGCGCGTGCGCGCGCGCGCGCGTGTGTGTGTGTAGTGTGTAACTGGCCGGGTGCGTGCTGCTGCGTACGTCGGGCGCGCGTGTCTGTGTGTGGTGTGTGGTGTGTGTGAGTGTGTGTGTGTGTGCGAGTATTCGTGGTGAACGCGCGCACGAGCGTGTACAAGCATGTGCGAGCACGCCGGGCGGAGCGCCGCTGCAGATAAAACAGTTATAAATAATATATAAATAAATATATATATATATATGATGTGTGAAGTGTGTGTGTTGTGTGTGTGTTAATGTTTTGTTTACTACAGTATCGGTGGAGTCCGAAAAAGTTAGTTTTTAGTCCGCAGACTGTGTGTGTGTGTGTGTGGTGAGTGTGAGGTTGTTTGTGTCGAGCGTGCGTGCGGCTGCGTGCGTGCGTGTGTGTGTGAATGTGTGAATTTGTGAGTGTAATGTGTGTGTGTGAGTGTTGTGTGAGGTGTGTGAACGTGTGTGTGATGGGGGTGCGTGCGTGCGTGCGTGCGTGTGTGTGGTGTGTTTTGTGTGTGTTGTGTGTGTGTTTGAGTGTGTGTTGTCCTCTTTGTGAGTTCAGCAGGCCAGTGTGACAGAGCAGTGATTTCCGTAGAAAAAACCTGGAGGCTTCAGAGGTGGAAGGGGAGGATCCAGGGACGCCCGGATGGGGTGGGGGTGGGAATGAAACATTGGATTAGAGCCACAAACTTGCATGCCTCTATAAAACCTAACAGATGCCCGCTGAATGCTAGTGTACTCTCCAACCCGCTGTCTACCCACCCACCCCCTTTTCTTTCTTCGCCCCCCCTCCTACTTTTTCTTTTTGGTCCCTCTTACTTGTCATTCTTAGTGGAGGGGAGGCGAGAGGAGGAGTGGGAGTGAAAGGACTGGAATTGACGGGGACATGTTATATAGCATGACCTGAACGAGGGGACCTGTAGGAAAGAAAATGTGAATATATATATTCAAGATCCCCCCATACTCCAACATAGCTTCAGAACCGATATGAAAAGTGTGCTCACGAGTCCAGTATATGTAGGTATAAAAGATGTAAGAAACGATTATAAACACGATCGCGCGCGCAATACACACACAATATATATATAAATACACAAACCCTTAAAACTCCAGCCAGCATCACCCTCTCACTGCAGGCAGGTCAGTTTCTTGCTGTTCCGAGATCGATTTAATTGGGGGGGGAACATGGAGACCAAAACTGCATTATTGTCTCATTTTTCTTTTCTGTCCAAATAATCCGGATCCGCTAAAGAGGCCTTTATTTATGGGGATGGAGTGCATAAAAATGTGTCAAGAAATAATTAATATACATTTATCAAATAAACCCCAGCAACTGAAACCAACAAATATTATGACAGGTAAAAAAAAATCAGGGTTCTGATATACTAACTTAGGGGTTTGTATTAAAAATGAACATTTGTGCGATACAATAAGCTCTCATGTTTCCTGAACGTCCTTTTAGACCGAAACATTCATTGTTGTACCCCCCCCCCCCCCCCCAAAAAAAAAAAAAACATAGAACGAAAGGAGACAACCAACCGGTATAGAGGTCCAGCAACTCTCTCTCTCTCTCTCTCACTCTGAATGATTTAAGTGTATTGTAGACGAAAACAAGTGCAGGTTCACAATTCTTCTCCAATCCTTATGGTATGAATTGGCAAGGCCTTCAAAATTAAACAATAAAAACGAAAAAATGAAGACAATTATATTAAAAGTATTGGAAACCGATCCTACTGCATCATGACACCAATTGTATTCTCTCTTTACGGCAGAACCTGTATGTATTACCTGCTTCGTGAAGACAAATCTATATGTATAGGCCTGCTTACTATAACTTTCGTCAGTACAATTCGATTCCAACAGGTATTACACGCAGAGTGTTGTGCTCATGACGGTCGAAATAGAGATACCCACAATACAAACTTATTTGTTTTACTCACCTACAAAGATTCTAAAAGAATCCAACAATACGCCCCAAAAGCAGCCAGCGAAAGGTCATAACTAAAAGAAACGGGAAGTGTGGAGAGAAAAAAAAAAAGTTGCTGAAAAACATAAAACATTATGCAAGAGTATATAATGTAGGGGACAATCTTTGAGACTATGCTTGTAGGAATCCATTTAAAGGATGCAAGAGAGATCAAAAGATATGGTAACAGTCGGAATGGTCAGCTCTGCAGTTCAATAACCAGGCATTGTCAGCGTCAAAGTAGTGTAGAACAACCTTACTTGGATCTCCAAAGAGATTGCATCGCCCACAGATAGACAAACAATCTAATGCAGAACAATTAAGTAGAGGGGACAAACACGTGCAGGTAACAATTCTTGCCTCATATATTATGAAACTTGGCAAAATTTGAAATTTTAAAAGAAGAACAAAAACAACAACAACAAAACCAACTGAAGAGGGGTTTTAGGTGAAGAAAAAAGAAAAAACATATAATAAATAATGAAAACCCTTCACTATCTTCATGAAGGGACTATCGTAATCCCCTCTCTGAGGCAGATCTATATGTATGGCCAACACCTAGGCCTTACGTGTCCGCTGGAACGGACCGACCATCAGGGAGACACGGCTGATTTCTGGGTGTGTGTGTGTGTATATATATATAAATAATATATATAAATATCTATATAAAACACGCACGAGACGCGCGCGCGCGCCACACACACAGCACACACCCACACACACACACATCACTCACTCTCTCGACTCTCACTCACTCTCTGCTCTCACTCTTTTTCTTGTCTTTTTCTCTGAAAAAATGCTGTACATGGAATTAGCGACTTTATAACTTTCTACATGCACTGAATTTTTAAATGTCCTAGCGTATACGTTTGATCAAAATGCTCTTGATGACAAATAAATGATTGGCGTGGTTCTGTAACAGAACACAAATTTAGGAAGAAAGCTGGGTGTCATGTTTGAGATGAGTGAGTAAAGTACTAAAAATATTAAGTTTAAAAGTATAAAACGTTGAATGTAAAGCTTCGATTCATTTAAATTTCGCTGGTGGTGCCAAAACCCCAATCTCTTCCCATACAGAAACTATGCACTATTTAGGATTGTAGGCTTCATGTGTGGACCAAAGACTATCGATTCCACATCATTTTGAGCCCCCAATATTGAGGAGATAAGCGATTAAATCGTTCTTCGTTTCCATTGTCTTGAATGTTTGTACATTTGCTTGAATAAGACCAACGAGGTCCGAAACGCGTCGTGATTGTCGTGTCATTGTGTATTCTTATCATTCCGTGCGGCATAGTAATTTATCGTTTAAGTTTACAGGGTCAATATGGATCTAAGACTATAAGCTCACCCTGGAACAAAGGCCATAAAACAAAATGGACACTTAAGACTATAAGGTCATATAGGACACTAAGTAGTATAGGATCACAGAGGGGCGTAAGACTATAGTGTCACATAGGGGACGGCAGATTGTAAGGCCCATATATGGCCCCCTATCGCGAGGAGCAGCTTATTACCATGCCGTGATACCGACTGCTGAGGAAAGTCCACTCAGCTTCAATGGCAGGTTCAGGGAAACTGTCCGCCTGAAGGACGCGGTGGCGCCAATCAACCCGAATGGTGGACTGCTCTGTCTCGCTGGCTCCGCGACTCAGCAATTTTAGGTGTAGTCCTGCACGAGGGAAAAGGAGAGGATGAAGAGAGGAGAGAACGAGGGGAAGAACGAACAGAGAACAGAGAGAGAAGAGAGAGGGGGAGGTTCTAGTCTGCTTGAGAGAGAAGCAGAGAGATGAAGGGAAAGGAGAAAAAGAGAACCAAATTGTAGCATGAGCACCAGAGATAGTCTGCAGAGGAAGGACAAAAGAGAGATGTGGAAAGAGAGAGTTGTTACCTAATGAAGAGAAAAAGAAAGAAAAGAAAAGGAAAAGAAAAGAACCATGTCCATTTAATAGAGCAGACTAGGGGAGAGAGAGAGATTTGCAATGCGTTAATGCAGGAAGAAAGAAAAGAGAACAGATCGATGTTGATAGTCACTGTTCTACCCTAACCGGGGGTTCGACCTCATACTTGGCCAGCGCCACTTTCATCGGCAGTCCAATCTGACCAACGCCAGCAGTCCAGCCGGACCGGTGCCGACAGTCCAGCTTGACCGGTGCAACCAGACCAACACCAGTGCCAGCAGTGCGTCGTGTTGTGAAAGTGACAGTGAAAAAAAAAGAAAAGAAAAAAAAGACAGTGATTCGTGAATAGTTAAGATCACCTGGCAGGTAAGGTAGAAATCTGTTTATACCCGGGTTAGTTAATGATGTTTTAGATAAATGATTTTGTGAAGTTCAGGAAAGAGAGAATGTTTTATTTCATTTGATTCCATATGCATTGATGTTCGTTCTATGATCATGTGTAGTAAAGTTATAGACTTTACTAGTGGTTTGATGTGACGAATGCATGATATATGAATGAGATTGTAAGCAAGCTGTGAGTGTGTTTGGGCTGTGCGCTAGTCCTTCCTCCACTGACATTACACCGAGGTTGACACTCTGTACTTGTCATTCTGGAGGGCGAGGGAGGCGAGAGGAGGAGTGGGAGTGATGGACTGGAATAGACGGGGACATGTTATATAGCAGGACCTGAACGTGGGAACCTGTAGGAAAGAAAATGTTGTGGATTTATTCAAGTTCCCCCAACCCAACTTGCTTCAGAAGCCGACTATGAAAGTGTGCTCACGAGTCCAGTCAGATGTTGGATAAAAGCGTAAGACGATTTGAAACACGCGCGCGCGCATTACACACACACACACACATATATATATATATAATATATACCTTAAACTCACATATATATATAATATATATTGATTGTCTCCTTTTTCTTTTCTGTCCAATATTTCGGTATACCTTAAAACTCCAGCCAGCATCACTCTCTCACTGCTGGCAGTCTGTTTCTTGCTGTTGCGAGACGATTTAAGTGGGGGGTGGGGGGGGGGGGGGGGGGGGAGGAACTGGAGACCAAAAACTGCTTGATTGTCTCCTTTTCTTTTCTGTCCAATATTTCGGTCCCGAGAGGGGGCCTCCTTTCGGGGATAGGATAGGATAGGAGTGCATTACTAGTGTCAGGACACATTTTCATTTTCAAATAAACACCAGGACACAAGCACTGAAACCAACAAGTAGTAGGACAGGTAAAAAAATCAGGATTCTGCTATACTAACTGTTGGGGTTTGTTTAAAAATGAACATTTGTGCTGAGACAAGTTAAGCTCTCGTGTTTCCGAACCCAGAAGAAAGGAGACAACCAACCGGGTTTTGGGGTCCAGCTTTTTTGCTTCTCTCTCTCTCTCTCTCTCTCTCTCTGAATGATTAAGTGTATAGTTGATGAAAACAAATGCAGGTTAACAATTCTTCCTTCCTTATGGTAACGATTTGGCAAGGACTTTAAATTAAAATAAAAAACGAAAATGAAGAAAATATATATTATAATTATGGAAACCGTTCACTACCTGCATCAGGAAACCATTGTAATCCCTCTTTAAGGCAGATCTATATGCATTACTTTCTTCTGAAGGCAGATCTATATGTATTGCCTGCTTCTAGACCTTTCGTCTGCTGAATCGGATTCATCAGGTAGACACGGGTGAGTGTGTGCTCTTGACGTCGAATAGAGATACACCACAGTACATAATTCTGTGTGTTCTCACCTTCAAAGATTCATAAAAGAATCCAACAATACCCCCAAAGCAGCCAGCGAAAGGTCATAACTAAAAGAAAACGGAAGTGTGGAGAGGAAAAAAGTTGCTGAAAAACTAAAAACATTATGCAAACAGTATATAATGTAGGGGACAATCTTTGAGCCTATGCTTGAGGATCCATTTAAGGATGCAAGGGAGATCAAAAGATATGGAACAGTCTGAAATGGTCAGCTCTGCTGTTCAATAACCCAGGCATTGTCAGCGGATAAGAATTGTGTAGAACAACCTTTACTTGGATCTCCAAAGAGATGCAATCGCCCACTGATTTACAAACAATATAATGCTGAACAATTAAGTATGGGGAAAAACACGTGCAGGTTAACAATTCTTCCTTCATTATAGTAATGACTTGGCAAATATTTGAAATTTAAAAGAAGAACAAAAACAAAACAACAAACAAACTGAAAGGGTTGAAGGTGAATAAAATGGAAAATACATATTATAAATATGAAAACCCTTCACTATCTGCATGAGGGAACTATCGTAATCCCTCTCTGAGGCAGATCTATATGTATTTGCCTACCCTAGGCCTTTCGTCCGCTGGATCGGACCCTTCATCGGGGCAGCCCGCAATGCCACAGGGCCGCAATGCCACAGGGCCGCAATGCCACTGACCTGCTAATACCACACAAAGGGCCGCAATGCCACGGGCCGCAATGCCACTGACTGCTAATACCACAAAAAGGGGCCGCAATGCCACGGGCCGAAATGCCACGGGCCGCATGCCACTGACCTGCTAATACCACACAAAGGCCGCAATGCCATGGGGCCGCAATGCCAGGGGGCCGCAATGCCACTGACCTGCTAATACCACTCAAAGGGCCGCAATGCACGGGGCCGCAATGCCACTGACCTGCTAATACTACAAAAAGGGCCGCAATGCCACAGGGCCGCAATGCCACAGGGCCGCAATGCCACTGACCTGCTAATACTACACAAAGAGCCGCAATGCCACGGGCCGCAATGCCACTGACCTGCTAATACCACACAAAGGGCCGCATGCCACATGCCTGCTACATGACGCACGGGCCGAAATGCCACGGGCCTTCTATATCACAAGCTCATGTTAAAACAATGTGTTTATATAGAAGAGAAAGAGCGATGCTGTTTAGATATAGATCAAGAAACAGTGAGACCCAGAGCCGTAGCTCTGATGTAGCATATAGGATCTGTGGCATTGCGGCCCCGTGGCATTATGGCCCCATGGCATTGCGACCCCGTGGCATTATGGCCCCGTGGCATTTGCGGCCTGTACCCGGACTCATCAGGAAACACGGCTGATTGTGTGTGTATATAATATGTATATATATATATATATATATATATATATATATATTATATATATATATATATATATACAACAAACTAATAAATTCCAAGGATAAGTACCGAGCATCGTTCCAGCAACTTACAGAGCAGCTTGGTGTTGCAATGACTGCAAGAAATATTGAATTATAAACAAAGCTTGCCCTTATGTCTTAGATTAAAGAAATAGGGGGAGATAAGCATTCATATCTGCAGTGGTAGATGATTCTGCCTAATCTACCACTGCAGATATGAATGCTTATCTCCCCCTATTTCTTTAATATGAAAAGTAGAAAATATAAAAAGATATCCCCTTAAGAACAAGTGCTGAGGGCCAGTTCTTGGAATGAATCCGCAAGGGACTAAAATACAACAAACTAATAAATTCCAAGGATAAGTACCGAGGAGAAACCACCAAGTTTCGAAATATGGGTATATGACCAGGAGTTATATGTTAGTGAGTTTCCCTCCCTATTGGAGGGTGTCCCCCCCTTGGAGACTATAAGCTTGCTGAAGGTTCATTGTGAGAAGCATTTATTTATTTTTAATTTTTTTCCCCATTCACCCACTCAAGCACATACTGTTAGTTGGGCAGAATCATCTACCACTGCAGATATGAATGCTTATCTCCCCCTATTTCTTCAATCTAAGACATAAGGGCAAGCTTTGTTTATAATTCAATATTTCTTGCAGTCATTGCAACACCAAGCTGCTCTGTAAGTTGCTGGAACGGTGCTCGGTACTTATCCTTGGAATTTATTAGTTTGTTGTATTTTAGTCCCTTGCAGATTCATTCCAAGAACTGGCCCTCAGCACTTGTGTCTTAAGAGGATATCTTTTTATATTTTCTACTTTTCACAAGAATATGTAGCTTGTTTTGCTCTTTCATCATTTTCTTTTGCTTCTTAGGTGGCACCTTTGGTTTGGTTTTTTGAAAAACTCAACAAACATACTACGATATTGCACACCAACCTTTTCTGGGGATTTGCATTCTTCTTAAAACTGAAACGGCAGAGAATCAAATTACCACCTTTCGGCGGTCACTGAGGAGAAACCACCAAGTTTCGAAATATCGGTATATGACCAGGAGTTATATGTTAGTGATTTCCCTCCCTATTGGAGGGTGTCTCCCCCTTGGAGACTATAAGCTTGCTGAAGGTTCATTGTGAGAAGCATTTCTTTATTTTTTTTTTTTTTTTCAAGCACATACTGTTAGTTAGGCAGAATCATCTACCACTGCAGATATGAATGCTTATCATTCCCCCTATTTCTTCAATCTAAGACATAAGGGCAAGCTTTGTTTATAATTCAATATATATAATATATATAATATTATATTATATATATATAATTTATATAGTCTATATAAAAACACGCACGAGGACGCGCGCGCGCACACACACACACACACACACAACACATATCTTCTCTCTCTCTCTCTATATTAATATATATATATCTATATAAAACACGCACGAGGACGCGCACACACACACACACACACACACATCTCTCTCTCTCTCTCTCTCTGTTTTCTTGTCTTTTTCTCTTGAAAAATGCTGTACATGGATATGAGCCAACTTTCTTCTTGCCCCTGAATTTTTAATGTCTTGCGTATACGTTTGATCATACGCTTTGACAAATAAATGTACGTGGTCTGTAACAGAACACTTATTTTGGAAGAAAAGATGGTGTCATGTTTTAGTGAGTGAGTAAAGTCTATAATTTTGTTTAAAAGTTAAACGTTGTATGTAAAGCGCGATTCATTTAAATTTAGCTGGTGCCAATACACCTACTTTCCTTAAAGAAACTATGGCACTTAGGATTGTAGGCTCATGTGTGGACCAAAGACTTTCGATTCCACATTCATTTTGCGCCTAATTTGAGGGGATAAGCGATTATTTCGTTCTTTGTTTCCATTGTCTTGAATGTTGTTCTTTGCTTGAAGAAGACCAACGAGGTCGAAACGCGTCGTGTTTGTCGTGTCATTTGTGTATTCTTTCATTCGGCGGCATAGTAATTTTTTCTTTTAAGTTTACAGGGTCATGTAGGGATCTAAGACTATAAGCCACACTGGGAGCATGAAATGGACACAAGACTATAAGGTCATATAGACACTTTGTAGTAAGGTTCACAGAGGGGCGTAAGACTATAGTGTCACATAGGGACGGCAGATTGTAGGCCCATATAGGGAACCTAGCGCTGTGGACCAGCTTATTACCATGCCGTGTTACCCGACGTGCTGAGGAAAGGCCAGCTCAGCTTCATGGCAGGTTCAGGGGAACTGTCGCCTGAAGGACGCGGTGGCGGCCATCTCCCGAATGGGACGCTCTGTCTCGCTGGCTCCGCGACTCAGCAATAATGGTGGTCAGTCCAGAGACTGTCTGGTCAGTCTGGGGACGAGCGGGTGGTATCCTGCGAACCGTGGCCCTGTGCACGCGCCAGTGAACACCAACTCAGGTGACTGCACGGTAATGTAGCGTCCTCCACTAGCCAGCTGCTTCATGACCACTCGATATTGTCTGCTCCCTTCGGACTGTAAGCGTTGAGGCTGAATACAGTCTGGATGTGGCTGTGTATTAGGAGGACAGGAATGAGCGGCGTGAGTGTAAAGCCACTGAGAAGACACCGAAAACGAGACAAAAAAAAAAAATTTCAAGAACAAGTATGTTTACCTGCCTGTGCGTTATCTGACAAAACATTTTACTGGGTTACAAAGACTGGCAATTCTGAAACAATTATTTTTTTTCTTCATAGTCACCCGGTAGACGTAGAAACAAACCTCGCCGTATTGTTCCCCCCCCCCCCCCCCCCCACACACACACACACTCACCGATCTGCTCTCTTTACTGACTGAGAGACACAATAATGTCACAAGAAGATGACAGAATTCAATACAACCCTTTTCCCAAGTAGTACGTTCTCGTAAGAAGAAAAAGATACACCCGATGGTGCGGGTAGGACCCAGAGAAGCACTGTCCTCAAATGCCAAACATACCATCTTCCAGCTGAGGAAACTGAAACTTCGGTCCAAGATGTGTCCGTACTCAAAAGATGCCATCTTCCTTTTTTTCTCTCTTTTTAAATCAATGCGGGTAAGATTTTTGTACCTTTCTGAGGAAAAAGGGATTAACATTACTTTTATTTCATAAATGTCTTTTACCTGTTTTTGAATCCACAGTTATTTTTTTCTATTCAGTCCACTTTTTCGCGCACTGTGGCATTCAAGATGTTGAGAATAAAAAAACCTGCGTTGTATAATCGATGCTCATAAAAGGCACCCGCCTTTTTTCCACCCCCACAGAGGCCCCGTATAATAGCGGGAAACGGTGTCTGTATTCAGACTCTTCTGAGTGTTTAAAACGAATATACAAAACTTGTTTCATCGTTGCTGTTAAGACAGACAGACAGACAGACAGAAGAAGAG
>CM031603.1:21321427-21326427 GCA_018398815.1 Conus ventricosus | reverse complement strand
CAAAGTAGCGAAATTCACAGAGGACACGCACTTCAGGACAGAAGGTGATCTAGGTCTCTGCGGAGCTGATGGTTTTGAGTTCGAACACCAGGTAGAGAAAGCATACACCGTTTGAAAACCTGTCTGTGCACCAACAGAAAATGGGTACGTGATTCGGATCAGGGTAGACTAAGGCGGAAGAGGAAAGGTTTGGGGATTCCATTGTAGCATGGTGTACACACGGTGCGGCACCCTGAAAATCAGGTGGTTCACTGCCTCTGCGGTTATAAGTCTATGAAACTTTAACATTTCAACCTTTCATTTTACACCTACATGTAACATTTGTTGAACGAAAAGACGAGTAACCCAAAATGTGATTTTTTTTATAGAGCACATAATGATGTAAATTTAAATAGTTCCAGGTTATATAATTGGTAAGATTACGGTTTTGTAGAAACATGAAAAGATTGTTTCTGGTGACGTAGAGAGCGAAAAGGTTGTTCACTTTGTGCCACTGTGGTGTTGTACTACGTTTCAATGTTCAGCAGGAAAACAATGTTAATCTAAAACTTAGTGATACACATTCAATGAAAATAAATGCGAAAGAAATGACGCTTCCTGGATTTTCGAGTTTAAAATAGATGTTTTCATTGAAGGTGACAAGGATTTTCTATATACTGTAAAACAGATGAGGGTTTTAATGTGTTGTTTTTTTTGTGAGCGTCTACTAGCCAAATTTTGCATGGACAGACGCAAAAGAGACAATACCTCGCCCTACATTTTCATTGTTACAATGACGCGATCAGTACAGATGTGACGAGCGTTTACATGCATGAATATGGAATATGCTTGACATGTCTCGTTTTGAACCACTGATGATGTATGAAAGTATCAACATGTGGGCACAGTGGTGGACAAACTGTGGGGATGCAAGTCGCTGCCCATTAACTGTTCCACTTGTTCCACAGGGGGAATAATACACAGCCAGCTGGTTTTGCACGATGTTACGTACAGGGTTTCAAGATATTCGCATTTCATTTGCGTGTAGGTAGTATGTATGTATATACGTACTTAGCTACATACGTACATAGGCTGTAGATACATATATACATACATGTGTGTGTGTTTTGTGTGCAATACATACATAGATACATGCGTGTGTGTGTGTGTTGTGTGTGTGTGTTTGTTGGTGTGTGTGCGCGTGGTGTGTGTTGTCCGTGCTGGTGGTTTGTGTTGTGTTGTGGTGTGTGTGTGGCGGTGGTGCGTGTGTGTGCGTGCGTGCGTGCGTGCTGGTGTGTGTGTGTGTGTGTGTGTGTGTGTGTGTGTGTGGTTGTGGTGTGTGTGTGTGCGTGCAGCGGGTTGTGGTGTGTGTGTGGTGTGTGTTGTGTGTGTGTGTGTGTGTGCGCGCGCGTGTGTGTTCGTGTGTGTGTGTGTGTGTGTGTGTGTGTGTGTGTGTGTGTGTGTGTGTGTGCGTGCGCGTGTTTGTGTGTGTGTGTGTGTGTGTGTGTGTGTGTGTGTGTGTGTGTGTGTGTGTGTGTGTGTGCACGCTCGCAAGGGAAGGGGTTATTCATGTCGTTGTCTATTGTATAATGTTTTCAACCTTTTTGTTGTTGCTTCACATTTAAGTACTTTTACGTACATGCACATACCTTTGGATTATGTACAACCTGTGACGATGTTAATGAGGCCATTTGTATACATGTCAAAATGTAAGTTTCATGTAAACAAAAGATTTTAAACGGTTCACGCCACTCAGCTGCCAGTCTTCTCGTAAATCAGGTCTGCGGTCGATGATAATCATGCAGTTTTTAATGATGACAACGACGACGTCAAAGATTAAAATTACAATGACTATGAATGATGATGATAAATGGTCATCAGGGTGATAGTTGTAGACGTGGAAATAGCAGAAGTATATTATGACATTTGTTGCATTTTGTTTCCTGTATGGACACTGACCTGATCGTTATTGTCAAGCCACCGCCTTAATTATCTTGAGTAAGCCTGACCTTGTTAAGTTTTACTCAGGTAGTAACAGTCTACATTCGCGTAATTGAGTCCAATTGATTCTAATATATCTTAGCTTCGTTCGTTTCGAGTTACTCAAATTAGATTAGATGACTTTATTTAAAATATTTGTTTGAATTACAATGTAGATTAATAGTAATGAATGTTTGGTTGGTGACATGATAACGAAGCAAAAGACGATGACAGTAAAGAGGGCGACAACGATGAACTTGAAAAGGATATGATGATGAAGATGATGATGATGATGATGATGATGATGATGATGATGATGATGATGATGATGATGAAGGTGGTGGTGGTGATGATGATGATGATGATGATGATAATGTGACAATTGATATAATAATAGCAATGATGACGACGACAGCGAGACATTGACAAAGAAAGCAATACGAAAACGATGACGTAGATGCTGACAAAGTAAACGGCGATGCTATAACGACAACGAAGACCCTGAGCATCACGATTATGATGATGGTTACGAAGGACGATATCCCTGGTGATTCCCTTATATCCAAGGCGAAAAATGCACGTCGTTTTGGTCAGTCTATACTTTGTGAGACACAACATCCCTCTGGAATATTATCTTGTTTGACAGCCAGAGAACTTATTATTGTACAGCTAGTCTGCTGAATAGACACATTTTTGTATTGTTACATTTTTGGTTGTTCACTTTCCCTCAATTTTTTTCACATTTTTGTTTGGCTTGTTTATATTATGAAATGCTCTTTGTCAGAATAACTATGCTCATAAATAGATATTCATATATTGTCCAAGATATTATCAACTATATCTATAAATCATTATCTTTGTGACAGTAAGGGTATGAAAAATGATAGAAACGACTACAATCTGCATAACTACAGTTATGCCTGTAAATAGATATTCATATATTGTCCAAGATATTATCAACTATATCTATAAATCATATCTTTGTGACAGTAAGGGTATGAAAAATGATAGAAACGACTACAATCTGCATAACTACAGTTATGCCTGTAAATTCAGTTTCTTATGGAGCTAGATCCAAACAGCCGCTTCACAGTGTTTCAGTGGAATGCAAGGTCTATTTCCTCAAACCTATTATCTTTTGAAAGTCATGTTCTAGAGAAAGGCTATAGTGTTTTAGCGCTCCAGTCATTGAATGTGGAAAAGAAAAAGCTTCCCAATCTTAAGAATTATTACTATCCACCTCTTTACAGTATCAGTGAGGTAAATAAAAAGGTGCAAACTGCTATATATATATTAGACGTGACCTTGAGTTTACAAATATTAGCCCACTTCCAGTGCCCGTAGATAAACAAGGTGTGTTTGCTACAGGAGCTGTCATCAAAGTAAATAAGGAATCGGTTTATAATGTTCTGTCTGTGTACTATCCTAATGGCCCTAAAGAGGATGACACAGATTGGCTAAAACATACTGATTTTACAAAGAGGAAGTGGATTATTATGCGTGACTTTAATGCTCATGCGCCCTTTTGGGACACAAGTTGTAATAAAGTGACATCAAATAGATTTGTTGAAAATATTGTTGATTCAAGTTTAATTTTATTAAACGACGGTAGAATTACGAGAATTCCTGATGTAGTTACTCACAAATCTAGTGCAATAGATCTATCGCTTGTTTCCCCAAATATAGCAGTAAACTATAACTGGTCCACAGTAGAAGATTGTTTAGGGAGTGATCACCTTCCCATTACAATCCTTTTTAATGAAAATATATCTGATGAACCGTCTACCACTGAATGTAAAATTCCAAAATTTAACTATAAATTGGCCTACTGGGAAGCCTTTCAAACTTTTCTTCTGTCACATACATCACCAATAGAGGATGATGATCTAGATATATTTTATGGTAATGTCTCAAAAGTAGTGTTATTAGCAACTGAAAAGACTATCCCAAAACATAAATATAAAAAGATTGGAAAATATGTAGGCAACGTATGGTGGACAGAAGAATGTAGACTCGCTGTACAGTCAAAGCGAAAAAGCTACAAAACATGGATAAGAAATAAGTCAGAAGAAAACTTTATAATCATGAAACAAGAAAAGAATAAATGGGCTAAAATAATTGCTCAAGCTAAAAGAAAGTACTGGGTTGAGTTTGCGAAGCCGAAGTATCGGAATCAAAAGATTTATTTAAAGTTTGGAAAAAAGTTAAAGAAATGAAAAACTACTATAAAAGTCAGTCATACCCTATAAAGCTACAAACTGATTTTCCTTCTGCTTTGGATAAAGCTGAAGCTTTTTCTGGTTTATTTTCAGCTTGTAGTCAGTCTAAAAATCTTCAGCCAGAAAGCCTTCATCACAGAAACAATGAGGAACAAAAAGATGATTACATGGCTCTTTCACAAGAAAACGAACATTTCCTGAACTCACCTTTACTGTTGTCAGAACTAACAGAAGCATTAGATTCTATCCCTTCACATGATTCAGCTGTTGGCCTTGATGGAGTGTCCTATCAACTCATGAGACATTTACCTTCTTCGTGGAAAGTATTACTGCATTCATTATTCCAAAAATGTTGGATTAATGGCACTATTCCAAGAATCTGGAACAGTTCGGTAGTAGTCCCAGTACTCAAGGAAGGTAAACCGAGGACATCTTTACATAGTTACAAACCCATAGCTCTAACCTCTCATGCTGGTAAACTTTTAGAAAAAATTATTCAAAAACGACTGTTGTATTACTGTGAAAAAAATGGCGTGATTCCTGTTCAGCAAGCGGGCTTTCGAAAAGGTCGTTGTACCACAGACCATATAGTAAAACTGACCAGTCACATTAAAAGACAATTCTCCCGCAGAAAAAGTACTCTGGCTACATTTTTTGATGTCAAAAAAGCCTATGACTGCGTATGGCACGCAAGGCTACTTTTCAAATTAAAAAATGTTGGTATTTCTGGGAAAGTTTGATTACATTAAAAGCTTCCTAACAGAAAGAAGCATATGTACACGAATTGGAAGAACTTATTCATCCTTTAGGAATGTAGATATG
>CM031603.1:21306427-21311427 GCA_018398815.1 Conus ventricosus | reverse complement strand
GTGGGACTGACTGGGCTGTGGACGGGGTGTCGGAATGAGTGGCGTGGGTGCAGTGCCACTGATGTGGCACAGAAGATGGGACAGCAAAGAAAAAAAATAAAGAAAGAAAGAAACAGTTCACATGCACTGTCGTTGGAGGGATGGATGCGACGGCATCCTCCGTAGAGGGACATTCCTCACTGACGCTAGCTCTGCGACTCGGCCATTGTCAGTGGCGAGGTTTCAAGGGGAGGCGTTCGGCATGATATCTGGCGATGTGAGATCAGCGAACACCACCGAAGCGAATCGATTCCGCAGCGGTGCAGCGTCTGCAACGATGGGTCGCCTCATGGCGACCTAATGATGATGGATCCAGGTGGACTTCTGGCGGTGTCCGAGCGACAGGACTAACGTGACTGTGGCTGTGTACGAACAGGGCAGAATGATGGCGCTGAAATGATACTTGTGAGTGGGGGGTGGGGGCACAAGATGAGACAGATAGACAGATAGAGAGACAGATAGATAGAGACAGAGAACTCTGAACTCTGAACTCTGAAAATTTTAATGAATAGGCCATAGACCCATGTCATTGGGAGTGGTTACAAACAGAATGATTTTGTATAAGTGTAGAAAACACAATTTATACATTCTGTAATAATACATACAAACACACCTGTACAATGCACATTTCCACTTCATTACTCATTCGAGTGAACTACCGCGCATTTGAAAGCTTTTTCAAGATAGATAGCGAGTCGAACTATTTGCGATTTATTCTCAGACGCCAGAAGCATCGTTAGTTTGAACTGCGAAGGTTGGTTGTAGTATTTATGAGGAATATACTTTTCTCTTAAATCCTGATACCGCGGACAATGTAAAACAAAGTGAACTTCGGTCTCCACCTGCGAAACACAGAATGGACATGGCATATTGTTTTCCGTTATATTTCTACGGAAGCGTAGCTTGTACACGTTCAGCTGTGAGACACCTAACCGTAACCTAATCAAACTGATTCTTGCTCGCAAATGATTAAGTACATTCAAATAGGGATAGAATTAATTCACTCTTGAACGTTCGATACAACAAGAAACGATCACTTTGTTCCATGTCATGAGACCATTGCATCTTGTAATCATTAATAACACTATATTTTAATGCTCTCAAAAATGCCTTCTCATCCTCAACCCCCTGATTCTCCCAAACCTCTCCATATCCATATTTGTACAAGAAGAAACAAATTGCCGATGCCCATGTATTCTTATTGTTATTATGAAAATGTAGTAGCATTCTATACGACTTGTGAGGCAAACGATAAAATGGCATCTTCAAAATTCTTAACCAGTATCTAACACTTTTGAGGTGCAAGTTTACATATAATGGAAAACGTCCTAACTCACCGTAAATCATCACATTAGGAGTTCTTATGCTGACATTTAGAAATCTTTTTAGTGAGAACAAGTGCACTTTTTCTACTATATCAAGATTTCCTATGATGCCCCAATTTCGGCTCCATAACTAAGCATAGGCTGGATCTGAGCATCAAAAAGTTTAAAGAATATGACTGGAGATTTTTCTCCTAATGACCAAAGCAACTTAAAAATGTTAATGACCCCTTTTTTCGCTCGACTGGCTAAATCGTTCAAACAGTGAGTAAATGACAGCCTAGTCGACATAGTGACACCAAGATATTTATACATATTAACAACTGATACTTTATTCCGTCCATAATACCATACCTCATGTTCAGAGACATAGCCGTCATTTCTGAAGATGACAATATTTGACTTCTCTAAATTCACGATTAAACCAAGCCTTTTTGTCATCTCATGCAACACATTAAATTGGGTTTGCAAGCCTGTGATCGAATCAGAAACTAGAATAATATCATCGGCAAACATAAGAATAAGAATTTCCAAAACATCAGGAATAAGCTGAATTCCATGTCTTCCTCTTTGGATGATTTCTTCCGCCAATTCATTTATGAACAGAGAAAACAGGACAGGACTGCATTTTTCTCCCCGTTTTAACCAATGGGACACGTGAATGCTTCAGTCAGACCACCTTCAACTCTAACTTTTCCTTTAACAATGTTATAAATACTAGTTATAGCCTGGTACATTTTCCCTCGAATACCCCTTTTCTTCATGACAGCCCATAACTTCAAGCGAGCGACAGAATCAAAAGCTTTTCTAAAATCTATAAATCCAACATATAATTTTTTGTGTAACAATAATTGTTTCTGCACCATGGCAAACAACGTAAAATAAGATCAACAGTGCTGTATTTTTTTCTGAAGCCTGCTTGACAATCGTTTATCACATTATTGTGTTCAATCCATTTTGATAATCTTTCATTTAATATATGACTGTATAGCTTACTGCAGACATTCAATAACGAAATACCGCGATAATTATCAGGTAAGCTCCGATCGCCTTTTTTGAAGAGAGGCTGTGTAAAGGCTTCAGACCACTGTAACGGATAGGTTCCTGTGGTAAACATTACATTAAATAATGCAACTAAAAAAGGAACGATTATGGTGATATAATTTTTAAATACTTCGCCTGTGATCCCATCAGGACCTGCTGCCTTGCCATTTTTTAACGAACGCACGGCAGCAAAAACTTCATTCTCTGTTATATCTGACTCAAGAGAATCTGTGTTCACGTGCTGACCGTCATCCTCGGTCCGCTGGCCGTTATCATCCTCTTCATTACTTTCACTGTCCACTGTATTTGAAACGTTGTCAGAATTTGACTGAAATACTTGGGAAAAATGTGTGTACCACTGCTCTTTACTAATGTTATTTACTACAGACTTTTTATAAATACAAGATCGCAACTTATTCCAGAATCCTGTCGGATTATTAATATTTGCATGTAATCCCTGCAATGTCGACGTACGGTGATTTTTCTTTTTAATCCTCAGGAGCTCTTTATATTCTCTTCGTTTCTCGTTATATGCAGTTCTTAAAAATCGTCATCCCCATGTCTGTAATACTGTCTCAAATCACATGTAAGTTCTTTTCTGCATTGACCACATTCTTGGTCGAACCATGGGTCTGATATTCCTTTTCCTTCTGTTATCGTTTCTTCATACATAAACAAGCACTGAGCAAGGCTTCGTTAAATATCTGAAGAGCTTCGTTAATGTCAGTATTTATTAAAGAGGATGCTGTCCCTAAACTGTTTTTAAATTCATTGGATGTAATATTCTTCTTAAAATCTTCAAATTTGTTTTGGTCCCAGACAATGTTTTCAATCTTAAAACTGCTCACGTTTACGTTTGTTTCCTCATCAACGTTAACCTGTGAGTTAAACACAACTTCAACAGGCATGTGTTTTGATTCAATTTTGGGACGAACATTCAGTGAAACACAAAACTTCAACAAACATCGTGACACAATAGCATAGTCAATAATACTACATCCGCCTGGTGACACATATGTAAAGTGACCAAAATCCTTATTCTTGACAGCGCCATTCAAAATAAATAGATCAAAACAGCTACAAATATTCAATAAACAGTAACCAAAATCAGTTATCACTTTATCTTTTGAAGTACGGCTCACTTCCCGTTCGTCGTCATCTTTCAGTGCCACACCTTCACTAACATCATCATCCCCTTCTTTCCCATTCAACCCCCCAGTGCGTGCATTGAAATCCCCAATCAAGAGAAAAGGCACATTTCCAAATGATTCTAACAAATCCATTATACATTGTTCTATAATCGTAATACCATTAGATAAATCCGTGTTGCGGTAATAGTCAGAAGAGCTAGGAGGTACATATGCACCGACTAGCATCACTGGTGTGTCTGTGCCAAAACATCTTTTGGACAGTTTCAACACAATTATATTATCATATTCAGTCTTCACTTGTTCAACGTACTGTGAAAACTGTTTCTTGACAAGGAGCGCTAAACCTCCCGATAACCTTGCTGTAATGCCATCGAACAGTTTGATACCTGGTACAATAAAAGTGTCATAGTTCGGAAATAAGTGATCTGGAAAACGGGTGGAAAAAGTTTCTACGAGTAAACAAAAATCAAAGTCTTTTAAATAAGAGCGTATTTCATGGTCAAACACACGGGAAAGACCATCAATATTATAAGTTACGAACTTGATGTTTTTCGTGACATGGGTCCGGCCGTGTCCCTATAAGCTGGCCTGCTTGGCATTTCCACCTGCCACTTCATGAATGGTGGTTTGCCGTTTGGAGGCAGAGTTGGTGCAGGAGGCGCTTCTTGATCGGGTTGCAGGCTGTGAAGCTTTGCCCGTGGAACTGCGTCTCTCACACTTCTTTGTGGTTTTGTCATCGTTCCTCTGGTCCGTGTTTGGTCGCACTGTATGTGGTTTTGTGGGTTGGTAGAGTCAGCCTTATTGTTTGGTTTATTTACAATTGTTCTTGTGTCCTTGGCCATCAGCAGTGCCGTCGATTTGTCATCGTCTGGGTTATGTGTTGTATGTTGGAGTTCAGATTCAGATCTGTGTATGTCAGTGGAGTCGGTGATCAGGTTATATGTGGATTCATTGATTCCCTCACTGTCAGCAGTCTCTGTCGCTGTGTGAAGGTCAGCTGTGTTTAGTCCGTTTTCCCCTGTCATGTTGGCTACACTGTCGGTACTATGTAACACACACGCACTGTCATCTGTACGATTTCCGATTATCCCTCTCTTTGTTAAGTTCGTTTCTTCACAGTCATTTCGTTGATCTTTCGTACTGTCTTCAACACAATTCATATCACTCATCACCCCCAGTGTCTGAAGTGACATAATTCTGAACTTTCTCTACACCGACTTCAACAAGATTTGAGTTCTTTCCTGTCACACTGTCCATGTCGGCATTGTTCTGTTCTTCCTCTGTGCTGATATCAACTTGACTTGAGTCCCTCTGTTTACTTTTGTCTGTGCAAGTATCACCATTTGTATCATACACAACGTGGTCTGTGTTTTCACATCGATCTGTCATGTCATTCTCTGCCGTACCCTGAGTTTTAACAGTGTGACAGTTGTTGTTAATGTTC
>CM031603.1:21286427-21291427 GCA_018398815.1 Conus ventricosus | reverse complement strand
TGTTCATGGTGCGCCAGGTTGAGCGATCTTGCGCGGCAGGGGCGATGCTACCGAACTTCAGTGAGGCCTTCAGTGTGTCTTTGTTGCGTTTGTTTGTCCTCCATGGGAACGCTTGCCTTCCAGCAGCTCGCCACAGAACAGTCTCTCTGGGAGAAATTTTCATCCATGCGATGTACATGTCCTGCCCACCTGAGTTGAGAGCATACTAGCATTGCCTGAATGCTTTCCATATGAGCGTTCTGAGGCACCTCTGCACCTGGTACTTTGTCCTGCCATCACAGATATAGGTGAGTATAGACCGCCTAATAAAGATAATGTTCACACTATTGAATGCTATTGTTAGAATAGGAGGAGGAGGGGGTGGTGTGTGGGAGAAGAAGCACTAGAGGGGCATGTTGTGTAAGTGGAAAAGTGATAGACCAAGTTCAGGTTGTACTCATTACAGTCCGGCAGACCACACACGCCTTTCCAGGGCTGTCAAACTTGCGGAAAAGCAATCTCATCATGAAACGAGCCAGACCATGCAATTAACCTAAAAAAGAAGAAGAAAGAAACAACAGAATGCTGTTACGACCAGGTAACTTAACTATTTACATTATAGTATTAAACCATGCTCACAGCGTTCCCCGTACTTTTACACTCTACGATGAAATGATAGGTGGAGGTAGGGGTCAGACGTGAACATCGGGAGTGGTTTAAAGTGCAGTTATAGAACACGACTCAATAGACTTCGTGAAATGTGAGTCACTAATTGAACAAGAGAAATAAATGGTGACGGCTCTGAAAGGTCAAAAGCATCAACATTCCTACTGTCTGCAAATGGATCACTTTCATTACAGAAAGGCTTAAAGTAACTCCCAAAGATCGCAAGTCGAACAGGTACACTATCAACACATATGCACTGGTAATTGCGATATACACACCTGTAATGGGACGGTTTCGGGCGTAAAATAACAGTGACATGATCGAAACCTTTGTCTGCTGGTTTTTGTATTGCCTAGCTGTCAGATCTCGCCACATGAGTAAAAACTGTAATTTACCCCCAACTCCCGGCCGGCCTGCCCGACCAGCATCTCAAGTATCATATCTTTCCATTTTAAGAGAATCCACAACTCTGTCCGATCCGCGTGAACGTCTCTGTCGCCAGCCACTCCAGTAGCATGACGTTAGGCGTGCTGCTGAATGGCCGTGAGGGGGAGAGGAAACAAACGATTGGCAGGATAATCAGCAGAATGAAAAGCAGACCATCTGAACAGATCTCTCATCGTCAGGCTGTCATCCTCCAACGTCATCTCTCGTAAAACTTCGCGGACCCAAGAAATCATTTGGCTGTGTGTCTGGTGAGAAGCTGATGTCAGCAAAGTTGATTTCATTCTTAATGTTCTTAACACCTTTTGTTTGCCCGTATGTTAGTCTTTTTTTTTCTGTTGATAATGTTTAACGATGTCATTATAGAAGGAGCTTAGAGAAGCAGGACGGAGGCAGAGAGAGATTATATTGCACTCCCATTATTCAATCCGCACACAATCCGATTTCCTGTCGGTTCTTGTCCCCTTCTTCATGACCACCGTCACTCTACACACACACACACACACACACACACACACACACACACACACACACACACACACACACACACACACACACACACACGCACGCACGCACGCACGCACGCACGCACGCACGCACACACACAACACAGCACACACAACACACCACACACACACACACACACACACACACACACACACACACAACACACACACACACACACACACACACACACACACACACACACACACACACACACACACACTCACTCACTCACACACACGAACACACACACACACACACACACACACACACACACACACACACACACACACACACACACACACACACACGTGCGCGCACGCACACACACACACACATACTACACACACACACACTCGCGCGCGCTCACACACACACATACACACACACGCGCGCGCGCTCGCGCGCACACACACGCACACACACACACACACAAACAAACACACAGAGCGCACGTGCACGCACACTCACACACATATATACTCGCATGCACGCGTGCGCGCACGCAAACGCACACGCACATATGTATGCAAACACAAACTCCGTTCATGAAAAGAGAGTGCGTAAAAAATGGGGGTGGTGGTATTGAGAAATGTAATTGTTAGAGAGGGAGAGAGAGAGAGAGGAGAGAGAGAGGAGAGAGAGAGAGAGAGAGAGGAGAGAGAGAGAGAGAGAGAATGTATGTTGTGTGTGTGTGTGTGTGGGTGGAGGAGAGAGTGAGAGAGAGAGAGAGGAGAGAGAGAGAGAGGAGAGAGAGAGAGACAGACAGACAGACAGACAGACAGACTGACTGAAACCATTTACTGTCAGATTAACATAGTATTGTACTGACAGACAGACAGACACACAGACAGACACACAGACAGACGGACAGACAGGCAGACAAGAGACACAGACAGACAGAGAGACAGTGTGTGGAATGATAAAACTGGATATGCCTCTGCAGTGGTTATCTGTTTTTGAATGGGAATGAAGCTGTCGGCTCCATCGACTTACCACCAGCTGACCTACTAAGGAATTTGGAAATGGAAATATGAAGTCGGTCAGGAAGAAGGGTGGCTCTGCTTGTAGCCTGCTGGCTGCTCAATGATCCAGCGTAGCGAGACCTGTACGTCTGTCCCATTTTATTCCCTTAAACCTTAAGAGAGTTTGTACAAACTGCTTTGTCACGGCGACAGGCACTGAGTATCCACCAACATGCTACTGCTGCGTGTTGTTATCTTCTTGAATTTGTATTCTTCGGCTTTGAACACTTTAGTGAATATAAACCAGGCAAAATCTTTCGCGGTTTTTTTTTTTTTTTTTTTGCATAATCCACGCAAGTCGTATATAGAAACTTTGAAATAATTAAATATTTTCAAACTTCAAACTTTAAAAACAGAAAACAACCAGAACGAGGCTTAAACGTAGCATTTACCGGCCCGTGCGGTGTGGAATCAATTCAGCCAATGCAAGAATCTGAAGACTAGGTTTAGCTGCTCCCACTTTGGACTCACAGACGGAAGCAAGTTTCGGAGAAAGCATTTTTCCCTCCCATATAAATACAGGAACTAACAACAAAAAAGCCTCGTTTCTGTGTCGGTGCCACGTGAATGCGTGCCAGAAACCAAATCAGATTGGCGTTATTGGCACTGGAGGAAGTTTCTCTGTTGATGAAGGGTTTCTTCGTGGCTGCATCGATACTAGCTGCAGAAAGCAGTGCAGGGCTATGCCGCACAGGACTCGCAAAACGTATTCATTGTACCGAAATTACCGCTCAGTGCGGTGCTTGCTGTGTTTGCCCGTCTGACATATTTCTGTGAGGACAAAGTTTGGAAGCTGTTTCATGCGTAAACTCGTTTCACGACGTCCTCTGGTTTGGCGAAATGCATTTCCTGAAGTTGGCATCCTGAGCCAATCAACGGCACCGCTGGTAGGCACGTGGTTATGCCTCGCTTTGACAAGCACGTAGCAGACGAGCTGGACTGGCATGTTTCAAATTCTTGCCCAAAAGGAAAAAAAAGAGAGAGAGAGAGAGAGAGAGAGAGAGAGAGAGAGAGAGAGAGAGAGAGAGAGAGAGAGAGAGAGAGAAAGCAACTTTTGTTTTGGATCGATTTTTATACCATTTCCGTTTGATTTGTGGGATGCAGTAATAAAGACTGAAAGAATCGAGCACTAAACAGATTGAAAGAATCGGGCACTAAACAGATTGAAAGAATCGGACACTAAACAGATTGAAAGAATCGGGCACTAAACATATTGAAAGAATCGGGCACTAAAACGATTGAAATAATCGGGCACTAAAACGATTCAAAGAACCCAGCACTAAACAGAATGAAAGAATCGGGCACTACAAAGATTGAAAGAATCGGGCACTACAAAGATTGAAAGAATCGAGCACTGAAAAAAGTGAAAGAATTGGGCACTAAAAAGATTGAAAGAATCAAGCACTACAAAGATTCAAAGAATCGGGCACTGCAAAGTTTGAAAGAAAGGGGCACTAAAAAGATTGAAAGAATCAAGCACTACAAAGATTCAAAGAATCGGGCACTAACAAAGATTGAAAGAATCGAGTACTAAAAGGGTTGAAAGAATCGAGCAGTAAAATGATTGAAGGAATCGGGCACTGAAGAGTGAAAGAATCGGGCACTGAGAGGATTGAAAGAATGGAGCACTACAAAGATTAAAAGAATCGGGCACTGGAAAGATTAAAAGAATCGGGCACTGAAAACATTGAAAGAATCGGGCACTGAAAATATTGAAAGAATCGGGCACCGAAAATATTGAAAGAATCGGGCAGTGAACAGATTGAAAGAATCGGGCACTAAACAGATTGAAGGAATCGGGCACTAAACAGATTGAAAGAATCGGGCACTAAACAGATTGAAAGAATCGGGCACTAAAAGGACTGAAAGAATCGGGCACTAAACAGATTGAAAGAATCGGGCACTAAACAGATTGAAAGAATCGGCACTAAACAGATTGAAAGAATCGGGCACTAAACAGATTGAAAGAATCGGGCACTAAAAGGACTGAAAGAATCGGGCACTAAACAGATTGAAAGAATCGGGCACTAAACAGATTGAAGGAATCGGGCACTAAAGGACCGAAAGAATCGGGCACTAAACAGATTGAAGGAATCGGGCACTAAAAGGACCGAAAGAGTCGGGCACTAAACAGATTGAAGGAATCGGGCACTAAAAGGACCGAAAGAATCGGGCACTAAACAGATTGAAGGAATCGGGCACTAAAAGGACCGAAAGAATCGGGCACTAAACAGATTGAAGGAATCGGACACTAAAAGGACCGAAAGAATCGGGCACTAAACAGATTGAAAGAATCGGGCACTAAACAATGATGGAATGAGAATCGGGCACTAAACAGATTGAAAGAATCGGGCACTAAACAGATCGAAACATAAATGAAAT
>CM031603.1:21269466-21285427 GCA_018398815.1 Conus ventricosus | reverse complement strand
AAAAAAATAAAAAATAAAAATTTGTGTGTGTGTGTTGTGTGTGTGTGTGTGTGTGTGGTTTTGTGTGTGTGGGGCGTGGGTGCGTGCGTGCGTGCGTGCGGGCGTGCGTGGGTTCGTGGAGTGCTCGCTTGACGCGCGCGCGCGGCGTGTGAATGTGGGTGTGTGGGTGTGTGGTGTGTGTGTGTGTGTGTGTTGGTGTGTGGGGGTGTTTGGTGCGCGGGCCCCGGTAGGGAAAGTGGTGGGGTTTTGTGGGGGGTGGGTTGAGTGGTGAGAAAACAAAAGAATAAATTGTTTTTTGTGCTTAAGGGCATCAAAGTGGCATTATTTTCACTTTATTGTCAATAAAAGTCAAAAAATGTTTTGCAGAGAGGAAAACAGGAGAACATGTATGCGAAGAACAGGACCGCACTATGAACCCTACGCCCCTGACCCCCCAGAACAAAACATAGACAAACAACAGAACACAACAAGCAAGCATGCACGCACGCACGCACGCACGGACACACGCACGCCGCAGCAGGGGAACATGGTTTATGAATCGATTTTTATCAGACAATGTTTGGGTTGTGCTGACGGCCGCGCGCGCGCGCAAACAACAACACACCACACCACACACACAACACACACAAACCACAACACGCACGAACAGCAACAATACAAACAAAAGCGGCACGACGTCACCACACACAAACACCCACACACAAACACACCCCAACACACAACACGCTGCGTACGCACAAAGAGCACACAACACACCACACACACACACACCACACAACACAAAAACACCACACCACCGACGAGCACGCCACAACACACCCCCCCACACACACAACCCCCCACAACACCACACACGAGAGAGAAAACCCCTTCCTAATACGCCTGGGGGAAAGGGTGGATCAGTGTATTCCTGCCCCTTTCCTGCAATTCCCCCTCTTGAATATCAGTTGAAAAATTTTCCATTTTTTTTTCCCGTAAATAGAAGTCATGAAACTTTTATTTAGTGCCTTTGAAAGATAAAAAACTGACGAAAAAACAAAACGTAAAATAAGGTTCCCCCTCGAGCACCCCCCCCCCACTGTGTGTGTGCGTGTGTGTGTGTTGTGTGTGTGGGGGTTGTTTTGTGTGTTGGTGTGTGGGTGTGTGAGTCTCCCTTTGTCGTCTGTCGTCTGTCTTCTCTCTCTCTCTCTCTCTTCTCTTCTTCTCTTCTCCTCTCTCTCTCTTCTGTCATTTTTTGTGTTTTTTCCTTTTTTGTATTTTAAAAATTGTTTTAATGTTCTGAACTTCGTCTTGTTTGTTTGTTTGTTTTTTGTTGTTTGGTCGTTTTTTCTATTTCATTTTGCCTTTTTTTGGGGGGGGGGGGGGGCCCCCCTTGGGGAGGGGTGGATGTAGAAAAACTGAACTTTTTATCTATTACCCCCGATAATAAAAAAATTTGTCCGGTTGGGCTGGGTTTGGGTTGGGCTGGTCTGGTTTGGGTCTCTTTTCTCTTCTCTTCTCTCTTCTCTCTCTCTCTCCCCTTTTTTCTCTCTCTCTTGTTGTGGGCGTTTAACAGAACGATGAAAAAGTTTTGTTTATTGTTTTAAAAACTCAGAAGGTCTGAAAAAGACACTGTTTCCCCTATTCAGGGGGCCTTGTGGGGGTGGAAAAAAAAAAAAGGGGGTGCCTTTTTCGAGCTCGATTATACAAGCAGTTTTTATTTAACATCTTTATGCCCCCGGCGCGAAAGGGACTAAAGAAAAAATTATGTGGATTTAAAAACGGTAAAGAAATTTTGAAATAAAAATAATGTTTTCCCTTTTTCCTCGAAAGGGACAAAAATCTTACCGCATTGATTTAAAAAGAGGGAAAAAAAAGGAAAATGGCTCTTTTCAGCGGAAATCTTGGACCGAAGTTTCAGTTTCTCGCTGGAAATGGTTGTTTGGGATTTGAGGACGTGCTTTTTTCTGGGGGCCTACCCCCCCTTTGGGTGTTCTTTTTTTCTACGAGAAGTATACTTTGGGAAAAGGGTTTTATTGAATTCTGTAACTTTTGTGAATTTTTGTGTTCCAGTCAGTAAAAAAAAAGAGTCGGTGGGGTGTGGTGTGGGGGGGGGGGGGGGGGGGGGGGTGGAAAACGGCGAGGTTTGTTTTAGTTCGGGTCTTGAAGAAAAAAATAATTGTTTCAGAATTGCCCGTCTTTGAACCCCGTAAAATGTTCTTCAGATAACGCACAACAGGTAAAATATTTTTCTTTAAATTTTTTTTTGCTCGTGTTTCGGTGTCTTCGTGGGTTTACATCACGCCGCTCATTCCCGCCCCCTAATCACAGCCATCCAGGCTGTATTCGCCTCAACGTTACGTCCCAAGGGAGCAGCAATTCGAGTGGTCATGAAGCAGCTGGCCCCGTGGGGAGCTACATTCTGTGCAGTCACCCGGTGGTGTTCACTGGGGCGGCCCAGGGGGCCCCGGTTCGCAGGTACCCCCGCTGTCCCCGATGACCAGACAGTTCTGGACTGAACCATTTTGCTGAGTGCGGAGCCAGCGAGAAGAGCGTCCATTCGGAGATGGCGCCAACCGGTCCTTCAGCGACAGTACCTGAATGCCATGAAGCGGAGCTGGCCTTTTTCTCAGCCCGTCGGGTGGTAAAAACGGCAGGGTAATAAGAGTCACGCGCTAGGTCCTATAGGGGCCTACAATCTGCCCGTCCCTATGTGACATATAGTCTACGCCCTTTGTGAACCTATACTACAAAGTGTCTATATGACCTTATAGTCATTAAGTGTCATTTCAGTTTTATGCCTTGTTCCAGTGTGAGCTTATAGTATTAGATCCCTACATGACCCTGTGTAAACTTAAACAAAACTTACTATGCCGCGAATGAAAGAAAATACCCCAATGACACGACAAAACACGACGCGTTTCGACCTCGTTGGTCTTCTTCAAAGCAAAGAACCACATCAAGACAATGGAACAAGCAGAAATAGCGCTTATTCTAAATGGGCACAAAATGAATGTGGAATCGAAAGTCTTTGGTCAAACATGAGCCTACAATCCTATGTGGCATAGTTTTTTTAGGGAAAGATAGGTGTATTGGCACAGCTAAATTTAATGAATCGCGCTTACATAAACGTTTTAACTTTTAAATAAATTATGACTTTACTCACTCACTAAAACATGACACAATTTTTTTTCCTAAATACTGTGTTTCTGTTAAGCCACGCACATTTATTTGTCAAAGCGTATGATCAAACGTATACGCAAGGCATTAAAAATTCAGTGCAAGAAGAAAGTTATAAAAGTCGCTCATATCCATGTACAGCATTTTTCAAGAGAAAAAGACAAGAAAACAGAGAGAGAGTGAGAGAGAGAGAGAGAGAGAGAGAGAGAGATGTGTGTGTGTGTGTGTGTGTGTGTGTGTGTGCGCGCGCGCGCGCGCCCTCGTGCGTGTTTTATATAGACTATATATATATTTTATATATATATATATACACACACACACACACAATCAGCCGTGTCTCCCTGATGAGCCCGGGTTCCGATCCAGCGGACGAAAGGCCTAGGTGTAGGCAATACATATAGATCTGCCTCAGAGAGGGATTACGATAGTTCCCTCATGCAGATAGTAAAGGGGTTTTCATATTTATAATATGTTTTTTCCCATTTTCTTCACCTTCAACCCCTTTCAGTTGTTTTGTTGTTTTGTTTTTGTTCTTCTTTTAAATTTCAAATATTTGCCAAGTCATTACTATAATGAAGGAAGAATTGTTAACCTGCACGTGTTTTTCCCCACTACTTAATTGTTCAGCATTATATTGTTTGTAATCAGTGGGCGATTGCATCTCTTTGGAGATCCAAGTAAAGGTTGTTCTACACAATTCTTAGCCGCTGACAATGCCTGGGTTATTGAACAGCAGAGCTGACCATTCAGACTGTTCCATATCTTTTGATCTCCCTTGCATCCTTAAATGGATCCTCAAGCATAGGCTCAAAGATTGTCCCTACATTATATACTCTTTGCATAATGTTTTAAGTTTTTCAGCAACTTTTTTCCTCTCCACACTTCCGTTTTCTTTTAGTTATGACCTTTCGCTGGCTGCTTTTTGGGGGTATTGTTGGATTCTTTTATGAATCTTTGAAGGTGAGAACACAACATAATTATGTACTGTGGTGTATCTCTATTCGACGTCAAGAGCACACACTCAGCCGTGTCTACCTGATGAATCCGATTGAACAGACGAAAGTTCTAGAAGCAGGCAATACATATAGATATGTCTTCAGAAGCAGGTAATACATACAGATCTGCCTTAAAGAGAGATTACAATGGTTTCCTGATGCAGGTAGTGAACGGTTTCCATACTTATAAATATATATTTTCTTCATTTTCGTTTTTATTGTTTAATTTGAAGGCCTTGCCAAATCATTACCATAAGGAAGGAAGAATTGTTAACCTGCACTTGTTTTCGTCTACTATACACTTAATCATTCAGAGAGAGAGAGAGAGAGAGAGAAGCTGGACCACAATACCGGTTGGTTGTCTCCTTTCGTCTATGTTTTTTTTTTTTTTTGGGGGGGGGGGGGGGGTGTACAACAATGTTTCGGTCCTAAAAGGACGTTCGGAACATGAGAGCTTAACTTGTCTCAGCACAAATGTTCATTTTTAAACAAACCCCAACAGTTAGTATAACAGAACCCTGATTTTTTTTTTTACCTGTCCTACTATTTGTTGGTTTCAGTGCTGGTGTTTATTTGAAAATGAAAATATTTCTTGACACTATTTATGCACTCCCATCCCCAAAAAAGGCCTCTTTCGGGACCGAAATATTGGACAGAAAAGAAAAATGAGACAATCAAGCAGTTTTTGGTCTCCAGTTCCCCCCCCACTTAAATCGTCTCGCAACAGCAAGAAACAGACCTGCCAGCAGTGAGAGAGTGATGCTGGCTGGAGTTTTAAGGTGTGTATTTTATATATATATTGTGTGTGTATTGCGCGCGCGCGTGTTTAAAATCGTCTTACTCTTTTATCCAACATCTGACTGGACTCGTGAGCACACTTTCATACTCGGCTTCTGAAGCAAGTTGGGTTGGGGGAACTTGAATAAATCCACATTTTCTTTCCTACAGGTTCCCACGTTCAGGTCCTGCTATATAACATGCCCCCGTCAATTCCAGTCCATCACTCCCACTCCTCCTCTCGCCTCCCCTCGCCCTCCAGAATGACAAGTACAGAGACCAAAAGAAAAAGGGGGGGGGGGAAGAAAGAAAAGGGGGTGGGGGGTAGACAGCGGGTAGAGAGACACTAGCATTCAGCAGGGCCTGTCAAGGTTTATTCGGGCATGCAAGTGTGGCTCTAATCCCATGTTTCTTCCCCCCCCCCACCCATCCCGGCGTCCCTGGATCCTCCCCTTCCACCTCCTGAAGCCTCCAGGTTTTTCTACTGACAACACTGCTCTGTCACACTGGCCTGGCTGAACTCACAAAGAGGACACACACACACACACACACACACACACACACACACAACACACACACACACACGCACGCACGCACGCACGCACCCCCATCACACCCACGTACACACACACACACACACACACACACACAACACACACACAAATACACACATACACACACACACGCACGCACGCACGCACGCACGCACGCACGCACACACACACACACACACACCCCACACACACACACACACAGTCTGCCTGACTAAAACTAACTTATCGGAAGATCCACCCGATACTGTAGTAACAAAACATTCACACACACACACACACACACACACACACACATATATATATATATATTTATATATATATATATATATAACTGGCTTTTAACGCGCGCGCGCGGCCGCGTGCTCGCACATGCTTGTACACGCACGTGCGCGCGTACACCACGACATACACGCACACACACACACACACACACACACACACACACACACACAGACACGCGCGCGCGTACGCACGCACGCACGCACGCCGTACACACACACACACACACGCGCGCGCGCGCGCACGCGCGCGCGTGCAACACACACACACACACACACACACACACACACTCACACACACACACACACACACACTCCCCCTCATTGAAGGTAGGAGCCATCATGAGGACTGCCGAACTGTTGCTGCTGTTGTCGCCCTTCCCAAGGTCACCACCAGGGGCAGCAGCGAACTGTTGACGTCGGCCAGTGACGTGCTGTACCACGTCACATTCGGGGACGACACCGTGGTCGTTTGACGTTCCATCTCCGAGGAATGCGTCATGACACCAGAAATGAAGTCGCCGCCAGGGGGCGTGGTGCTGTTGACTGCATCCATGACGAGTGTGTGATGTATTCTACTCAAAGAACAATAACTCTCATCACATGAGCTAAATCCCTGCCGGGTCTCTTTTTTCCTCCATGACAATGCGGCTAAATGCTGGAGCCACCATAACTGTTTTATAGTGTGACGGTAAACTGCTCACCGCACAGGTGTACTGATGTGAAAGCAATCAATCAACCTTTGCACCAGAGGCACGTGAATTTAAATTAAGTCCTGAGGACTATCACGGGGATGGTCGTGGAATTATCACCACAGGGGTAGTTTACGTAGAAAGGTCGGTTCAAAGGCAGGTTTCATCCATCTCAGCATAGTCTGACGACAGCCAATTAGAAAATCCCCCAACCACGCACATTTCGGGAACTCCTTCGCCAACACGAGTGATATCACGTGGGTATCAGAAAACAGCGGTAAAGAAACCTGGTAGGATTCAACTTGCCAAAGAACGCTTTCATAAGCACCCGCTGCAGAGATTTTTTTTCAGGCTAAATGGGGAACAAAAAAGCACACTATCCACCATTGACGTCATTGCAACAGCCTGTGCCACGCTGGATTTTTTGTTGTTTTGTTTTTTTGTTTCAGCCACCGCCAAAAATCATCCCGTTCTTCTAAAAACCCACACAGCATTTGTACAAATCAGAAACGCCGGGGAGGGACTGCCCCACTTAGTCTTTTATGATTATAAGGTAATGGCGATCTACACTGCGACTGATGTTCAACGTCTGCAGTGATGCTTCTCTTCATGGGCAGTGATGGTCGGACGAGTTCTGTGGCTTACCTGTGACACGACGGACAGATTCTTCTGTATCTTGCAACGAAGACGCTTTTCCCCTCTCTCTCTTCTTCCCCCTCTCTCCTCTCTCTCTCTCTTCCCCATTAGGCTTTCTTTCCTGCTTCCATTCCTTTTCTGCTCCTGTTTTTCCCAATCCTATCCGTTTGTTCTATCTTTACCTTTTTCCATCCAAGCTGCTGCTTAAAAAACCAAGCCAACAAAGCCCACGAAAACATGACCAAATGATTGCTACCCACCTGCCTGCTGAAATTAACACAGATTTCAGTCACAGCTGACTAAAACCAGTCATCATCGCTTTTTCGGGCTTACAAATCCCCAACAATCCCCCCCTTAACAACACTTGACCTAGCGTTAAAGCGTGAAAGGGGGTTTCCCTTGGCATGCTCCGTGGGGTCCCAAATGGTACTCCCGCGCTCTCGCATCACCAGGATCGCCGGCCCACAGTGGTCCTGTGTACGGGTAACATAGCCTTGAATGAGCGGCGCTGGATGTAAAAATGGAAAAACTTGTTATTTTTACACTGCGGAGACCGTGTCACAGTCTTGTTGGGAAACCGTCCCAAACGGGTGAGTGTTGAAATGCGTTGGCTGTTGCGCGTTCTTTTTTTTTTTTAAGTAAGGTCTCTCGCTGGTTTTACAGAGCGACCGATAAGAACTCGAGAGATAGGTTCCTATCGGAACTCTTCCCAACTTCCACTGTCCTCCCCCCCCCCCCCCCCCCCCCACTATCTCCCCCGTTATTGTTGCCCAATAGCTGTGTTAAGGTGGCGATCCACTGTATACCATCGTCTCACGAAAATATTGTACAGTATGGTTTATTCACAGTGCGAGCGACGGAGAATGGTTCTCGTGTCTTTGTCGTTTTCAATTAAGCTCAGAAACCTGTGAGCGTTGCAAAACTGAATTAGGATATGAGCTGCGGATTCACAAAAAAAGAAAGGGAAGACATCTGGATACTTTGAATTTATAAAATACAAACAGAAGTGTTACTGCCTACCTTTTTGTCACTGTAACATGCCTTTTATCTTCGAGCATAGTGTGCAACACATGCTTGCATGTAAAAACCAGTCCTTGAACATTTCCCAGTTGTCTTCTTTTTCTGTGTTTTGTATCCGTAGCAAACTCTGAGCGGGATAATATCGAGCAGGATAAATGCACAAGCCGCACCAAAGTTTCGGATAATTGGTCGGATCCCTTTAAAAGAGTCGCTCGTGGTGATTTTAAGCGAAACTATATTGCTTCTGGTAGAGAAAATTAGAAATACTACCTCAGTCCAATCACGTTGCATGCTGTTCATATCAGTTTAAAGACCCTCTCGGAGTTGACAGCAGGTGAAAAATATGACCTGAGAATGCTCTACATTAAAAAAAAAACTTCATTAGCAAAGACGCAGATATGAAAGGGAAAGGGCAATTAACAACAAGACAAATGAATGTCAGAATTCAATAATCTAAAATATTACCAGGATATAGCAAATTCATCCATTCCAAAGCTGTAAAATGGATATACTATGGAAGTGATTTGGAAGGGCGGAGTAGAAGAGAGAAGGTAGGCGTTGAACAGAAAATGTGTTTCGCTCCCCTTAACATTGTATAAACAAGTGGAGAAATAACAGACATTTTGGCTTTTTTCCACTGAAAACCACTAAAACAATGCGTCTGTGCTTCCTGTGATATTCAAAGTTGAGTATTTCCGACTTTCTTAACAGTTGTAACATGAAAGTACAGAAAAATAAATCGGTATCGAACACTTCCATTTCTTCTTGCTACTGTGTGAATCAGAGTAAGCGCAGAGCACGCTACTTTTTCATCCGTTTGTTACCATCAAATTGAGAAGCCAGAGAAGCGTTGTAACGCTGAAATTGAGAAGTGAGTGAAGCGTGGCTCAATATCGGAACACATTCTATTTTGGACTTCCATCCTTTCCAGCGCACTGAAGACACAACCACGAGCTCAACATTTCTGACAAGAAAAGAACCAGGAACGTAAAGGCAATGTTGGAGGCTGCTGAAAAGCGTTCTGGTTGGAACTCGTCTATGACGAACAAAAGAGAACTTCATAAGGCTTAAATCTCCCCCCCTACCCCCCCCCCCCCCCCCCCCCCCCCCCCACTTAGTACGGGTGTCCAACAGCGGAGCGGGTACGACTCTTGCTAACAAGGCGACTGCTTTGAGACATCCATTATCAAGATGATTATGACTGCTTCGATTCCCGGCACGAAAGATTTTGGCAGCAGAAGGACGTCTAGATGTCATGACCTGGATGCGGCCCGGCCTCCTTACAGTGTAAAGAGTTCAGGGCCGAAACATTTGCCTGGCTGGTAGGAGGAGGGGGGAGGTGAAAACAGGGCGGGGGGGGGGGGGGGGGGGTGGGGGAGAGACTTTCAGTTGTCAAGCTGTCCTTGAGCTTCTTCGTTGTACGGCCTCTTTCCTTTTAAGCTCATTGCAGATGTTCCTACTCCACCCCAACCCGCCTCTGACTTGAAACATGGCCTTCGAGGTTATTAGATGATTGTGCGATGATATGATTGGCTTTTAGTTCCTCTTTGATGTTACTGGCTGTTTTTTTTAGTAGGAAAAAAGAGGGCGGGTGCACATAAAGCTAATGCGCTATTGATTGTGTCGAGCGCGACGAAATTCTTCATTTTCCATATCGATCTTTGCTGTCCTACTTTTCTATTCCCAGCTTCAAACACAAGAGGCTAATCTGACGGCACTCACAAGCTTAAACAAAACTCTTCTCTTTCAAGTTTCATATTCGTTCCCGTTGACCATCACCTCTCCCCAATCTTTTAAGTCATATAATCTTCGCATCACTTTGTCATGTTCATTCTCACTCGACGATTCTATGACGTTCCAATCCGGATGTTATCTCCCAATGGGCAAACGAAAATGCTTTTTGTCTGTAAACGTGGAATTGTGCGTTTCTCTCTCTCTCTCTCTCTCTCTCTCTCTCTCTCTCTCTCTCTTTTCTCTCTCTCTCTCTCTCTCTCTCTCTGTGTGTGTGTGTGTGTGTGTGTGTGTGTGTGTAAGTGCGTGCGTGCGTGCGTCGTGTGTGTGTGTGTGTGTGTGTGTGTGTGTGTGTGTGTGTGTGTGTGTGTGTGTGTGTGTGCGTGCGTGCGTGCGTGCGTGCGTGCGTGCGTGTGTGTGTATGTGTTCGTTCGTTCTTTAATTAATGTCTATCCACTTTTCAGTGATCTTAGACAAAAACAAAAACAAACGAACAGGCATAAAACAAAGACAAAACAGAAAAACACATGTAAAAGGGGCCGGTGTGTGTATGTCGGTGGGGTGTGTGTGTGTGTGTGTGGGGGGGGGGGGGGGCATACATGTGTGTGTTGTTTTAAAAATGTCATTAAAAGTGTATGGAGTGTGGAGGTAGTGTAGTATACTAATCTTTGCATGCATAGTCTATTTAATTAATGAGATTCCCAATAAGTGACTATCACTTTAACCCATTCTAATCTCCCGGCATAACGGTAAACTGCTTTAGCCTGGATTCATATCTGAACATTTTTAAAGAAACAAAACATTTTTAACCATTAAAATAATAAGAAAATAAATCAAACAAATAACTCGAGAATCAAAGTAAATGTCCAACTGGACTCTTAACAATTGCCCTAACAACTTCTACAGCCTTCGCTTCGTTCCCAAAAATGTCCCAAAAATTCGCGATTGATGGGTTCAAACTTAATAACCAAGTAGGTATATATTTTTTAGTATTTCTGCAAAGGAAGATGACATGCAAGTGACATTTTTACAATATTTGTTTTGCATGCATCAAGTCTGAGTCTAAATATCAGACTCTTCAAAAGTCGTTCATGGTGGAGATTGTGTCCCGTTTTATATTTTACAAGCTTCTTAAAGGTTTTTCCCCTTGTTGTCCTTTATTGTGTTTAGACACTCTTTTTGTCTTCCTATCACCGAATCCCATGATGCTTTACCTAAAAGGCTATAATTTTCATACAAGGATAAAGGAATATTTATTTTTGTAAAGATCTTTTCCTTAGCTGCACCACTTTTGGCTAACCGATCAACCCTTTCATTTGCTGCTAAACCACAATGTGATGGAATCCAACAAAGTGAATAGAAGAACCACGTAAAGACAAAAAATTAATTAAATGGTATATCTCAGATATCATTTCTCCTCTCACTCTTGTATGAGAATATTTTAAAGCTTGTAAGACGATTTTGAATCGACACAAAATAATATTTGAAATATGGAATATGGAAAACTAAGAAGATAGTTCAGTCCCATAATATGGCAATTAGCTCTGCTGTGAATACAGAGTAATTTTTCCCAATGTGATACGATTTCTCTATTTTTAATGATGGAATAATGAATGCAGCACCTGATAATTGGTTTTCAAGTAGGAGAACCGTTGTATATATTTTAAGATGATTTATATAATTTTCGTTTATATGTGCCTTGACATATGTTGGCAGCATGGTCCATCACTTTTCCTTAAATCTGTATAATTAATATCGAAATTAGCCTTATTAAGCTCCCATTGAGGAATATTACTGTAACTCGTTTGAGGAGCTACTGTTTGGGGTTCAACACCAGCATCTGTAAATAATTGGGACTTTATAGGAGCCTATAGTTTTTACAGAGTCAAAACCTGTGCTCGCTTTGGAAAATGTATTTTGATTTTAAACCAGTTTCCTTGATACATGAATTTTGCGTTGAATGACTTCTTAATATATATTTTGCTGAAGCAAGTTTCATATTTTGGGTTAAAGGGCAAAATTCCTATTTCTGTGTAGGTTTTTCAGTGTTGAGGCATGGACAGGGGACACAGAGAGCTATCTTATAAGCTTTGCTATCGGTGCTTTGCATCTTTGTTATCAAATATTTTGGAGCTGAAATGAATATTTCCTGAGCGTAAGATAATTTTGATCTCACAAGCGCAGTTGCTAAATGAATAAGTACCTTACTATCTTTTCCCACGACTGTCGATTTATCATTTTTAATAAATTTAATCCTTTTCTGGCTTTTGTCAGAATATTTTCCAAATGATAGTTCCAATTCAATTTAGAAGTCAGACTTACTCCTAGAAATTTAACAACTTTCTTATATTCAAGTGGCATTCCATTTATTTGAAAGAGGGTAGAGGTTTAGGATCATACCCGAGTTGAAGAGAACCATATGCGATTTTTCATATGAAGGGTTAGTCCGTTTTCAATCATGTATTTGCTGATTTTGTCTAGTTCATTTTGATATACCTTTTTAATTAGTTGATTGATCTAATCGGTGTAAGCTTTTTTAGAGTGACTTTCATCCATATGCAAGTATCATCCGCATATTGTGCTAGCTCTACATTGTTTGAGACCACTTTTGGAAGATCATGCATCAAAATGTTGAAAAGGATTGTGGCTTTTTACACCTCCTTGTGGGATTCCCATCTGTGTACGTCTTTGATTAGAGTAGGCATTACCAACCTTAGTCTGTATTATTCTTTCACTTAAAAATGCCTTTATATAGTTGTACATACAACCTGAAATACCTATTAACCCCAGTTTGTTTAGAAGTTTTGAATGCCAAACTTGGTCATATGCCTTTCTAATGTCAAAAAGTGGCAAGTACGTTTTTCCTACGTGAAAATGATGTTTAATCTGTGTGGTAATTTTTACTAAATGATCAACTGATGATTTACCTTTTCTAAAACCCGCCTGTTGTATTGGTATTATACCATTTTTTTTCACAGAAATGTTCAAGCCTTTTTAGAATTATTCTTTCCATAAGTTTTCCCACATGTGATGTAAAGCGACAGGTCTAATTATTTTCATTGATTTTGACTTTCCCTCCTTGGGAATAGGGGGTAACAGTAGATTGTTTCCATAAAGATGGCTGAATCCCTTCAAACCAACATTTTTGAAAACATGAACTTAGAAAAAGTTTTATATTAACTGGTAAATGCTTTATCATTTCATTGGAAATTCGCATTGGTCCCACTGATTTTTTCTTTGATCCAAGGTTTGAAATTGCATCTTTTGTTTCCTGAAAGTAATATGAGCATTTGTATAGTGATTGTTATTGGGACTTTTTTCATTGTCTTCGTTTTCGTCCATTTTTTCTCAAAGCTGTTTTTGTTCTTCTGAGAGGGGCCTTCGAAGTTACTATTTTTGGCAAATGCATCTGCAAATACTTCAGCCTTTTCAAAATTAGAAGGAAATTCGTTATTTTCTAATCTTAAGGGGTACCCAGGAAGACGTATTCCCTTTTTCATTTCTTTTATTTTTTTCCAAGTTTTCTGGAGATCTTTGTGATTTTGAACCTCATTTTCACAGAAATTTGACCAATATTCTTCCTTTGCCTTTTCATTCACTCTATTACTGTGCTTTTTTGCTTTGTTTTTTTTCAGCAATCTTTTCTGGATCTGTTTTATTTTTTAGATACATTTTATAAGCCTCCATTTTTTGTTCTCTTTTTCTTCACAGGAAACATTCCAAACATTTCCTGTATATTTTCTTGTTTTATCAGGATTACATTTAGGGACTGAAAGCTCAGCTGCACGCAAAACAGTATCAACAAATTTCATGTAGCTTGTATCAACATCATCAACCATCATCTCCTTGCAATTGCAAATAGAAAGCATGTTTTCAAATCTATCCCAATCAGCTTTGTTGTAGTTAAATTTTGGGATTTGATCTTTTGTGAGATCAGAACTAGTTTGTTTTACTTTGATGGAAATAACTATTGGTAAATGATCACTGCTAGGGAGTCTTTAAGTGTGTCCCATTCACAACTTGGAGCGATTGGTCTATCGCTGAAACAGACAAGGACTGGGGGTGACCAAAAAATGAATGGTGGTCAAAGGCAAAGGAAAAAAGCCAAAAGAGACATGATGATTCAGGAGATGAGAAAGAAGAAGACCAAAAAAGACTCCAAAAAGCAGTCCAGCAGAGCCAGCAAGGGCAATGGACAACGTGGGAGAATGCACTCCAAAGAAGTCTAACTTGGAATGACATTTGGCACATGGCCCCTTCAGGATCAGCTTCATTCTCAGATCTGCATATGACCTTCTGCCCTCAAATGCAAACCCGGTGAAGTGGGGAAAACAGACGATCCTGCATGCCCCCTCTGCCATGAAAAGCAAACAGTTGGAGCATGTTCTAAGCTCATGTAAAGTAGCCCTGGCTAAAGGAAGGTACACATGGAGGCACAACCAAGTGCTCAAAGAGATTGTGCAAGTAGTCTGGGCTAGTACCAACACCACAAAAGGGAGCATCAGGACTCCAAAAGCACCCGCAACATTCTTCACGGCAGGAGCAGCAAATCATGGCCAAGAACAACAGTGCCACTCGAAACATGCAGGCAGAGTCTGCTGGATGGGGCAGATGACTGGGAGTGCACTGCAGACCTCCAGAATGGAAGAGTCACCCAGAGATCATCAGCAAGAGTGGCATGAGACCAGACATTTGTAGTCCACTCTAAGTCAACCAAGCAGCTGATCATGATCGAGCTCACGGTGCCATATTTAGAACAGAATGGAGGCAGCTCAAATCTACAAGACTGAAAAGTATGCTGATCTGGCAAACAGCCTGAGGAGAGAAGGCTATCAGGTCAAAGTCTCACTGCAGAAATTGGAGCTAGGGGATTTGTAGGAACGTCTGCATACAGCCTCATGAAAAAAGTCTCAGTTGCAGGGAAGGAAAAAACCAGAGCCTGAAAGCAATGGCAGAAGCGGCAGAGAGGTGTTCAAGCTGGATCTGGTCAAGGCGGAACAAAAGTGAACTTCATAGGCTTAATTTCCCCACAAATATCAGGTGTCCCTGTGGCTCAGTGGTTAAAGCGCGAGTCATTAAGTAGAAAATGAGCATGTCCAGAGGGTCATGGGTTCGAATCCCAGCCATGGCTCATCCAAGATGGGGGAAAAAAAAGGGGCAGCAGAGGGACATCCGGAGTCATGAACCCGGGGGTGGCCCAACCCCCTAGAGTGTCAGGAGATTTAAAGGGCCGAAAACACTTGCTTGAAGGGGGCTTCTCTTCTGAGGACTCTCTGCTGCCACGCTCTCCACGAGTTTCTTTCTACTGAAGCCCGATGATATGAAATATCCGGGATTCGAGTGACACTACCATCATTCAGTATACAGAGTGAAGAGTCTACTACTTTTTCAAGGAATCTGTTATGCGTTATGATTTTGCACTCATTATCCAAAAGGGGGCGTGTGAATTGAAATCACCTGCAATTAGCCCCTTATCGTTTTGGTCTTGTAAAATACGAATCCACTCTGTGTTTTGATTGTCGGACCTTTTGGCAAATAAACCGACAATATGTTCAGTATCAATGATCATGGAATTTTGCTTTTACTGCACAAGCATTTATGTTTTTAATGTCTTTTGAAAAAGGTGTATCTATTTCGAGGTATTCTACATCTTGTCGAATGTACAATGCGGTACCAACCCTTCCGTTTCATCACTGTTTTGGTATATTGGTCGGTAGTAAAGTTTGGATTTTTGGAAGCTTTTGTTCATGTACATTAAGAGATTGTGTATGCGTGTACGTGTGCGTGTGTGCGATGTGTGTTGTGTGTGTTCATTACCTATGAAGTTAAACAGGCCTAGCTCTGGCAACATATCTTCCACGTCGGAGTGTAAAAGTCTAATGTTCAGTTACAGATACTTGCTTTTCACAGCCGATCCGTTATCTGATAGAAAAAGAAAACGTTTCTTTTACCCAGTTGAATACGTTTCACGCGTACACAAAATTTGATGTATTTTTTTTGCCTATTTCAAACACACACACACACAACACACACACACACACACAAAACACACACACACACACGAGTCACTAAAGACCCCGACCACCCATCTCACGCGCGCGCGCGCCACACAGCACACG